>JABVCE010000036.1:0-304485 GCA_014905635.1 Scenedesmus sp. PABB004 | reverse complement strand
GGCGGCGCGCGGCCCGCGGGCGCGGCCGGCCGCCGGGCGGCCGACCTCGGCGGCGCAGCCCGTGGCCGGGCAGCCTGTTTGGAGCCGCGCACCTCCGCTCCGCAGGGCGGCGGGGCAGGGGAAACGGCGCACGGCATCGCCGCGCCGCCGGCGCCGCGAGCGGCGCGCGCGCGGGCGGCGCGCGGCCCGCGGCGCGGCGCGGCCGCCGGCGGCCGACCTCGGCGGCGCAGCCCGTGGCCGGGCAGCCTGTTGGAGCCGCGCACCTCCGCTCCGCAGGGGCGGCGGGGCAGGGGAAACGGCGCACGGCATCGCCGCGCCGCGGCGCCGGCGAGCGCGCGCGCGCGGGGGCGCGCGGCCCGCGGCGCGGCGCGGCCGCGGCGGCCGACCTCGGCGGCGCAGACCGTGGCCGGGCAGCCTGTTGGAGCCGCGCACCTCCGCTCCGCAGGGGCGGCGGGGCAGGGGAAACGGCGCACGGCAGCGCCGCGCCGCGGCGCCGGCGAGCGGCGCCGCGCGGCGCGGCGCGCGCGCCCGCGGCGCGGCGCGGCCGCCGGCGGCCGACCTCGGCGGCGCAGCCCGTGGCCGGGCAGCCTGTTGGAGCCGCGCACCTCCGCTCCGCAGGGGCGGCGGGGCAGGGGAAACGGCGCACGGCATCGCCGCGCGCCGCGCCCGGCGAGCGGCGCGCGCGCGGGCGGCGCGCGGCCCGCGGCGCGGCGCTGCCGCCGGCGGCCGACCTCGGCGGCGCAGCCCGTGGCCGGGCAGTGTTGGAGCGCCGCCACCTGCGCTCCGCAGGGGCGGCGGGGCAGGGGAAACGGCGCACGGCATCGCCGCGCCCGGCGCGGCGAGCGAGCGCGCCGCGCGCGGGCGGCGCGGCGCGCGGCCCGCGGCGCGGCGCGGCCGCCGGCGGCCGACCTCGGCGGCGCAGCCCGTGGCCGGGCAGCCTGTTGGAGCCGCGCACCTCCGCTCCGCAGGGGCGGCGGGGCAGGGGAAACGGCGCACGGCATCGCCGCGCCGCGGCGCCGGCGAGCGGCGCGCGCGCGCGGCGGCGCGCGGCCCGCGGCGCGGCGCGGCCGCCGCGGCCGACCTCGGCGGCGCAGCCCGTGGCCGGGCAGCCGTTGGAGCCGCGCACCTCCGCTCCGCAGGGGCGGCGGGGCAGGGGAAACGGCGCACGGCATCGCCGCGCCGCGGCGCCGGCGAGCGGCGCGCGCGCGCGGGCGGCGCGCGGCCCGCGGCGCGCGCGGCCGCCGGCGGCCGACCTCGGCGGCGCAGCCCGTGGCCGGGCAGCCTGTTGGAGCCGCGCACCTCCGCTCCGCAGGGGCGGCGGGGCAGGGGAAACGGCGCACGGCATCGCCCGCCGCGGCGCCGGCGAGCGGCGCGCCGCGGCGGCGCGCGGCCCGCGGCGCGGCGCGGCCGCCGGCGGCCGACCTCGGCGGCGCAGCCCGTGGCCGGGCAGCCTGTTGGAGCCGCGCACCTCCGCTCCGCAGGGGCGGCGGGGCAGGGGAAACGGCGCACGGCATCGCCGCGCCGCGGCGCCGGCGAGCGCGCGCGCGCGGGCGGCGCGCGGCCCGCGGCGCGGCGCGGCCGCCGGCGGCCGACCTCGGCGGCGCAGCCCGTGGCCGGGCAGCCTGTTGGAGCCGCGCACCTCCGCTCCGCAGGGGCGGCGGGCAGGGGAAACGGCGCACGGCATCGCCGCGCCGCGGCGCGGCGAGCGGCGCCGCGCCGCGGCGGCGCGCGGCGGTGATGAGAGTGCGTGTTTTCGGCCGCACACTCACCCCATTGCGTGCATGGAGCCTAAAGGAAGCTACTCGGAACTTTGGGCCTTAGTTGGGCTCTTGTGGAAGGTGCTAACCGCGGTGGAAGCTGCTTACGGCGCAGCTACCGGCAGCCGCCGAGAAGCTGCGATTACCGATACCGTTTCGGCTATATAGCTCCGTGCGCCCGCCCCGTTTGCCTAAGGAGTCTCTTCACCACGCACATGTAACCTTTGCTCCTTCACTCGTGTCTCCGTGCTCTCTCGTTGGCCAACCGCCGCTGTCCGCCGTTGTCGACTCGCTCTTCTAGCCGGCAACAACCGCGCCTACTCCGACCAAGTGGTTATGAGCCCATCCCCGGTGCTCTAAAGGCATCGCGGAGGCTTCGCGCGCATCGCTCCGGCAACTCGACAACTCCGCGGAGCTCCGGAGGCCTCCGTCAAGCGGCCCAAAAAGAAGGCCCCAGATTCGATCCTGCGACCTCCACCGTCCTATTCGAGAGCCCTATTGTCTACTTGGCGCTTGGCAGAGGCCATCGCCCCTTGTCCGCGACTTCTTTTACTTGAGTCGCCCTCGTCAAACGCAGTAAATCGCGCCGCGCTTGCTCGCGCGTGCTCGTTTGCGCTCCGTCGCGCTCCGTCGCGCTTCCCGCGCCGCGCTCGATCTACTCGGCGCCGCGCGCTCGACGTCGGCCCTTCTCGCGCCGACTTTGCCTCTTCTCGCGCTCAAGGGCCTCGGCCCTTCGCCCGTCCGCCCGCCCGCGCCGCTCACAGGTGTACGTACGACCCGGCCGTGCGCATCGGTCATCAAGGCGGGCGTCCGTGCACCTTGGGCGTGCGTGTCTACACGGCGGCGTGACGTTGGAGGACATCCCTCGACCCTCGCGCCCCTACGACTCTCGGCGCCCTCGACCCTCGCGCCCCTACGACCCTCGGCGCCCTCGACCAACTCGTAACGCGCGCCGCGCTCGCGCCCGGCCGCTCTTGCGCCCGCGCGTGCGCCTCGGCTACGCTCGCACGCTACGCTAGCGCGCGCCTCGTGTCTCCAAACCTGAGCTAACTTCAAAGGGGCCTTGCCCCCTTCGCCGTCCGCCCGCGCCCGCGCCGTACGTAGGTGTGCGTACGTCTCGGCCGCGTGCATCGGACATCTAGGCGGGGCGTCCGTACACCTCGTACGTGCGCGCGTCTACGGCGCGGCGTGACGTGGGAGACATCCGCCAATAACTCCATCGGCCCGCCAACGCGGCTACCGTCATGATGGACTTTGAAAAGTTTGGCGTTGAGCGATTCACCGGCTCCAACTACGTCACGTGGAGCACCAAGATTACCTTCTACCTCAAGCTCAAGGGCTTCTATGGCGCGCTCATCGACGCGCCGCCGCCCGGCAACGACGCCGACGCCGCGCCCGCGCGCGACGCCGCGCGCGACGACAAGGCCCTTGCCGCCATCGTCCTCTCCGTCGACAACAAGATCTTGCCACTCATCCAAACGTGCACCACCGCCAAGGAAGCGTGGGACAAGCTCGCCAACATGTACCACACCCAAAACACGGCAAGCATCGTGCGCTTCAAGCGCGAGTTGAGCACGCTCGCCAAGGGCAACACCGAGACCATCACGGCCTTTGCCGGCCGCGCGTACGCGCTCAAGGACAACCTCATCTCCGCCGGCGCCACGGTGGACGACATGGACATCTCGCTCGCCATGCTCGACAAGCTCCCGAGCGCGTACGAGGTCACCAAGAAGATCATCATGAGCAAGAAGCCCTTCCCCACGCTCGAGGAGGTCATCTCCGAGCTCTTGACCGTGGAGGCGCAAACCCCGGCCAACACCGAGAAGGCCTACTTTGCGACCGCGCCGCGGCCCAAGTTCAAGCCGCTCAACAAGACGTTCAACCCGCGCTTCAACAAGCCCTTCAACCCGCGCGCGCCCATGCTCGGCGCGTCGCGCTTCGTCAACTCGCCGCGCCCGTTCAACGGCGGCGGCTCGCCCGGCGGCAACCGGCCTTGCTTCGGCGCGTCCAAGGACGCCAAAGACGTGTGCTACTATTGCAAGAAGCCCGGCCACTTCATCGGTGAGTGCCGCGAGCGGGCCGCGGTCGAGGCGCGCAAGGGCACGCCCGACACCGAGCGGCGCGAGGTGGCGTGGACCGCCACCACGCTCGCTCCCGACTACGACAACCCGGACTACGCGTGCACGTGGTTCATCGACTCGGGGGCCGAGCGCCACATCACCAACGACGCCGGCGACCTCAACAACCCCAAGCCGTGCTCGACCAAGGTCATCGTGGGCACCGGCGAGGTGGTCGCCGCCGAGCTCGAGGGCGACGCCATCTTGCACGAGTCCAACGTCATCTCGCGGCGCATCGTGCTCCGCCGCGTGCTCTACATCCCCGGCTTTGCGGCCAAGCTCGTCTCCATCAAGATGGCCAAGCTCGCCGGCGCCACGTTCATCATGGAGGGCAACAAGTGCGCCGTGCGCATGGGCGGCGAGACGATCGTCACCGCCATCGACGCGCCCAACGGCATCCCGTGCATCGTGAGCAACACGCTCCGCGGCTCCCCGAGCCCGGCGCTCATTGCCAAAGAGGCGCCCGAGGTGTGGCACGCGCGCCTTGGCCACCTCGGCTACGCCAACCTCGAGCGCGCCGCCAAGCACGGCATGGTGACCGGCATGGACCTCACGACCACCGACTTCAAGGCGCTCCCCATGTGCGAGCCGTGCGTGATGGGCAAGACGACGCGCCTCCCCTTCGGTGAGTCCGCGACGGTGTACGACACGCCGCTCGCGCTCGTGAGCATGGACGTGTGCGGCCCCATGACCGAGCTCTCTTACGGCGGCGCCAAGTACGCCGCGACCTTCATCGACCACGCGACGGGCTACTCCATCGTGCGCACGCTCAAGAGCAAGGCCGACGTCACGCCGGCCGTCAAGGAGGTGCTCACCTACATGGAGAAGCAAACCGACGCCCACGTCAAGGCCGTCCGCACCGACAACGGCTCCGAGTACGTCAACGCCGACCTCTCTGGCTTCTTCAAGGACAAGGGCATCGCGCACCAAAAGACCATGCCCTACACGCCCGAGCAAAACGGCACCGCCGAGCGGCTCAACCGCACGCTCCTCAACAAGGTGCTCCCCATGATCTACGCCGCCGAGCTCCCGCCCGCGGCGTGGGGTGAGGCGATCATGACGGCCAACCACCTCCGCAACCTCTCTCCCGTGAGCGGCAAGCCCAAGACGCCGTTCGAGGCCTTCTTCGGCCGCAAGCCCGACGTGTCAACGCTCCGCGTCTTTGGCGCCACGGCCTACGCCCACGTGCCCAAGGAGAAGAGGACCAAGCTCGAGCCGCACGCCGAGAAGGGCATCATGGTGGGCTACCCGGCCTTTGGCAAGGGCTACCGCATCCTCATGCCCGACGGCAACATCAAGTTGAGCCGCAACGTCGTCTTCGACGAGAGCAAGGTGCTCTCCAAGAGCTTCGCCAACTACAAGTCCCCGACGCTCATCGACCCCGACATCACCCGCTACGCCGCCGAGAAGTTCCCGGCGGACGACGCCTTTGAGGACGAGCCCGACTCCGGCGCGCACGACGGTGCGCCGCCGAGCGGCTCCCCGCCGGGCACCCCGGGCGGCTCCCCGCCCGCGAGCCCCGGCGGCTCCCCGCCCTCGAGCCCGGGCGGCTCGCCGCCGCCCGCGCCGAGCCCGGCGCCCGAGAGCAACGACAACATGCCGGCGCCGACCGCCGGCGGCACCGACTCCACCACCGGCGGCACCATCACGCGCTCGGGGCGCGTGTCGCGCAAGCCCGGTGAGTGGTGGAACGCCGCCGCCGCCGCGCACTACGCGGGGCAGGTCTTGCCCGACCCGGCCACGCGCACCGAGGCGCTCGGCCGGCTCGACGCGTCCAAGTGGGACGACGCCATGAACGAGGAGATCGCCGCCCACGTGGCCAACAACACGTGGGAGCTCGACGTGCCGCCCGCCGGCGTCAAGATCATCCCGACCAAGTGGGTCCTCACGACCAAGACCGACCTCGCCGGCAACATCGAGCGCTACAAGGGCCGCATCGTCGCCAAGGGCTTCCACCAGATCGAGGGCATCGACTACGACGAGGTCTTCGCCCCCGTCGGCAAGTACGCCACGCTGCGCGCGGTGCTCGCGCTCGCCGCTGCGCACGACTACGAGATCATCCAAATCGACATTAAGAACGCCTTCCTCCAAGGCAACCTCGAGGAGGAGGTGTGGATCAGCCAGCCCGAGGGCTACGACGACGGCTCCGGCCGCGCGTGCCGCCTGATCAAGGCGCTCTACGGCCTCAAGCAGGCCCCGCGCGCGTGGCACTCGCGCCTGCACGAGGAGCTCACCAAGATGGGCTTCGCGCCGTCCAAGGCCGACGCATCGCTCTACGTCGGCACCTCCGGCGCGTACATCCTCATCTACGTCGACGACATCCTCATCATTGCGCGCAACTGCGCGCTCGCCGAGTCGGTCAAGGCGGAGCTCTTTGCCGCCTTCAAGACCCGCGACCTCGGCGAGGTGAGCCAGTACCTCGGCATGCACATCACGCGCGACCGCATCAACAAGACCATCAAGATCACCAACGAGAAGATGGTGACCGAGCTCGTCTTCAAGTACGGGCTCGCCGACTGCGCGCCCCGCGACATCCCCGTGAGCCTCGGCACCAAGCTCACCAAGGACAACGGCGACCCGCTCGACACCGCGGCCTACCCCTACACGTCGCTCGTGGGAGCGCTCCTCTACCTCTCCATCACGGTGCGCCCCGACATCGCCTTTGCGGTGAGCGCGTTGACACGCTTCATGTCCTGCCCCACGACCGTGCACTGGGGCGTGGCCAAGGGCGTGCTCCGCTACCTGGCCGGCACCACCAACATTGGCATCATCTACGGCGGCATCAAGGGCAGCCTGGACCTCAACGGCATGTGTGACTCGGACTACGCGGCCGACCTCGACACGCGCCGCTCGACCACCGGCTACGTCTTCACCCTCAACGGCGGCGCAATCACCTGGTCCAGCAAGAAGCAGCAGACCGTCGCAGCCTCCACCACCGAGGCCGAGTACATGGCCGCCTCCGCTGCGGTCAAGGAGGCCCTCTGGCTGCGCAAGCTCATGAGCGACCTCAAGGTCAACATCGGCGCCATCGACATCCTCTCCGACAACCAGGGTGCGATCAAGCTGCTGCGCAACCCCGTGTCCTCGCAGCGCTCGAAGCACATTGACGTCGCGCACCACTTTGCGCGCGAGCGCGTGGCCCGCGGCGAGGTCACGTTCCACTACGTGCCCACGGACGACAACATCGCCGACGCGCTCACCAAGCCGCTGGCGCTGTCCAAGTTTGTGGCGTGCCGCACCGGCATGGGCATGGTGTGAGTGTTGCGTCCGCGTGGGAGTGATGAGAGTGCGTGTTTTCGGCCGCACACTCACCCCATTGCGTGCATGGAGCCTAAAGGAAGCTACTCGGAACTTTGGGCCTTAGTTGGGCTCTTGTGGAAGGTGCTAACCGCGGTGGAAGCTGCTTACGGCGCAGCTACCGGCAGCCGCCGAGAAGCTGCGATTACCGATACCGTTTCGGCTATATAGCTCCGTGCGCCCGCCCCGTTTGCCTAAGGAGTCTCTTCACCACGCACATGTAACCTTTGCTCCTTCACTCGTGTCTCCGTGCTCTCTCGTTGGCCAACCGCCGCTGTCCGCCGTTGTCGACTCGCTCTTCTAGCCGGCAACAACCGCGCCTACTCCGACCAAGTGCGGCCCGCGGCGCGGCGCGGCCGCCGGCGGCCGACCTCGGCGGCGCAGCCCGTGGCCGGGCAGCCTGTTGGAGCCGCGCACCTCCGCTCCGCAGGGGCGGCGGGGCAGGGGAAACGGCGCACGGCATCGCCGCGCCGCGGCGCCGGCGAGCGGCGCGCGCGCGGCGGCGCGCGGCCCGCGGCGCGGCGCGGCCGCCGGCGGCCGACCTCGGCGGCGCAGCCCGTGGCCGGGCAGCCTGTTGGAGCCGCGCACCTCCGCTCCGCAGGGGCGGCGGGGCAGGGGAAACGGCGCACGGCATCGCCGCGCCGCGGCGCCGGCGAGCGGCGCGCGCGCGGGCGGCGCGCGGCCCGCGGCGCGGCGCGGCCGCCGGCGGCCGACCTCGGCGGCGCAGCCCGTGGCCGGGCAGCCTGTTGGAGCCGCGCACCTCCGCTCAGCAGGGGCGGCGGGGCAGGTGCCACCGAGGGGTCATCGCGCGCACGGGCCAGCACGGGGGCCGCTTCACAATGGAGTTCCGGCTCACCGCAGCGGGCGTGCCGGCGCTGCCGGCGGCGCCGGCGCTGGCCCCGCCGGCGGCGCAGGACCCCGCGGCGGCGGCGGCGGCGGCGGCGGCGGCGCAGCGCGGCGGCTAGCTGCAGGGGCCGGGGGGGTCCGCGGCCGGGCTTGCTGCGACCCCGGCTGGCTGCGTGTTTTTTTTTTTTTTTTTTGTTACAACGGGTGACCAGACAAGGACCGAGGCCCAGGGGCAGCCCATTGAAAAAAAAACTCCAACGGGAAGAGCGCAGCAACCCCTCGTGAAAAACCGCACCCCGGCGCCCCCCGAGAGGGGGCACACACATCACCCAACGGCACAGCCAGAGGCCAACGCCCAACGGGCGCCCAAGGAAGGTGTCTGCGTGTTGGTCGTCGCGCGGCGAGGGGGCTGGGTCAGCAGCGGCAGCAGCAGCGGCAGCCGCAGGACCTGCCCGGCGACGGTGCCGGCGACGCGGCGGCAAGGAGCGGGCCGGCGGCGATGGAGCTGGGCGAGCGGCCGCGTCGGAGCCCGCGGCTGCGGCGGCCGGCGACACAGCTGCCCGACGCCGGGACGCTGCCCGGCGGGTGCGACCCGATGCAGGTGGACGCAGACGGCGGCGGTGGGGAGCAGCCCGCCGGCAGCCCGCCGCCCGACGGCGAGGGGCGCAGCGGCGCGGCGCGGGCCAACGCGGCGCGCGCCAGCGCGGGGCGCGGCGCGGCGCGCGGCGCGCGGCGCGGCGCGGCGCGCGGCGAGCAGCGCACCACAGGGGGCAGCACGGCACGCAGCACCGCGTTCCGGGCCTGGTGTGACGGGCCGGACGCGGACGACCTGATCGCTGCGGCCAGGAGCGCCTGCGAGGAATGGGGCGGCGGCGACCTGGGCGGCAGCGACTGCAAGCGGCTGCGCGAGGAGTACTGGGCGGCCATGCGACAGAGCCTGCCGGACCCCGTCGGCGGTGCGTGCGCCTGGCCCGCGCGGCGCGCGTGGCTGCGCCGCCGCTTCGGCCTGCCGCCAGACGCAGGGTACGGCACGGACGACGAGGGCGGGCCTGGGCCCGGTGCCGCCGCGGCGGCGCGCGCCGAGGCCGGGCCGGCTGCGGCGGCGCAGCCGGCGGCGGCGGAGGCGGCAGCGGCGGCGGCGGGGGCCGAGGCCAGCCCCGCGGCAGCGCGCCCGGCCCGCTGGTGGCGGACGGCAGCCGACGCCGCGCCGCCGCCGGCGGCGGCGCGCGCCCCCGAGGCACGCCCGCGCAGCGTGCCGCGGCAGCAGGGCGGCGCTGGCGCGTCAGCGGCGGCGGCAGGCGACGCCGCGGAGAGCTCCGGCGGCGCGGCGCGGCGGCGCGGCGGTGCGAGCGGGCTGGCGGCGGCGGCGCGCGCCGCCGCGGAGCGCTCGCGCAGCGCGTCGCGCCGGCGCGCGAGCGCCGGCGCGCCGGTGGCGGCGCGCTCGCGCAGCCCGGACTGGTGCGGCGGCGCGCGCGCGCCGGCGGCGGCGGCGAGCGCGGCCGCAGCGCGCGCGCGCAGCGCGCCGGGGCAGCGGGGCAACGCGGTCGCCGCGGAGGCCGCCGCGGGCGGCCCGAGGCGCTCACAGCGGCCGGGGCTGGGCACCTGGAGCGAGGCGAACCGCGGCTTCGCCCCCGGCTGGCAGGCGGGCGGGTCGCCCGCGAGCCCGCGGCGGCGCCGCGGGCAGCCGCAGTAGCCATGTCGCGCGCGAGCGCGGCCTGGGGGGGGCTCAAGGTGGTGGCCGTCAACGTGAACGGCCTCAACCACAAGCCCAGCCGACAGGCGTTCTTCGCCTGGCTCCTGGCCTCCCGCTACCACGTGGTCGTCCTCACAGAGACGCACGCGCAGGGCGACGGCCAGGCCCGCAGGTGGGTCCAGGGCGGGGCCGGCCCCGGCCGGCCATGGCAGGGTTCAGCATGGTGGAGCCACGGCAGCTCAGCGTCGCGGGGCGTGGGCATCCTGATCCGCGATGGCGTCGTGCCCGCTGGGGAGGCGCCGAGTATCGAGTACTGTGACACTGTAGGTAGGCTGCTGCGCGTGGGCTGGCGCACGCAGCATGGCGACCGCCTCTCGGTGCTGGGCGTTTACGCGCCGTCCGAGCGGGCAGAGCGCCCTGCGTTCTTCGCGGGGCCGTACCAGGAGGCCCTCCTGGCAGGGCCGGCGGGCGCGCTGCTGCTGGCGGGCGGCGACTTCAACTGCGTCGTCTCGCCGGCTGACATCCAGCCCCTGCCGGGGCAGGCGGCGGCGCGGTCTGGCCGGTGCCACGGCGGCGCGGACCTCGCCCGCGCCAACGCGGCGGCGGGCGTCGTCGACGCGCTGCTGCGCGTGGCGCCGCAGCTCCGCGCGCAGCCCACGCACTACCAGCGGCGCGACGGGGCGGTGCACGGTGGCCGCATCGACGCGTGGTTTGTGGCGCAGGAGCTCGCCGACCACTGGCTGGTCGGTGCGGCGCACCACCCGCTGTGCCACAGTGACCACAGGCCGGTCAGCGTCAGCCTGCAGCGGCCGGGACAGCCGCTGGCTGGGCGGCGACGCTGGACGTTCCCCAACGACCTGCTCGCCTGCGCCAGCCGCCGGGCCGAGCTCCGCGACCGTGTAGCAGCTGCCGCGCAGCAGCTGCGGGACGCAGGGCTGGACCCGGGCGAGCTGTTTGAGCAGCTCAAACAGAGTGTGCGGCGCATCGCGGCGGAGCTGCGTGCGGAGATGCGGCAGCAGGAGCAGCAGGAGCTCCACCAGCTGCGGCACGCGCTGCGCGCAGCGCGCTGGGCGGCAGGCAGCCAGCAGTACGGCTGCCCCGAGGCCGCCGCTAACGCCCTCGCCGCGGAGCGGGCGCTCGCCGCGGCGGAGGCGGCGCAGCGGCGGCAGCAGGCGGACGCTCTGGAGGCGGTATGGGAAGAGTGCGGCGAGGGGCCCAGCCGCTGGTTCCACCGCCTGGGCCGCGCGCCGGGCGGCGCGCAGCCAATTCACGCGCTCGCCCGCCCGGGCCAGCCCGCCGTGCCGCTTACCTCCAGGGCAGGCGTCCAGGAGGGCGGCCGCATCATCGCCGACTTCTTCGACGCGGACGTGCCGGGCGGCATGTTCGGCGTCCGGCCGACCGACCAGCAGCAGCAGGACTGCATGCTGGACGCGCTGGACCGGCAGCTCTCGGCAGCCGAGCAGCGGGCCTGCCGCGGGCAGGACCCCGAGGGGCTGCTCACGCTCGCCGAGGCGACGGCGGCGCTGGCCGGCCTGCCGCGCGGCGCGGCGCCGGGCAGCGACGGCCTCACCTGCGAGGCCTACGCGGCCCTGTGGGAGGTGCTGGGCGAGCCGCTCGTCCAAGCTTTCAACTATCACTACCTCAACCGGGCAGCCGGCGCGCCGCAGCTCGCGGCGACGCAGCGGCTCGGGCTCATCACGCTGATCCACAAGGGCGGCCAGCCGCGCGAGGCGGTCAGCAGCTACCGCCCCATCACGCTGCTCAACGCAGACACCAAGATCGCAGCCAAGGCCATCGTGCAGCGGATCGCGCCCGCGCTCGGCTCCATCGTCGACGGCACGCAGACGGCGTTTGTGCCGGGCCGGGACATCGCCGACAACGTGCTCATGCACCTGGAGGCGATCGACCACGCGCGCGAGACGCGCGCGCCGGGCTGCCTGCTGTTCCTCGACTTTGCCAAGGCCTACGACCGCCTCGACCGCGGCTGGCTGTTCAGGTGCCTCGCGCGCATGGGCCTGCCCGACGCAACCACGCGCTGGGTCCGCCTGCTGCTCGCAGGCACGCGGGCGCGCGTCGCCTTCAACGGCGGCCATGTCAGCCGCGAGTTCAGCGTGGCGTCGGGCTGCGCGCAGGGCAGCCCGCTCAGCCCGCTGCTGTATGTGCTGGCGGCGCAGCCGCTGGCGGCCATGTGCCGGCGCGTGCAGCGGCAGCCCGGTTTTGCCAGCCTGCAGCTGCCCGGCGGCGCAGGGCCGGCGCCCTGCTGCCACCAGCACGCAGACGACACCACCCTGCACGCAGCGTCAGTGGAGAGCGCCAAGCGGCTGCTGGACGGCGCCGTCGCGCCGTTCTGCCTGGCCAGCGGCGCGCAGCTCAACCTGGCCAAGTGCAAGGGCATGCTGCTGGGCGACCACCCGGCGCTGCAGATGCAGCCGGATGGCAGCGGGCAGCTGGTCGAGTGCAGCACGGGCGTGTGCTTCCCGGACACAGAGCAGGCGCCGGTCAGGCACCTGGGCGTGCTGCTCTCTGCCACCGGCGTTGAGCGGCACGCGGCGCAGCTTTACCGCGAGCGGCTGCGCACCATCACCTGCCGCATCGCGCACTGGTCGCGGTACGCGCTCACGCGCCCGGGCCGCCGGCACGTTGCGCGCCAGGTGCTCGCGGCCTGCGTGGGCTGGCACGCGCAGTTTGTGCCGGTGCCGGCCGACCTCCTGCGCCTCATCCAGCGGCGCGTCACCGCCTACATCGTCGGCAACTGGTGCATCCGCGAGAGCGACAACCGCATTATCAGGCAGGTTCCGCGGGCGGCCATCGCGTGCCTGCCCGCGAGCATGGGCGGCGAGGCGCAGGTCGACGTCGCGGCCTTCACCACGGCAATGCTGGCCAAGACGGCCGCCAGGCTGTTGCACCCGGTGGGGGCGGCCTGGAAGCCACCCGCGGCGGCGCGCTTCGCGCGCGCGCTGCCTGGCCGGGGCACCGCCGCCCTCGTGCAGGGCACCGCGCTGGAGCTGCGGGCGCAGCTGCCGTGGCGGTGGGGCGCGATCGCCTGCGCGTTTGCGGCTCTCGGCGTGCACCGGGTGATCCCCCACGGCAGCATGACCGTGGAGCAGATCAGGGTGGAGGCCCTGGTGGGCAACTGCAGCGTCGGCGCGGCCCTGGGCGGCGCGCGCATCGCGTCGCTCGAGGACCTGCCCGCGGAGCTGCGCAGCGACAGCCTCGGGCAGGCGGCGCCGCGCCTGCCGTGGCGGCCGGCCGCCGACGGCGTCGTCATGCCGGGTGAGTGGCAGCAGGCGCTCGCGCGCAGCGGGCCGAGCGCGCCGGGTTGGCAGGCGCTGCGGCCCAGCGCGGCGCCGCCGTCGCCGGGCGGCGGCGTGGTGCAGCAGCCCCAGCAGCCGCTGGCGGCGCTGCCGGTGGAGCAGCCGCCGCAGCCGCCGCCGCCGCCGCCCGCTGTGCGGTGGGTACGGCGGTGGGCGCTGGGCGCGGCAGCGGCGAGCTTCTTCGAGGTGGGGCCTGACAGCAGGCTCCGCACCGCCGAGCCCCCGCCCGAGACGGTCGCGGCGGGGGGGTGGGAGGACTGCTGCGTGGTGGACGCGGCGCAGGCACCGCGGCCAGCGGCGGGCGCGCAGCGCGCGGCGGCCGGAGCGCCCGGGGCAGCGGCGCCGGCGGAGCAGCCGGAGATGCACAGCAGGGCGCGGCGCTGGTTCCTCGTGGGCTTCTGGCCTGACGTCCGCGTCGACCCCTCCGTGTGGGGGCTCGGGCACGCGGCCACGGTCATGCAGTTTACGGTGCGCGGCGCAACCCTGCGGCTGCTGCAGCTGCGCTGCGCGCGCGAGGTCACGCCGGCAGGGGGCTGGACGCCCGGCGTTGGCTGCGTGCCGGGCCTCTGGCGCGCCGGATACGGCCAGGCCTGCCCGGCCAGCGCCATCGCGCGGCGGGAGGCGGGCCAGAAGCGCAGCTGGGCGGAGCGGCAGCGAGCCGAGACGCCAGACCCGGAGCCTGGGCTGCCGGCGTGGCAGAAAGTCTCGCCCCCGCGGCGCCACGTCATGGAGCGCGTCGGGCCGGCGGCGGCCGCTGCCGCCGCGGCGCGGCGCGAGGAGCATGAGCAGCGGCGGGAGCAGCAGCTGGAGCAGCGCAGGACCCTGGTTCAGGAGCCGGCGGCCAACGACCTCGTCGACCCGCTCACTGGTGCGACTGCGCCGGCGCGCGCCGGCGAGCGCGCGGAGCCGCCCGCCTGGGCCGCTTGCTACGCGCGCGCGCAGCAGGCGCGCATGCCGCGCGCCCTGCGACACTTTGGCTGGAGCCTGCTGCACGGCGGGGTGCGCGTCAGCGGCGACAGGGTCTTCTCTTACCAGCGCGCGGCGCCGGAGCTGGCGGAGCTGGCGTGCCCGCACCCGCTCTGCCGCGCGCAGCAGCAGCCGCCGCTGGAGACGCTCGGCCACGTCCTCGGCGGCTGCCCCGTGGCGGCGGCGGTGCTGCAGTGGTTTGCTCACCTCTGGGCGCGGCTGCAGCCGGGCTTCCCGCGCGCGCCGCCCCCGCCCAGGGTGATGCTGGCGGACGACTTTGACAGGTCGGGCGTCGCGCGGGAGCTGCAGCAGCTCTGGACGCACCTCCGCCTGCTGCTGCTGCGCGCCCTGCTCGCCGCGCGCGCGCGGCATGGCGGCGGCCAGCCCGGGCACGCGCCTGTGGCGGCGATTCGCATCTTTGTGTACTCGGTGCGCGACGCAGTCGTGCTGGACTGGCGCAAGGCAGCGATGGACATGCGCGCGCTGGCGGGCGTGCCGCGCTCCTGGCTGTCGGGCTCCGGCAAGGAGCTCGCTCAGGCAGATTTCGAACGCCGGTGGTGCCACCGAGGGGTCATCGCGCGCACGGGCCAGCACGGGGGCCGCTTCACAATGGAGTTCCGGCTCACCGCAGCGGGCGTGCCGGCGCTGCCGGCGGCGCCGGCGCTGGCCCCGCCGGCGGCGCAGGACCCCGCGGCGGCGGCGGCGGCGGCGGCGGCGGCGCAGCGCGGCGGCTAGCTGCAAGGGCCGGGGGGGTCCGCGGCCGGGCTTGCTGCGACCCCGGATGGCTGCGTGTCGCGCCTCTTCTGCAGCGTGCAAGGTTGGGCGGTGTCCGCCCGTGCCGCGGGGCTGGTGTCTGCGTGTCGGTCGTCGCGCGGCGCGGGGGCTGATGCCGCTGAGGCCGGCCCCTGCCGCCGCCAGCGTGGATGGCGTTTGCGCGTGATCTCTGCGCGGAGGCTTGGAGCCGGTGCACCTCGCTGCACCGATGCCCGGTGCGGGTCGCCGCACCGGAAGGGGGGTGTGCGGCCTGATCTGCTGCTGCCCCTTTGATTGCAGGGCATCACCTGGTCTCCTTGGGCGCCCGTTGGGCGTTGGCCTCTGGCTGTGCCGTTGGGTGATGTGTGTGCCCCCTCTCGGGGGGCGCCGGGGCGCGGTTTTTCACGAGGGGTTGCTGCGCTCTTCCCGTTGGAGCTTTTTTCAATGGGCTGCCCATGGGCCTCGGTCTTTGTCTGGTCACCCATTGTAACAAAAAAAAATAAAAAAAAAATGGGGCCGGCCCCTGGCGCCGCCGGCGTGTTTGGCGGCTGCGCGCGCTCCGTGCGCGGCGGCTTGGCGTACTGCCTGCCCGATGGGGCGGCTTTCTCATCGGTGCGCGGCTTTCTCAGGGGGTTTTGCAGCAAAGCCAACTGTTGCCCCCTGGTGTGTGCGTGTGTCGTCGCGCGGCGCGGGGGCTGATGCCGCTGAGGCCGGCCCCTGCCGCCGCCAGCGTGGATGGCGTTTGCGCGTGATCTCTGCGCGGAGGCTTGGGGCCGGTGCACCTCGCTGCACCGATGCCCGGTGCGGCTCGCCGCACCGGAAGGGGGGTGTGCGGCCTGATCTGCTGCTGCCCCTTTGATTGCGGGGCATCACCTGGTCTCCTTGGGCGCCCGTTGGGCGTTGGCCTCTGGCTGTGCCGTTGGGTGATGTGTGTGCCCCCTCTCGGGGGGCGCCGGGGCGCGGTTTTTCACGAGGGGTTGCTGCGCTCTTCCCGTTGGAGCTTTTTTCAGTGGGCTGCCCCTGGCCTCGGTCCTTGTCTGGTCACCCATTGTAACAAAAAAAAAAAAAAAAAGGGGAAACGGCGCACGGCATCGCCGCGCCGCGGCGCCGGCGAGCGGCGCGCGGCGGGCGGCGGCGCGGCCCGCGGCGCGGCGCGGCCGCCGGCGGCCGACCTCGGCGGCGCAGCCCGTGGCCGGGCAGCCTGTTGGAGCCGCGCACCTCCGCTCAGCAGGGGCGGCGGGGCAGGTGCCACCGAGGGTCATCGCGCGCACGGGCCAGCACGGGGGCCGCTTCACAATGGAGTTCCGGCTCACCGCAGCGGGCGTGCCGGCGCTGCCGGCGGCGCCGGCGCTGGCCCCGCCGGCGGCGCAGGACCCCGCGGCGGCGGCGGCGGCGGCGGCGGCGGCGCAGCGCGGCGGCTAGCTGCAGGGGCCGGGGGGGTCCGCGGCCGGGCTTGCTGCGACCCCGGCTGGCTGCGTGTTTTTTTTTTTTTTTTTTTTTTTTTGTTACAACGGGTGACCAGACAAGGACCGAGGCCCAGGGGCAGCCCATTGAAAAAAAAACTCCAACGGGAAGAGCGCAGCAACCCCTCGTGAAAAACCGCACCCCGGCGCCCCCCGAGAGGGGCACACACATCACCCAACGGCACAGCCAGAGGCCAACGCCCAACGGGCGCCCAAGGAAGGTGTCTGCGTGTTGGTCGTCGCGCGGCGAGGGGGCTGCTGCCGATGGGGCCGGCCCCTGGCGCCGCCGGCGTGTTTGGCGGCTGCGCGCGCTCCGTGCGCGGCGGCTTGGCGTACTGCCTGCCCGATGGGGCGGCTTTCTCATCGGTGCGCGGCTTTCTCAGGGGTTTTGCAGCAAAGCCAACTGTTGCCCCCTGGTGTGTGCGTGTGTCGTCGCGCGGCGCGGGGGCTGATGCCGCTGAGGCCGGCCCCTGCCGCCGCCAGCGTGGATGGCGTTTGCGCGTGATCTCTGCGCGGAGGCTTGGGGCCGGTGCACCTCGCTGCACCGATGCCCGGTGCGGCTCGCCGCACCGGAAGGGGGGTGTGCGGCCTGATCTGCTGCTGCCCCTTTGATTGCGGGGCATCACCTGGTCTCCTTGGGCGCCCGTTGGGCGTTGGCCTCTGGCTGTGCCGTTGGGTGATGTGTGGGCCCCCTCTCGGGGGGCGCCGGGGCGCGGTTTTTCACGAGGGGTTGCTGCGCTCTTCCCGTTGGAGCTTTTTTCAGTGGGCTGCCCCTGGGCCTCGGTCCTTGTCTGGTCACCCATTGTAACAAAAAAAAAAAAAAAAAAGGGGAAACGGCGCACGGCATCGCCGCGCCGCGGCGCCGGCGAGCGGCGCGCGCGCGGGCGGCGCGCGGCCCGCGGCGCGGCGCGGCCGCCGGCGGCCGACCTCGGCGGCGCAGCCCGTGGCCGGGCAGCCTGTTGGAGCCGCGCACCTCCGCTCAGCAGGGGCGGCGGGGCAGGTGCCACCGAGGGGTCATCGCGCGCACGGGCCAGCACGGGGGCCGCTTCACAATGGAGTTCCGGCTCACCGCAGCGGGCGTGCCGGCGCTGCCGGCGGCGCCGGCGCTGGCCCCGCCGGCGGCGCAGGACCCCGCGGCGGCGGCGGCGGCGGCGGCGGCGGCGCAGCGCGGCGGCTAGCTGCAGGGGCCGGGGGGGTCCGCGGCCGGGCTTGCTGCGACCCCGGCTGGCTGCGTGTTTTTTTTTTTTTTTTTTTTTTTGTTACAACGGGTGACCAGACAAGGACCGAGGCCCAGGGGCAGCCCATTGAAAAAAAAACTCCAACGGGAAGAGCGCAGCAACCCCTCGTGAAAAACCGCACCCCGGCGCCCCCCGAGAGGGGGCACACACATCACCCAACGGCACAGCCAGAGGCCAACGCCCAACGGGCGCCCAAGGAAGGTGTCTGCGTGTTGGTCGTCGCGCGGCGAGGGGGCTGCTGCCGATGGGGCCGGCCCCTGGCGCCGCCGGCGTGTTTGGCGGCTGCGCGCGCTCCGTGCGCGGCGGCTTGGCGTACTGCCTGCCCGATGGGGCGGCTTTCTCATCGGTGCGCGGCTTTCTCAGGGGGTTTTGCAGCAAAGCCAACTGTTGCCCCCTGGTGTGTGCGTGTGTCGTCGCGCGGCGCGGGGGCTGATGCCGCTGAGGCCGGCCCCTGCCGCCGCCAGCGTGGATGGCGTTTGCGCGTGATCTCTGCGCGGAGGCTTGGGGCCGGTGCACCTCGCTGCACCGATGCCCGGTGCGGCTCGCCGCACCGGAAGGGGGGTGTGCGGCCTGATCTGCTGCTGCCCCTTTGATTGCGGGGCATCACCTGGTCTCCTTGGGCGCCCGTTGGGCGTTGGCCTCTGGCTGTGCCGTTGGGTGATGTGTGGGCCCCCTCTCGGGGGCGCCGGGGCGCGGTTTTTCACGAGGGGTTGCTGCGCTCTTCCCGTTGGAGCTTTTTTCAGTGGGCTGCCCCTGGGCCTCGGTCCTTGTCTGGTCACCCATTGTAACAAAAAAAAAAAAAAAAAAAGGGGAAACGGCGCACGGCATCGCCGCGCCGCGGCGCCGGCGAGCGGCGCGCGCGCGGGCGGCGCGCGGCCCGCGGCGCGGCGCGGCCGCCGGCGGCCGACCTCGGCGGCGCAGCCCGTGGCCGGGCAGCCTGTTGGAGCCGCGCACCTCCGCTCCGCAGGGGCGGCGGGGCAGGGGAAACTTCAATGGGCTGCCCCTGGGCCTCGGTCCTTGTCTGGTCACCCGTTGTAACAAAAAAAAAAAAAAAAAAAGGGGAAACGGCGCACGGCATCGCCGCGCCGCGGCGCCGGCGAGCGGCGCGCGCGCGGCGGCGCGGCGGCGGCCCGCGGCGCGGCGCGGCCGCCGGCGGCCGACCTCGGCGGCGCAGCCCGTGGCCGGGCAGCCTGTTGGAGCCGCGCACCTCCGCTCCGCAGGGGCGGCGGGGCAGGGGAAACGGCGCACGGCATCGCCGCGCCGCGGCGCCGGCGAGCGGCGCGCGCGCGGGCGGCGCGCGGCCCGCGGCGCGGCGCGGCCGCCGGCGGCCGACCTCGGCGGCGCAGCCCGTGGCCGGGCAGCCTGTTGGAGCCGCGCACCTCTACGGCGGTGGGCGCTGGGCGCGGCAGCGGCGAGCTTCTTCGAGGTGGGGCCGCTCTTCCCGTTGGAGTTTTTTTCAATGGGCTGCCCCTGGGCCTCGGTCCTTGTCTGGTCACCCATTGTAACAAAAAAAAAATAAAAAAAGGTGCGCGGCTCCAACAGGCTGCCCGGTCGTCGCGCGGCGAGGGGGCTGCAGCCGATGGGGCCGGCCCCTGGCGCCGCCGGCGTGTTTGGCGGCTGCACGCGCTCCGTGCGCGGCGGCTTGGCGTGCTGCCTGCCCGGTGGGGCGGCTTTCTCATCGGTGCGCGGCTTTCTCAGGGGTTTTTGCAGCAAAGCCAACTGCTGCCCCCTGGTGTGTGCGTGTGTCGTCGCGCGGCGCGGGGGCTGATGCCGCTGAGGCCGGCCCCTGCCGCCGCCAGCGTGGATGGCGTTTGCGCGTGATCTCTGCGCGGAGGCTTGGAGCCGGTGCACCTCGCTGCACCGATGCCCGGTGCGGCTCGCCGCACCGGAAGGGGGGTGTGCGGCCTGATCTGCTGCTGCCCCTTTGATTGCGGGGCGTCACCTGGTCTCCTTGGGCGCCCGTTGGGCGTTGGCCTCTGGCTGTGCCGTTGGGTGATGTGTGTGCCCCTTCTCGGGGGGCGCCGGGGCGCGGTTTTTCACGAGGGGTTGCTGCGCTCTTCCCGTTGGAGTTTTTTTCAATGGGCTGCCCCTGGGCCTCGGTCCTTGTCTGGTCACCCGTTGTAACAAAAAAAAAAAAAAAAAAGAGGTGGGGCCTGACAGCAGGCTCCGCACCGCCGAGCCCCCGCCCGAGACAGTCGCGGCGGGGGGGTGGGAGGACTGCTGCGTGGTGGACGCGGCGCAGGCGCCGCGGCCAGCGGCGGGCGCGCAGCGCGCGGCGGCCGGAGCGCCCGGGGCAGCGGCGCCGGCGGAGCAGCCGGAGTTTTTTTTGGTTTTTTTTTTTTTTTACAACGGGTGACCAGACAAGGACCGAGGCCCAGGGGCAGCCCATTGAAAAAAGCTCCAACGGGAAGAGCGCAGCAACCCCTCGTGAAAAAACCGCGCCCCGGCGCTGGTTCCTCGTGGTCTTCTGGCCTGACGTCCGCGTCGACCCCTCCGTGTGGGGGCTCGGGCACGCGGCCACGGTCATGCAGTTTTTGTTTTTTTTTTTGTTACAAGGGGTGACCAGACAAGGACCGAGGCCAAGGGGCAGCCCATTGAAAAAAGCTCCAAACGGGAAGAGCGCAGCAACCCCTCTTTTGTTTTTTTTTTTTACAACGGGTGACCAGACAAGGACCGAGGCCTAGGGGCAGCCCATTGAAAAAAACTCCAACGGGAAGAGCGCAGCAACCCCTCGTGAAAAACCGCGCCCCGGCGCCCCCCGAGAGGGGGCCCACACATTACCCAACGGCACAGCCAGAGGCCCGTTGTAACAAAAAAAAAAAAAAAAAAAAAACAGCCAGAGGCCAACGCCGGTCATGCAGTTTACGGTGCGCGGCGCGACCCTGCGGCTGCTGCAGCTGCGCTGCGCGCGCGAGGTCACGCCGGCAGGGGGCTGGACGCCCGGCGTTGGCTGCGTGCCGGGCCTCTGGCGCGCCGGCCACGGCCAGGCCTGCCCGGCCAGCGCCATCGCGCGGCGGGAGGCGGGCCAGAAGCGCAGCTGGGCGGAGCGGCAGCGAGCCGAGACGCCAGACCCGGAGCCTGGGCTGCCGGCGTGGCAGAAAGTCTCGCCCCCGCGGCGCCACGTCATGGAGCGCGTCGGGCCGGCGGCGGCCGCTGCCGCCGCGGCGCGGCGCGAGGAGCAGGAGCAGCGGCGGGAGCAGCAGCTGGAGCAGCGCAGGACCCTGGTTCAGGAGCCGGCGGCCAACGACCTCGTCGACCCGCTCACTGGTGCGACTGCGCCGGCGCGCGCCGGCGAGCGCGCGGAGCCGCCCGCCTGGGCCGCTTGCTACGCGCGCGCGCAGCAGGCGCGCATACCGCGCGCCCTGCGACACTTTGGCTGGAGCCTGCTGCACGGCGGGGTGCGCGTCAGCGGCGACAGGGTCTTCTCTTACCAGCGCGCGGCGCCGGAGCTGGCGGAGCTGGCGTGCCCGCACCCGCTCTGCCGCGCGCAGCAGCAGCCGCCGCTGGCACCGAGCGCTCAGCTGAGTTGCTCGCGCACGTACCCCACTGCTGCAGCAGCGCGGGTTGGCGTACAGGCCAGCTGCGTCGCACGGCCACTCCCGGCCCTGCGCGCGCACGCAGCGCCCAGCGCTCGCGCCAGGCAGCACCACGAGCTTACCTGTGGCCTGAGCTCGCAGCGACCAACAGCTGCCTGAGCCAGCGCAGCATCCGCACAGCAGAAGTGCGGCAGCGCAGCAGCACCAGACGAGCTTGAGCTGGCCCCTCAAACTCACACGCTGCACCCCTCTCGGGTTGCCCACAGGCGCCTACGGACTACCGAAGCGCCTAGGCACGTGCTGAGGTCATCGTGACAACATGTCCACCGCCAGCTCATCCGGCGGTGGCAGCCCGATCGACCCCGTGGTGAAAGCCGCAGTTGACGCGGCTGTTAGGTCAGTCACAACAGCCAGCGGTGGCGGCCAGACCGACCCCGCAGTGATCGCCGCGGCGGTTAACCAAGCCACCGCAGCGATTGTGGCAGCGCTGGCGGCACGCCAGTTGGCAGCCCCGGCGGCGGCGTAAGCAGCAGTGCTTACAGCTCGCCGCCTGACAGCCTTGGCGGTGCCGCGAGCAGCAGCAGGAGTGGCCTGCCACAAGAGAGCCCCAGCTTCGCGTTCAACTTTCAGCCCTCACCTCAGCAAGAGCGCCGCCACCCCGCGCAGCTGGAGGAGGCGCTGCAAACCAATGAGCCGCCACCCCGCTACAACCTGCGCTCACGCGCGCGGGCGGCTGCACCCGAGGCGCGCGCAGACGCCACGCCGCCTCCCGAGGTGCCGGGCTACCCAGAGCCCGGCTCGGCAGCAAATTTTGACATCGTTGAGCAGCGCGCGCTGCTGGTCAGCGCTCAAGAGCTTGGCGGCACCATCATCGAGCCAACCACCTACGCCGGGGCAATGGCATCGCCTCAGGCATCAGAATGGACAGCAGCTATGGCGGAGGAGCACAGCTCGTTGCTCGGCCACGGCACGTGGGACCTGCGGCTCCCGCCGCGCGGGACCAAGCTCATCCCCTGCCGGTGGGTGTACAAGATCAAGTACAACACCGACGGCAGCGTGGAGCGCTTCAAGGCGCGACTGGTGGTCAAGGGCTTCCATCAGCGCGCGGGCATCGACTACCACGAGGTCTTTGCGCCCGTCATCAAATACAGCTCCTTTCGCGCGCTCTGCGCGCTCGCCGCTGCCAACGACTGGGAACTGTACCACGTGGACATCAAGACGGCCTTCCTCAACGGCGACGTTGAAGAAGAGCTGTGGATGCAGCAGCCCCCTGGCTTTGAGCAGGGGCCGCCCGGCTTTGCCTGCAAACTGCGGCGCTCACTCTATGGCCTGAAGCAGGCGCCGCGCGCCTGGAATCAGCGCCTGCACGCAGAACTGCTGGCGATGGGCTTCACCCAGTCGGCAGCCGACCCTGCGGTCTACTTCATCCAGCACGACAGCTCTTTCCTCATCATGCTGGTGTACGTGGACGACCTGCTGATCGCCACGCCGCGCACCGACCTGGTGCAGCGCTTCAACGCGCGCCTGCTCGCAGCGTTCGAGGGCCGCTGCCTCGGCCCCGTGACCTGCTTCCTGGGCATCCTGATCGAGCGCGACCGCGCGCGCCGCACCCTCAAGATCAGCCAGGCGCGGCTGATCAGCGCCATCCTGGAGAAGTTTGAGCTGAGCGACGCGAAGCCCCGCGTGCTGCCGCTCAGCCCGGCGGCGCGCCTGAGCGCCGCCGACGGCGACGCGCTCGACACCGCCAAGTTCAACTACTCTGCCCTGATTGGCAGCATCATGTACCTGGCCATCTCCAAGCGGCCGGACATCGCCTACACCGTGGGCTTGCTCTCCCGCTTCATGGCCAAGCCCACCACCGCGCACTGGGAGGCGGCGCGCAGCACGCTGCGCTACCTCTCCGGCACCGCAGATGTCGGCATCACCTACGCCGGCCCCGATCAGCACCTGGTCGGCTTCACCGACTCAGACTACGCGGCGTGCATCGACACGCGCCGCTCGACCGGCGGGTACCTCTTCACGCTGGCCGGCGGGGCCATCTCCTGGTTAAGCAAGCGCCAGCCCACCGTCGCGGCCTCCACCACCGAGGCCGAGTATCTGGCGGCTGCAGCCGCGGTCAAGGAGGCGCTCTGGCTGCGCAACCTGCTGCGCGAGCTGGGGCTGCACATCAACACGGTGCACATCCACGCCGACAACCAGTCCGCGATCAAGCTCCTGCTCAACCCGATGAGCTCCTCGCGCTCGAAGCAGATCGACGTCGCCTACCACTTTGCGCGCGAGCGCGTCACGCGTGGCGAGGTCAGCTTTAGCTACCTGCCCACCGGCGAGATGACCGCCGACGTGCTCACCGAGGCGCTGCCCGCGGCCAAGCTGCAGGTGTGCTGGGCGGGCATGGGGCTGGGCTGAGCTGCTGCGCAGCCGCCGCATGTGTGGCATCTGAGCGGCTGCGCGCGAGCCGTGGGAGTTGATAAATTACACAACAACATGCACCCCTCACCAACGTTAGTGCTACGCGTTGGGAGCTGCATTCTTGCGCATGCATGGCACCAACAGCCGCAACGGAGCAGGTCAAGGTCATTTACCCCGTATGCTCGCGCACATCGGGCCCGCGCCCCTTAAGGACGGTAGCTGGTCCTCTTGACCCGTGCAACCACGCCGCAGGCCCTACCGGGCCACAGGGGCAGCGGGGGAAAACCAGCGCAAACCCCGCCTCATCTCACGCAAACGACGTGGGGCAGGCCGCCACCAGCAGGGGCACCACACACCAACCGCGGCAAGCCTGCCCAGGCGCACACGCAGCACACGCCGCGCCGCGCCGCGCCTCGCCGGCCGCCATTCGCAGAGTCGCGCCCCCTGCGACGTGGTGCACCGAATGCTAGGAGCTTGGGGAAGGATGACCGGTAGACGCGTGTAGGCCGTGCAGGGCGGCTAGTGGAGACTCTGTGGACTCAACACTGCGGGGCCGGCGTGCGCCGGCTGGGCGTCGCGCGCGGGGCCGTGGCCCGCGGCGACCGCCGCCCCGCGCCGGCCAACGCCCACCAACTCCAGCCCCCTCCAGGACCCGCGGGCGGCTCGGCCAAAAGGCCAGCCGCACGCACCGCCCACCACCAAAAAGCCTGCCGCAAGCCCGCCCACGCTCCCCCACCGCCGCCCACACCCACGCGCGCGCCGCGCCCCGAGCCAGCCGCGCCCAGCTCAGCACCAAATGAAGGTCACGCAGCAGCAGCGCGCCACGGCTCGGCGTGCACCTCTACGCACGCCGGGGACGCCCTCTCCGCCCGGCGCCGCCGGCCGCGCTGCTGCCGCCCCACCGCCGCCTGTGATGCGCAGCCCCCCGCCGGCGCGCACCAGGCTACGCGCCGGCGAGAGCCGCTCCTCCGGTGCAAGGCTGGGGCGCCAGCTCGCCCAGGTCAGTCCGCAGGGGCGCCAACCGTCCAGGGATCGATGGCGAGGGCGCGGGTTGCCAGAGAAGCCTCCCGGGCGCGAGTACTAAGGAGGTGGTTCCCGATCGCCGTGTCCACAATCCAGGGAGCCCGCAGGTCGGCCAGGGGGCGCCGCTGGGCGCGGGTGGCGCGCTGCATCATAGGGTACCGGCACCATCCAGATCCGTCGATGCAGCCCGCGCGCGCAGCCGCGCGCCCCCAAGGAGCGACAAGCGAGTTGGCGGCTATCCCCTGCGGGCCGCGCGCAGCGCCCAGCGTGGGCAGGGAGCGCCCGCAAGCCCGGCGGCCTGCGGGGGCGGTTGGGGGCTACATGGGCGCGTGCTGAAAGATTAGAGCATTCCGATGGGAGGGAGCAGTGCACGTGGGAGTGTTGTAGTTCAGCACTCTAGCTGATTTTTGCCCTGCTCCCTTGCACCTGGCTGCAGCCTGCTACAGCCGGCTGTAGCTTGCTACACCTGGCATCAGCCCGCGCGCACTGCTGCGCGCGCGCTGTCTCGCGAACAGCTCAACAACCCGTGTGCTGTTGGAGCGCGCCGTGGCGCGCTGTAGCGCGCTGTAGCGCTGTAGCGCGCTGTAGCTGCTGTAGCCCGTGGCGCTACAGCCAGCGCGCGCGCGCCCTACAAATAGGCGCCCCACTGCTTGGCGCTTGTAACGGAGTCACGCCACACACCAACGGCCTCGCCACTGAGCAGCGAGCAGCAGCGCAACACGCCGCGGCGCCGGCGAGCGGCGCGCGCGCGGGCGGCGCGCGGCCCGCGGCGCGGCGCGGCCGCCGGCGGCCGACCTCGGTGGCGCAGCCCGTGGCCGGGCAGCCTGTTGGAGCCGCGCACCTCCGCTCCGCAGGGGCGGCGGGGCAGGGGAAACGGCGCACGGCATCGCCGCGCCGCGGCGCCGGCGAGCGGCGCGCGCGCGGGTGGCCCGCGGCGCGGCGCGGCCGCCGGCGGCCGACCTCGGCGGCGCAGCCCGTGGTCGGGCAAAGACAAAGACAAAGATAGTTACACCGCAGGCTCGCGCCCATTGGTCCCGCGCCCCTTAAGGACGGTGTCCCGCATCTTCCAGATGTCCATCACATAATCTGCCACAGAGTGAACAGCAAGCTGATCCTGCAGCAGGTCACCAAGCAGATAACGCCGAGCCTGCTCCAGTGCTGCACACCGACTCGCCGCGCCGGTAACGGCAGCCCGAGGGGCCGCCGCACCAGCAGAGACGTTGCTGACGCTGACCGCCGCGCTGACATCATCAGCCCGAGGGGCCGCCGTATCAGCCGTGACGCCGCTATCGCTGATGCTGACCGCCGCGCCTGCGTCAGCAGCCCGAGGGGCCGCCGCGCTAGCCACGACGCCGGGGTCGCTGACGCTGCCGCTGCCGCCGCCGCCAGCTCCAGCCTCCAGCTCCTGGCTGCCGCTAGCCGCCATCTCAACACCAGCCGCACGCAGGTGCGCAGCCAGCGCGCCAGCATGCGCGCCCCCGCCGCTGGCACGGAGGTCCGCAAGCAGCGCAACGAGGCGTGCAGGGCGGCCGGGCGCGCCGCACTCAAAGAGAAAGTGCGCGGCCGATTCGGGCGCGCGCGCCGCGCAGCAGGGGCAGCGCTCCCGCTCCGCCTGCTGCGCGATCGACTCCCCCCGGCGCGCGTGGCTGTGGGCAGCGCGCAGCGGGAGGCACTCCATGCGCAGGCGCATGAGCAGCTCCGCCGGCCGGCCGCGCCGCGGGCCGCCGGGGCTGCAAAGCCAGCCCAGGTAGTCCCGGGCGCACGGCACGCCGGCGCGGCGCGTGAAGGAGCGAGTAGAGAAGACGCCGCTGCCAAAGGCCTCCCGGTAGCGCCGCGCCACCGAGCCGCGGCCGGCGGCGGCCTCCCATGCGCCATCGATGTGGTCGCCAGCAAGGTCGCAAAGGTGAGCAGCAAACTCGTTGCGGCTCATGCCAGCAGTAGCCACAACATCGACGCCGTAGTCCCGCAGGAGGCCGCCCACGCCCTTCCACCACGGCGTGGCGGGCCAGGCGTCGGCAACACGGCGCAGCAGGCGGTCGGCTGGCAGGGCGCGCAGGCGGTGCCAGTAGCGCAGCATGAGGGTGTCGCAGACGACATGCAGCGGGGTGATGCCCAGCTCCTGCTGCAGGCACGCGTGCGACACGTTGGGCGGGCACCCGGTCGCGCGCGCCACCAGCCCCGCCTGCCACGAGTCGAGCTCCGCGCGGCGCTCGACCGTGGGGCGGGCCCAGACCTGGGCCGCGTGCGTCAACACAGGCTGCACCACGCCCGTGAGCGTGAGCAGGCGCAGGCGCAGCGGCAGGCGCCGCTCGCGCAGCACCGCCGACGGAGCCCAGAACGCCTTGTCCGCAGCAGCCTTGCGGCGCTGCAGGTGGGCGTCCCAGCTGCGGGCGCTGCGGTCGGCCGTCAGCCACGCGCCCAGGTACCTGTACCCAGTGACGCGCGGCACCTGCTCCGCGCCCCACGACCACTGGTAGGCCGCCGCGGCAGCAGCCGCCGCAGCGACGGCACGCCGGGTGCGGCCCCCCGGCACCACCATCACCGCTGTTTTGGACGCGTCCGCCGAGCTGACACTGGCCTTGAGCCGCCAGCGGGCGAGCGCGGCGCGCGTGGCGCCAAGGAGCTGCTGCATCTCCGCCGGGCCGGCCGCAAGGCTGGCGCAGTCGTCCGCAAAGAGGAGCGCGACCAGCTTGTCGTCGGCGGCGCCTGGCTCGGGCGCGGGTGGCGCCGCGCCGGCGGGCGGCGCGGGCGGCGCGGCGGGCGCGGGCGCGGGCGCGGCGGGCAGCGGCACGCCCGGGCAGGCGGTCCACACCTCCTGGAGCACGGCGTTGATGAAGACGTCGAACATCGTAGTCGCCAGCGTGTCGCCCTGCTCCCACCCAAGGCCCGGCTCAAAGGCTGTCGACAGCGCGCCGCGGTGCCGCACCATGCTGCGCGTGCGGGCAGCCTGTTGGAGCCGCGCACCTCCGCTCCGCAGGGGCGGCGGGGCAGGGGAAACGGCGCACGGCATCGCCGCGCCGCGGCGCCGGCGAGCGGCGCGCGCGCGGGCGGCGCGCGGCCCGCGGCGCGGCGCGGCCGCCGGCGGCCGTGACGCACCAGATGAGCGACCCGTCGGATGAGCGCTGAGCGCCCCCGCTGCTGCTGCTCTGCCCTCACGCAACACACACCTGCGAGGCGCACACACGCGGCAGTTGACCCCAACTGCCCAGTTCAGGCCGCACCCGCTGGCTGTAGCGCGTGCGCGCAGTGACCAGGCCTGAGCGCTGCGGCCAGTCCAGCCGCTGCACACAGGGATTGCCCCACCCGGGATGCTCGCGGTCGGCTGCCCGACCCAGCACTCTGCTCTGGCGCGCCGCGGTCGCGATCGCTTCCTTTGCTTGCTGGCTCCCCCTGTGGCGTGCCCAGTGCTCGCGTCGACCTCTGCCCGCTCGCGGCGTGCGGCTGGGACTGTCGGGCGCGGTGGTTACCGTTGGCTGGTGCTCGACTGGGTTCTGGGGGGGCGCTCGTCCCTCGCGGGGCGCGCCTAAGTTCACTCAGCGGGCGCGCAGCCAAGGGCGAACCCTGCCCCGTCAGCAAGGTCGCACTGGTTGCGAATCGGTGTGTAACCCCCACTCGGCCAGCACGCCTTGCAATGGCGCCTGCCGCTGCACAAAAGGCCTCAGACTAGGCCCCGCCACACACAGCAGAGAGCACGGTCGCTGCCGTGCGCGGTCACCCGCGCTGCAGTACATGCCCCGGTGACCCCGCTGCTGCGCGCGCATGCAAGCCCACCAGTGCTCAGTCCGGCCGGCCCCAGGCCTAGCCTCCATCGGGCAGCAGCCCCCATCGGTGCTGACAGCTGACGCACCAGATGAGCGACCCGTCGGATGAGCGCTGAGCGCCCCCGCTGCTGCTGCTCTGCCCTCACGCAACACACACCTGCGAGGCGCACACACGCGGCAGTTGACCCCAACTGCCCAGTTCAGGCCGCACCCGCTGGCTGTAGCGCGTGCGCGCAGTGACCAGGCCTGAGCGCTGCGGCCAGTCCAGCCGCTGCACAACCCCCCAGCAATCACGCACGAGGTGAGGAGGCGGGATTGCTCAAAACGCGGGTGCTGGCAGCAGCGCTCGCAATGCTGCCAAGAGCACAACACACACATGACAAAGGCCCTGCAGCGGCGGCACGCACGCTGCTGGAACCAGGCACACCAGGCATTGGCACACGCACACCGCGCGGGGCAGATTCACCCGCTCCCCGCACATGCACATGCGCGCGCCCACGCGCCTGATCCCTCGCTGCAGTTGCCAACTGCCCCAACTGCCAGAGCTGGGCAGGCTGCAGCGCCCGACCGAAACTGTCCCCACTGCAGCTGCTCAGCGCAGCCTCTTGAGCTCAGACATCTGGCTCGCCATGACAAAGGCCATCTGCTCAAACGTCTTCAAGTGACTGTTGTGCTGCTGCAGCATCTGCTGCACCTGCTCCTCCGTATACATCTGCGGTGCTGCCGCCTGCGTCTGCGGCGCCAGCTGCAGCATCTGCGCGGGCTGCGCCGGCAGGGCAACAAGCTGGTTCTGCCCCTGGCTGCTCTGCTCCTGCTGGCTGACCTGCTGCGGCGGTGGCGCACCGCCCTGACGCTGCCTCTGCACACTGCGCTGCGTCTGGTCACTGCTCTGGACAAAGTCACGCTGCAGCCGCCGCTGCTGCTCGCGCTGCGCGTATTCCATCGGCTGGCTGCCCTGCGCGCGTCTGCCGCGCTGCTGCGGCTCAGAGCGCCGCGGCGCCTGGCGGTCCGCGGGTCTGCCCTGGCGCTGGCCACTGGGCTCCTGGCTGCGCCGCGGGCGCTCCGTCCAGCGCCGAACGCCCGCTGGGAAGCAAAGGAGCTGGCTGAAAAGCCGATGCTGCCGCGACGTGATCTCACGGCAGTTGCTGCACTCCTTTGTGTCATGCGCGCAGGGCCCGTGCAGCTCGCACCAGGTGCGCCGGCCCTTGAAGCAGGCGTGCTCCTTGTAGCTGCCGCCTGTCTGCTGCTCCAGCAGCTCCCGCGCGGCCTGTGGTCCGCTGACCCGGCCGGCCCGGTAGTCCTCCAGCAGCTGCCAGGCTTTGGCCTCATACGGCTGCTGCTGGCTCTGGGCGCCAAGCTGGCTGTTGCGCCCCGAGCGCTCACCCTGCGCCGCAGGGCTGCACCCCCGCGCGGAGCGCTCTGCAGGTCCCTGGTCGGGGTCGTGAGGGCGCCGGCCGTGGCGGTTGCGGCTGCGGCTCCTGCTCCGGTTGCCTCGCCACGTCTGCAGGTCCGGCTGCTCCTCTCCCACGTCTTGAGGTGGCGGGCGGTCCGTGTGCTTGGAGCTCCCGCCGCTGTTCTGGCTGTGGCTGCAGTTGCGGTCGCTCGGCTCCTCCGCTGCCTCCGGGCTGGCCACATAGCCATCATCGCCGCCGCTGCCGAGGCGTGCCAGCAGCTGTGCCGACAGGCCCCGCTGCTCATCGTTGCTCGTCCCCGGGGCGGCTTCCGGCATCTCCATCTCCTCATCCCCAAAGTCCAGCAGCTCCTCTTCACCCTCCATTGCCTGAGCAGCGGCAGTGTCGGCACGGGAGGGCAGTGTCAGCACTCGCCGGTTTGGCGGCTTGGCACACAGCGGACTGACGCGTGAGCACCCCCCAACCCCCAGCCAGGCCTCCATCTCTCCCGGTGCGGCATCAGCCTGATCAGTGGCTGGGTCCTGCGGTCGTGTCGCCAAAGGCGCCGTCGCGTGGCAAGCGCACGCCTGCGGGCAGGAGCGTGTCCTGCGGGGTGAGGATCTTGGTGAGCTCCGCTGTGGCATAGCGGTACACGTCCCCATCCTCCCAGCACACATCAAAGTACGCCGGCCGACGCTGCTCGCCCATGAAGTGCGCGCGGCCCCAGAAGAGCCTGCGCTGGCCCGTCTGCCGATCCACAAAGTGCTGGCGCACCAGCCTGCCGTGCAGCTGCTTGGCTGCCTCGTCACGCTCGCGCATTGCGCGGTCTGGGTAGAGGTTCGCCCCCTCGTCGCGCTGCTCCCGCGCCTGGCGCTGGCGCACTGCGGCCTGCAGCTGCTGCTGCGTCACGCCGTCAGCGACGCACCTCGGGCACATCCAGTCGCCCTCGGGCACTTGATCCAGGCTCGGCTCCAGGCAGTGTTGGTGCCAGCCCGCGTCACAGTGATCGCACAGCAGCATCTGGTTCGCTGTGTGTGACTCCAGGTGCCCGCACGCCTCGCAGCTCGCCTCCTGCGGCTGCTCTGCCAGGGCTGGGTCAAGTGTGGGGTCGATCCCTGGCAAGTGGCAGGGCGCACACTGTGAAATGTGGCGGTCGATCTTGCGTCCGCAGCGGCCCTGCAGCATGAGGCGGCCGCTGGGCCTGACCTCCAGCACGCGCAGAATCACCGGGCGCGCGCGTGGCTGCAGCGCGCTGTACGCGTGAGTGTACGCGACATACACAAAATCACCTTGTTTGAACGTGGGCGTTCTTGGCTGGATCTCCCCGCTTCGCAGTCGCGCGTAGCGCAGCGTGTCTCGCTGCTGCGCGATCTCCAGGTTCGCCATGGCCTCAGGTGCCAGGCGCTCGACCAGCTGCCTGCGTGCGGCCAAGTCGGCGGCGGCCAGGTCAGGTGCGTCGAGGTCCAGCGGCTGGCTCAGCCGCTCCATCACTGCAGGCGGCACAATTGGCGCGCGTGCATAGAGCAGCTCATATGGCGTGAGGCCGGTGCTGCGCTGCGGGCTGCAGCGGTAGCCCAGCAGCAGCCAGGGCACGTGCATGTCCCAGTCACGCACTGCCTGCCGCTGCAGGCACGTTTTCTCCAGGGCTGCCTTCACAATATGAACAGATTTCTCCGCCGCGCCATTGGCAGCGGGATGGTTGGCTGAAGTGGGGCGCGAGTCAATGAGGCAGTCCAGCAGCAGCTGCTGGAAAGCACCCTGCCACTCGCCCCCGCGGTCGTGCACGACCTCGGCACACGCGCCAAAACGCGCGAGCACGTTGTGCAGGAAAGCATAGGCAGTGCACTCTGGCGTTTTCTCCGCAATAGGAATGGCCTCAATGTTCTTACTAAAGTGCTCCACACACACCAGGATGTAGCGGTGCCCCCGCTCTGAGCGCGGGAAAGGCCCGCACAGGTCCACGCCCCAGCGGTACATCATGCCGCGGATGGGCAGCGGCTGCAGCTCAGCTGGGCGCGCTGTAAAAGCTGCGCGGACCTGCCCGCACTCAGGGCAGCCGCCCACCAGCGAAGCCGCGTCGGCCAGCAGGCCGTGCCACCAGTGCGTGTGGTGCGCGAGTGCCGCAGTGCGGCGCACGCCAAAGTGCCCGCACCTGTCGTGGAAGCTCTTGAGCAGCTCCCGCCGTTCAGCCGGAGGGGGCACCACACGCGTGCTGTTGTCGGGCATGAGTCGCAGCAACTGCCCGCCCTGCCAGCGGTAGTACGCGCGGCGCTTGGCCACTCTGCTGCGCTCAGCCGCGTTTGTGCCCGCTGGGAAGTCTCCGTTCTGCAGCAGGTGCAGGGCGGTTGCGTCGGCCCAGATGTCACTGCTGCTGCCCTGCAGGGCGTCCTGCTCCGCTGCTGCCGCCAGCGCACATAGCACGCCGTACGGCTTGCTCCCAGCAGCCTTGCTGGCTCCCATCTCGGGCACAAGTCCTGCCACTGGTTGTGTGCTGCCATGCTCCGCCCAGGCCTGGGCAATCGCCCAGAGTCCCGCCAGGCAGGCTGCATCGATCGCCTCGCCCAGGGCACGGCGGCGATCTCTGTCCGACACGCCAGGCGCGGCTGTTGCGCCCTCCGCATAGCCGAGCGCGCGCTCAGGCTCGACTGTCAGGGGCTGGTCCCACGTGCCGTCTGCTGCGATCACGCTGCCCGGCTTGCCTGGCCTGAAGCTGTAGCTGTTGGGGTGCGCCATCAGCGTTGGCCAGGCTGCCATGGGCTGCCCTGGCACATTGCAGGGGTAGCGTGGTGGGAAATCAGGGTGCTTGACCGGCTGCTCCCGCCGCCCAGGCTCCAGTATTTGTGAGACCGTGAGGCCCGGCGGCCTCTGCACCTGCGCCGCAGCAGCGGCCAGTTGGGCAGGTGAGCATGCGTTCGTCCAAAACGCTCGCACGCGGTGCGCGCGGCTCCCAAACTGCGCTGCGTCCAGCACTGTCGGCTGGCCCAGCGCGTCACAAATCACTTTGAAGTCCTCCTCCGCAATGCGGTTGTCGCTGTGCCATTGCACTGGCACGTTCTCCAGCAGGTAGCAGGGCGGCTGGTCTGGTTGCAGCTGCTGCAGCGTGCCGATCAGGCGCACAATCTCGGTGAGCAGGCCTGATCGCGCCCCGCGCAGGCCCGCACCCGACCCAGCTGTGCTGAGGTCCTGGCAGGGCCATCCGCCCACCACGAGCCAGGGTTGGCGTTGCAGCGATGCTCCTTCTTGCACCAGGTGCCATGTCGTGATCTCGCGCACGTCTTGCGGGAGAGAGAACATGCCCTGCAGGGCAGACGTGGGCAGCAGGTCAGGATACAGCGCTGTTAGCTGCTGCACTCTGTGCGCTGCTATCGCCCGGCTGGTGGGGTTGATGTCCACATACAGGTACTTGTGGATGCGTTTCCCTCCACGCAGGGCCATCTCCAGGCCCGCACACAACCCCCCAAACGCGTCCACAAGGACCAGGCCTTGCGTCGCTGCCGGAAAGAAACTCGCCGCCACGCTGGCGGTGGCCAGACCTGTGGCCCGGCGCACCCCAAATGCATCACGCGGCCCCGCGTGCGCACCTCCCGCGGGCGCGGCGGCTTGAGCCTGTGCTGCCGGCAGGTGTGGCACCGCCGCTTGCACCCATGCGCGCGCCGAGCGCGCCAGTTGCCTTGCTGCCAGCTGGGCCGCGTAGGAGGCGTCATCCGGCAGTTGGTCCGCCGCGTCTGTGAAGGAGCCGTTATTGCCTGCCAGCAACGCGGCGGCGTCGGGCAGGAGAGAGTCAAGCCGGGTCTCACCAGCCGTCGCGCGCTCCAGAAGCTGTGCCTGCAGCTGCGGCTGGCTGGGCGGCGCCAGGGCTGTGCCCAGCAGCAGCGCCCCTGCCGCGGTGCTGTTCTGCGGCTTGGCCGCTGCGCGCTGCTGCTCCAGGAGCTCCCACGTGTACTCCGTCGTGTCCGGCGTGCCATCAGCCTGCAGCACTGCCGGCTGCAGCTGATACATGGGCTCCCTTGTGCGGTCCAAGCGCGCACCTGCCGCGTCCACCGTTGTGGCTCGTGGGTGCCTGCTTGGCACATCTGCCACGTTGCTTTTGCCGGCCTTGTGGACCAGGGTGAACTCGTAGTCCTGCAGCGACAGCACCCAGCGCGCGTGCTGCCCTGTGGGCTCCTTGGCTGCGAGTAGCCAGAGCAGCGGGCGGTGGTCGGTGTGCAGGTGGAAGTGGGGCCCCTGCAGGTATGGGCGGAACGTCTTGACGCCCCATACTGCCGCCAGCGCCTCACCTTTCCAGGCCTCGTACCGCCGCTCGTGCTCGTTGAGCGAGCGAGAGGCACAGGCGACCATGTACTCCCCCCCGTTCTGGTCTCTCTGGTTGAGCACGGCAGAGATGCCGTGAGGGCTCCAGTCCGTATACAGGTGGTATGGCCGTGAGGGGTCTGGGTGGCGCAGCACCGCAGTGGGTGAGGTGAGCGCATCGCGCAGCCTGTCAAAGGCAGCCGCCTGCTCTGGTCCCCACACGAAGCGCGTGCCTTTCTTGAGCAGTGCGTTGAGAGGCGCCGCAATAGCCGAGTACTCAGGCACATAGCAGCGATAAAAGCCCAGCACGCCCAGGTAGCTGCGCACTTGATCAGCCGAGGTTGGCGGCGCCAGCTCGCGCATTGCGGCGACCTTCGCCTGGTCAGGCTGCATGCCACTCTCACTGACCAGGTGGCCCAGGAAGGGCATGGAGTCGCTGCACAGCACCGTTTTGGATGGATGCGCGCGCAGCCCGACCGTCCGGAAACGGCCAAACAGCAGGCGCAGGCACCTCAGGTGGTCCTCAAATGTCTTAGTGTAGATACATATGTCATCCACAAAGACCACAGCAAAGTCTTTGAGCCCTGCTGCGCGCAGTTCGTGTTCCATTATTCTCTGGAAGATGGCGGTGGCGTTCACGTGCCCAAAGGGCAGGCGCGTGAAGCTGTACAGCCTGCCTTCCCACCAGAAGCACGCGTAGCGCTGTGACGCCTCATCCAGCGGGATGTTGAAAAACCCGGACCTGCAGTCGACTTTGCTGCGCCACGTAGCACCTGCCATTCGCCGGAACAGCTCCTCTGGCAGAGGCAGTTTGTACTTGTCAATCACGGCGTTGGCGTTGATCGCCCGCCCATCGTAGCAGAACCTCTTGTCAGTGAGGGTGCCATCAGGCGCTCGCTTCGCCGCCATGACGATGGGGCAGGCATGTGTCATGCCATGTGTGCTGACCTCGCGGATCACGCCCGCGTCAAGCATCTCCCGCACTTTCTCCCTTCCAATGTCCAGGTCCCTGGGGCTGGGCTTGCGCTCCGGGCAGATGATGGGCTCCTCTGTCTTCATGCGCAGCTGCGCAGGGCCCAGCTCGCCCTTGTAGCCCACCAAGTCCTTCATCTCATACGCGAACACATCTTTGTGCTCGAGCAGCACCTGCTGCAACTGCTCTTTCTGCTCTGCTGTGAGCTCTGGGTGGTTCCCATGTATCCATTTGTGCTCTGGGTCCTGTTCCCAGCGGTCAGAGAGCTCCTCTGTCTCCTGCTCCCCTCCCGCAGTGTACGCCTCCAGCGGCGTCTGGCCAATCGCCGCTGCTGCAGGGTCCCGATCCTTGCCCCTCTGGCTCTCACGCCTGCGGCTGCCTGCCGCCGACGCGAAAGCTGTTGGTTTGCAGCTGCTGTGCTGCTCCCCATGCCTGCGCCTGCGCCTCTGCGTGCGAGGGCGGCAGTGGCGCGCGTGTGTCGGCCCACGGCATGCGCAGTGCGCTGCTGCCTGGCGGCGCCAGGTGCGTGCTGAGCTGGCCAGCGGCGTGCCCCGTGGCCGCAGCGCCGGCGATCAGCAGCAGCAGCAGCGCGCACTGCAGGGGCAGCGCCTTACGCACAAAGCCGCGCGTGAAGGTGCGACGCCACATCTTGAACTTTCTCGGCGCATTGCACTCTGTGCCGTCAGGCGCGATGGGCGGCCTGAGGCAGCGCACATCGCCCGTCTCCATAGAACGGTAGCGCCAGCGCCCGATGCGCACGTAGAGGTCTGGTGCGCGCGCCCAGGGCACGTGCTGCTTCAGCCCTGCGCGCACGTGGCGCCAGGTGCCGCTCAGCCGGGCTCGCAGCCCGCTGCTCAGGCAGCACGCGAGAACGCGCGGCACCCAGAGCGCGGCTGCGCAGAGCCAGCCCACCTTGTGGAGGATGCTGCGCACTGCCGTGTAGATCAGCGGCAGTCTGGGCGCAGGGCGGGGCCGGTGCCAGGTGTGGCTCAGGAGCTTGGTGGCGCTGGCGTAGGCCTCCTCCGCGCCCTGGCCCACCACGCCCAGCGCGAGCACCGCGCCCGCGCTGATGAGGGGCGCCTGGCTGAGGAGCATCAGGACCGGCAGCACCAGCAGCACCAGCAGCGCGTCCCGCGCGGTGTTCAGCGCCTTGAGCGCGCGCTGCAGCCAGCTGCAGCTGGGCTCGCTTTTGGCGTGGCCCTGCTCCTCGCCCTCGTTCTCCTCTGCGCGCAGCGTGCAGGCCGGCATCGGCTCCGTGCATGCGGCGGGCGTGCGTTCCGCCGGCTCGCTGCGCGCGGTGAGCCGCACCTGCATGCAGGCGAGCTTCGCCCCGTTGGTGGCCGGGCGCCCGCTGATGTAGTAGAACTGGCTGTTGAACGGCAGCACGAAGCCGCTCACTTTGTCGATGATGTCCCGCCCCAGCACAGCGCCGTACATGCCGTACGCGCTTGGGCTGTCCACGACCAGGAAGCCGTCTGGCAGCTCCAGGCTGACCTCGTCCTCGGTGCCGTGGCCCAGGATGACCGCCACCGGCTCAGTGCGGCCGATGATGCTGGTCGTGGGCTGGCCCTCGATCGTGCTGACTGGTGGCAGCTGCTCCGGCAGCAGCCGGTACACGTGCAGGCCCATCTCCTGCGCCAGGCGCTGGTTGATGATAGAGGGGACGCAGCCAGAGTCGGTGGCGGTGTTCTGCATCTGCATCACGCGCCCGCCGCTGGTGCGCACCATGGGAAGCTGCGGGCCATCAAACTTGATCATCGTCTGGCGCTGCCCTGTGCTGCGCTTGAACGCTGCCATCTGCTGCTCAAAGCTCGTGCTGCTGCCTGCGACGGCGTGCAGCTCCTCCAGCGCCTGCGCGCTTCTGCCATCCTCAGCCAGCTGCGCCAGCGCCACGGGCGCGTTGGTCGCTGCTGCGCGCGGCTGGCTGTTCTCCATCTCCTGGCCCTGCATCATCTCCTGGATCTTGCCCAGCTGGCTGGCTGCCAGCGGCTTCTCGCTCTCAAACACGATCTTGACCTTGAACTGCGGCGGCACCGGTTCGGCAGACGGCCTGCTCAGGGCCGGCTCCATGCCGCTGCTCAGCGGCGGCGCCGTGCGCGGCTGCGCGTTGTCCGCCGGCAGGAAGCTGCAGGGCATCACGCTCCTGCGCGCGCCGCGCGTGGCCGCGCCTGCGCTCAGCGAGTGCTCACCGATCTCGCAGAGCGAGCCCGCCGGCATGTGCTGCCAGTTGCTCAGGCTGCTGTTCTCCCAGCGCTCGCTGCCCTGCGGCTGGTGCAGCAGCGGGGTCTCATACTCGGGCCAGAGGGCCGCCGCGGCGACTGGCCCGCGCGCCTGCTGCTGGCGCTGGTGCTGCGCGGGCGTGGAGCCCCGCGCGCCGCTCTCACCAGACCAGGCCGGCTGGATCTTCAGCTCCTTGCAGCGCCTGAGGTAGTGCTGCACCGCGCCGGGCTCAGCGTTCCTGCCAGGCGCCCAGTTGGCAGGCGCCTTGTTGGGCTGGTCGTACCAGCAGACTGCGTGGCCTGGCCCAAAGCGGCAGTAGGGGCAGGGCGCGGGCGCGCGGTTGGTGCCACCGCTCGTGTGCGGGCGCAGCTCTGGCGGCGGCAGCGCGCGCTGCTGCGCCGCGCCCGCCGGCTGCATCGGCCGCGCCTGCTGCCAGTGGTGGTGGCCGCGCGGCTGGCTGTAGCCGTAGTACGACTGCCGCGTGTCGTAGCCGTCGGCGTAGGCGCCTGCGGGCGCGCTGTAGGGCATGTCAGCGCGCACGTCCTGGCTCGCGAAGGCAGCGCCCGCCAGGGCGTGGTGCGGCGCGCTGGCGGCCCAGTTGCCCGGGCGCTGCCCTGCGCCGCGCCGATCTCCCACCTGCCTTGGGCCCTGCACCTCGCGCGAGCCGCCGCCGCGCTCCTTGCTGCCCTGCACCTTGGCGTCCATGGAGCCGAGGAAATCGTGCCCCGCCTTGCGGAAGAGGCTGGCGCGCAGCGTGGACTGCGTGACTGCCTGGTGCTTCTCCGCGCACTCCAGCACGTTGTCCAGCGTCAGGCTGCCCAGGCCCTGCGCGATCACCTGCTGCTGCACCATGGCCCTGCAGGCGCCGCTGCTCAGCCCTGCGATGAACACCTGCGCCGCGCTGTCGGGCATGATGTGCAGCTCGCAGCGCAGCGTCCGGACGGCCTGCCGGATCCGCTGCGCGTACTCCTGCAGCGTGGCGTCGCCCTGCTGCATGGTGAAGAACTCGCTCACCTGCTCCTGCGTGGCGATGCAGAAGCGCAGCTCCATGATCAGCAGCAGCCGCTCCACCACGTACAGCACTGGCGTCCAGCGCTTGCCGGGCTGGTCGCCCGTGGTGGTGTAGATGACGGTCGCGCTGGCCTTGAGCTCCTGGACGCCCGTCGGCCTGATGGGCGGGACGTCGCCCATTCGCACCTGGTCCATCTCCATCTGGCTGACCACGAGGCCCCGCTCCAGCGCCTTGTCGAGGACGTCCCCGACGCGGTCTGTGTAGGCCTCGTGCAGCATCTTGTTGTGCCGCTCCTGGTCCTGTCTCGGGCCGAGCGCCAGCCGCACCTCCTCGGCAGAGGGGCGCGCCCAGAGGTAGCGCCCGTTCTCTGCCGCCAGGCCGTGGTCGGCGAGCGCCGCGCGGATCTTGAGGAGCACCTGGGCGGGCTCGCTCTCCGGCTCGACCTTCACCAGCAGCTGGTCCACGAACTCCGCGAGCGACATCACGGCGCGCCCGCTCTGCGTGCTCTTGCTGTGCGCGGCGCCGATCGCCGCCCGCGCCTCGTTGATCCACTGCTGCGCCGGCTTGCCCGGCTGCCCCGCCCAGAGCTGCTCACCGTTGTGGCTGCCCGCCAGCTTGCGGGCGCTGAAGCGCGGCCCGCGCGGCGGGCTGCCGCGCCCGAGCTGGCCGTAGCTGCTGAAGTTGCGCAGCATGTCGTCCTCGTCGCTGTCGCTGCCGCAGTCGCTGCCGCTCTCTGCGGCGGGGTCCGTGGGTGATTGCGCTGGGCCTCCTTGCGGGGCTCAGCGGTGGCCACGGTGGGCAGGCTCCTGGCCCTCTGGGCCGCTTGTTCCGGCTTTGCGGCCCCTTGGGCTTCTCCCAGGCGGGGCCTGTGGCCTTGGCTCCGTGGGCTGGGCGCGGTGCGCGGCTCCCTTGTTCCCTTTGGGCACGGCGCCTGGCCGGTTCGCGCGCCCTCTGGGCGCTGTGCTCCTGCTCCGCTCGGCCCTCTGGGCGCGAGCTGGCTCCTGCTCCGCTCGGCCCTGTGGGCTCGAGCTGGCTCCGCTCCGCTCGGCCCTGTGGGCTCGAGCTGGCTCCTGCTCCGCTCGGCCCTGTGGGCTCGAGCTGGCTCCGCTCCGCTCGGCCCTGTGGGCTCGAGCTGGCTCCTGCTCCGCTCGGCCCTCTGGGCTCGAGCTGGCTCCGCTCCGCTCGGCCCTGTGGGCTCGAGCTAGCTCCCGCGCCCTTTGGGCGTCTCCTCACGTGTTGGTCGGGCGATCCACGTCGGCCGCCACGTGCGGCTCGACGGCTTGTCGCCCGGCCTGGCTGGGCGCTCCTGCGCCCTCCTTGCTCTCCCCCGAGCGCAATGCGCCGCGCGGCGCGGCGCTTACCTGAGCAGCGGCCCCCCCCAGAACAGGGATTGCCCCACCCGGGATGCTCGCGGTCGGCTGCCCGACCCAGCACTCTGCTCTGGCGCGCCGCGGTCGCGATCGCTTCCTTTGCTTGCTGGCTCCCCCTGTGGCGTGCCCAGTGCTCGCGTCGACCTCTGCCCGCTCGCGGCGTGCGGCTGGGACTGTCGGGCGCGGTGGTTACCGTTGGCTGGTGCTCGACTGGGTTCTGGGGGGGCGCTCGTCCCTCGCGGGGCGCGCCTAAGTTCACTCAGCGGGCGCGCAGCCAAGGGCGAACCCTGCCCCGTCAGCAAGGTCGCACTGGTTGCGAATCGGTGTGTAACCCCCACTCGGCCAGCACGCCTTGCAATGGCGCCTGCCGCTGCACAAAAGGCCTCAGACTAGGCCCCGCCACACACAGCAGAGAGCACGGTCGCTGCCGTGCGCGGTCACCCGCGCTGCAGTACATGCCCCGGTGACCCCGCTGCTGCGCGCGCATGCAAGCCCACCAGTGCTCAGTCCGGCCGGCCCCAGGCCTAGCCTCCATCGGGCAGCAGCCCCCATCGGTGCTGACAGCCGACCTCGGTGGCGCAGCCCGTGGCCGGGCAGCCTGTTGGAGCCGCGCACCTCCGCTCCGCAGGGGCGGCGGGGCAAAGGAAACGGCGCACGGCATCGCCGCGCCGCGGCGCCGGCGAGCGGCGCGCGCGCGGGCGGCGCGCGGCCCGCGGCGCGGCGCGGCCGCCGGCGGCCGACCTCGGCGGCGCAGCCCGTGGCGGTGTCTACCGGGCTCCCATGCGGCTCGCACTGCTGCCCCCCCCCCCCCCCCCCCAATTGCCCTTTTTTTTTGGTTACAATGGGTGACCAGACAAGGACCGAGGCCCAGGGGCAGCCCACTGAAAAAAGCGCCAACGGGAAGAGAGCGCCAATTGCCCTTCCATTTGAAGCGGTGCGACGTTTACACGCGAAGACGCCGACCTCACAAGCTGGCCAGGTCTTGCACGCTGATGTCGGTGATGGCTGGCCGCACAAGATTTGGCGTCTGCGCCGCCATCTCCCTCTCCGACAGCGTCGTCGCCACGCCGACGACGCGCATGCCCGCGTTCTTGGCCGCCTGCACGCCCGCGGGTGCGTCCTCAACGACGATGCAGTGCTGCGGCGCCACGCCCATGATTGCCGCCGCCGCGAGGAAGATGTCCGGCGCGGGCTTGATCGCCTCAAACTTGTCCGCCGCGACCACCGCGTCAAAGTCGGCCGCCGAAAACCCAGCGGCTGCGAGGTTGGCGTCCACCTGCGGCGCGCGCCCGGCCGGGGCGGCGCGGGGCTCCGCGCGCTGCTGCCGCCGCCTCCCGCCTGTTGCGTGGCGCCGGGCGCAGCGCGCCGCAGCGCAGCAACCCACCTTGACCTGCTCCGCGCTGGAGCCCACCGCCGTCTTCAGGCCGGCCGCCCGGCACGCGCGCACCAGCTCCACCGCCCCTACGCGCCGCATGGGCGGGCGGCGCCGTGCGCCGCGCGGCGTGAGCGGCGCGGCGGCGCGCTTGGGCTCCAGGGCGCGATGGCGCGCGCGCCCAGCTCTGCACACCCACCCGGGTAGGCGATGTCGGCGCCCGGGCGCGTGATGGAGGCGATGTAGGTCTCAAAGAACAGCGCCTTGGCGGCGCCGCCGTCGTAGCCCGCCACGCCGTGCTTGGCCGCCACGCCGCCGAGGAAGCGGTCCTCGCCCATGCCGCCAAAGGGGATGAACTCCTCGGGCGCCACGGTCAGGCCGTGCAGCTGCCGGAACACCGCCGCCGCCGCTCTGCGCGCAGGCGCGGCGCCCGGGGTCAGCGGGTCAGCAGGCTCGCGCCGCCGGCGGCACAACCAGCGCCAACAGCAGCAGCAGCAGGCGCAGCAGCAGCAGCAGCAGCAGGCGCAGCAGCAGCAGGCGCAGCAGGCGCAGCAGGCGCAGCAGTGCGCGGGCGGGCGCCAGCAGCGCCGCGCGGCGCCAGCAGCGCCGCGCGGCGCCGCTCACTCCCGGCTGAGGTGCTCGCTGCTCGCCAGCACGCCGTCCATGTCGAAGATGACGCCCAGCACCTCTGGCCGACCCGTCGACGCTGCCAGCGCCCGCTGGGCGCGGGGGGCGCGCCCATCGGCGCGCGGCGCCTGCCCGCGGGCAGGCGCCCGGGCGTGGCGCGCCGCAGCGCAGCGCATTCAACGCGCGAGAGGCCCTGACTGGCGTGGGCAGGAGGGCAGCGGTGTCACGCGCCCCCGATTGGCGGCGGCGGTGGCGGGGTGCGCGCTGCTGCTGCTGCTGCTGCTGCTGCTGCTGCGGACGCTGCCTGACGCTGCGGTACCCGGGGACGATCGTGCGCTGCAGGTTTCTTACAGCTTTTCTTACAGCCGTGGCGGCGCCCCGCCGTCACAGCCGCTGCGCCCCGCTCCCGAGCCCTGACCGACGCGGCTGGCCAGCGCGCGAGCGCCGCACAGACCCGAGGCCCGAGCGACGCACACACTCTCTCTACACGCCCCTTCGCTCACAGACACGCGTCGACGCCGCGGCGGGGTGGAGGGCCCCCGGCGGGCTGCGCACGCAACCGATCTGATGCGGTCAACCACCGCAGCACTGCAACATGAAGAGTGATGACGGCTGCGCACGCGCCCAGCCGCCGCAGGCGCGGCGACGTCGCACACACACGCGGCAGCCCTCGCCGCCCCCTCCCCGCTGGTCCGCTCCCTCGCCTGCGCCGTCCCCGCTCAGCCGCGCAGGCGCGCAAGCAGCGCGGCCGCGTCGGCGGCGTGCAGCTGCGTCACGATCACGGCGCGGCGCGGCTTCATCGTCCGCGTCAGCCCGCCGCTCTCGACCGTCAGCGGCGCGCGCACCACCTGCGCGCCCGGCGCGGCGTTGGCCGCCGCCGCTGGCCGCGCGCGCGCCGCCGCCGCGCCGCCGCCGCCGCCGCCGCCGCCGCCGCCGCCGCCGCCGCCGCGCCGCCGTGCCTGCACGTGCGCCACGTGGTCCTGTGGGTGGTAGTCCGGCCGCGCGCCGTTGAGGCGCGCCACCTCGGCGCCCAGGCGCGCGGCCAGCGCCGGGTCGTCGGCGCCGCTCAGCCCCGCCGCGGCCAGGCCCTCCTCGTCCGGGAAGACCAGCGCCCCCAGCTCACGCTTGTCCTGGCCGAGCAGCAGCACGTGCCTGCACCGCGCGGCGGGTTGGGCGGCCGCGTGCGCGCGGCGGGTCGGGCGGCCGCGCGCGGCGCGGCGACGCGCGGCGACGCGCGGCGACGCGGGGCGACGCGCGGCGACGCGACCCCGTCGCGCGCACTTGATGAGCGGGCTCTGCGCCAGCGCGTCCTCGAGGGGCTGGGGCTCGATGTTCTTGCCGCTCAGCAGCACGATCGTGTCCTTGGCCCGCCCTGGCAGCAGGGGCGGCAGGGGGCGGCAGGGGCAGGGGCGGTGGGCGGCGCGCCGGGGCAGGCGAGGCGCAGCCGCACGTCGCCCGCCGCCGCCGTGCCGGGCGCGGCGACGCGCGTGGGCGTCACCGCTGAGCACGATGGTGCCCGCCATCTTGCTGCCGCGCACGCCTGCCGGCGCGCGCCAGCCGAGGTCGCCCGTGTTGAGCCAGCCGTCGATGAACGCTGCGGCCGTGGCGTCCGGGTCGCCGCGGTAGCCCCCCGCCATCACGCCCGGCCCCGCCGCCAGGAGCAGCCCGGGCGTGCCGTCCGGCAGCGGCGCGTGGCTGGTCGGGTCGACCACCAGCAGCCGCGTGCCGGGCGTGGGCAGGCCCACGCTGCCGCGCACGTTGCTGCACGACCTGCGCCGCCGACGCAGGCGCAGCGTGGGCCGGGGCGGCGCGGGGCCGGCGGCCGCGCGCCGCCGCGCCAGCGCGCGCGCACCGACGGCAGGCGAGCACGGGGCTCGTCTCTGTGAGGCCCCAGCCGTTGAGGACGGTGAGGCCGATGAGCTCAAAAAACGTGTCGAGGTGCGGTGAGAGCGAGCCGCCGCCGCTGACGACCGTCTTGCGCACGCCCAGCGCGGCGCGCACCTGCGCGCGCGGCGCGGGCGGCGCGGCCAGCGTGGTGCGAGGGCGCAGGGTGCAGGGGGGGGGGGGGGTCGGCCGGCAGCGCCCGGCAGCGCGCGGCATGCCCCGCCGGCGGCGCGGCGCGCGGCGCACCTTGTTGAGCACGAGGTGCTGCGCCAGCGCAAACAGCGGCGCCGTGAGCGCGGTGGTGAGCACCGCGACCGCCCACGCGGCGGGCGAGGGCGGGGCGCGCGCGTAGCGCAGCTCCACGCCCGCCAGCACGCGCCGCGCGCCGACAAAGGCGCCCGCCGCGGCCAGCAGCGCTGCGACGACCACGCCCTTGGCGCCGGGCGCCTGCTCCTTCAGCCGCGCCACGACCTGCGCCGCGTGGCGCGTGGCGCGGCAGCCGTGCCCGTCGCGGCGACGGCGGCGCACGCGGCACACGGCACACGCCGCGGCCCCCGCGCGCGCACCTTGGCGTGCAGGGAGTCGAGCACGAGCGGCACGCACACAAAGTGGTCGGGCGGGTGCGACGCGAGGTCGTCCCGGAAGGTGCGGAGGCTGCTGAACACCTCGCGCGCGCCGCTGCGCAGCAGCGGGGGTGCGCGGGCCGCGAGCGTGGGTGGGGCGCACGCGCGCGCGGCGGCGCGCGCGGCCTGTCTGCCCCCTAGCCACCCCCAGGCGCCCCCTCCCGCCAGCGGGTGCGCCCACCAGGCAAACAGGTAGTACGCCGCGCTGCGCTGGTAGATGTGCCACGGCGGCAGCAGCGTCAGCGTCGCGTCGCCCGGCGCGACCTGGGCGCGCGCGCGGGCGGGCGGGCGGCGGTCAGGCGGCGCGCGCGGCGCGGGGGCGCGGGTGCGCGGGCGCGGGGGCGCGGGCGGCTGATCCGGACGGCGGCGGCGGCTCAGGGGCGAGCGGCGCCTCGCTCCGCCCTGCCTGCAGGAAGAAGCCCAGGTTGTCCGCCTGGTACCGCAGGTTGCCGTGGCTCAGCGCGACGGCCTTGGGCGCGCCCGTGGTGCCGCTGGTGTACACGAGCGTCGCGGGCGTGTCCCGCGCCACGCCCCGCGCGGGCGCCCAGGCGCCCGTGGCGCGCGCGCCGCGCCCGGCTGCCAGCACGCTGCCGAACGTCAGCGGCGCGAGGCCGACGCCCGCCAGCTGCGCCGCGGCGTCCTCGTAGCCGGGCGCGCCGTCGCCGCCGCCGCCGTCGTCGTCCCAGAGCAGCGCCAGAAACTTGAGCCGCGCCGCGGCGCCGGGGCGCAGCAGCAGCGGCGCGAGCCGCGCCAGCGCCGCACGATCGTGCACGACCAGCCCCGCCGCGCCGCTGTGGTCAAGGATGTACGCCAGCTCGTCGAGCGGCGACGACGAGCCGCGCACCTGCGCACGAGTGCGGCGCGCACTCGGCGGGTGCGGCCGCGCCCTCGTGCACGCGAGCCGTCGCGCGCGCCCCTCGCGCCCCGCGCACCGCGTCGGTCGCGCCGTTGAGCAGCACGGCCTGGTCGGCCACGATCCAGCGGCTGGAGCCCTCGGCAAAGAGCGCGACGACGTCGCCCGGCGCGGCGCCCGCCGCGGCGAGGCCGGCCGCCCAGTCGTGCACGTCCTCTGCGAGCTCCGCGTAGCTCCGCGTAAAGGCGGCCCCCCGGTGCGGGTCCTCCACGGCCACCAGGCCGCCCCAGCGCGCCGCGTTGGCCGCCCAGCTGCGGGCGGCGGCGCGGCGGCGCGCGCGGGCTGAGCACGGGCGCCGCGCGTGCTGGCGCGCGCGCTGGCGCGCGCGCCGCTGCCGGCGGGCCTCACATCGCGGTGATGGGCTCAAAATCCTCGCCGCCCGCGCGGTCGGCTGCCGGGGCCGCGGGCGCCGGCTGTGCCGCCGGCCCGTCCGGCGCCACGGGCGCCTCGCTCGGCGGCCGACCCTGCACGCGCGGGCGGCGCCGAGCGCTCGGCGCGGGCGCGCGCGCGGGGCGCACCGCGCCCGCGGCGCCGCCATAGCTCGTGCCCAGCCCCCCACGGCGCTCACCGGCGCTCGCGGCACGGCCACGCCGCAGCGCGGCCGCAGGCGGCGCGGCGCGGGCGCGGCGGCGGGCCGCGCGCACGCGGCGCCGCGGCCGCCCCACGCCGCGTGGCCGCGGGCGCCCGGAGCACGGGTCAGCGCGTGCATGGCCGGCGGCGCGCGCGTGCGGGGTGCGTGTGGGGCGCGAGCGAGCATCGCGCGAGTGTGCCGGCACGCGGGCGCGTGGCAGCCGTGTCGGCCCGGCGGCTGCCGCGCGGCTGGACCCGGCAGCGGAGAGTGCGGCGTGCAGCGGGCGTGCGCGAAGGGCGTGCTGAGGGCTGGCGTGGGCAACAGAATAACAGTTGCGGTTGCACAACACAACCCCTGGAGCCACACCGCGCCGCCGCATCAGGCGCGCACGACAACGCAGTCCTCATTCCATTCCCCCGCGTCGAGCAGCTGCTGGTACAGCCGCTGCTCCTCCACCCACTGCTCGCTGGGCCTGGGCGCGGGCGGCGCGCCCGGCGCGGCGCTGGCGGCGCAGCAGCCGCAGCAGCTGTGGCAGTGGCAGTCGGCGGCGGCGGCGGGCGTCGCGCCGGGCCTGCTGGGCCTGGGCGCGGGTAGCGCGCCCGGCGCGGCGCTGGCGCTCGTCAGGCTCCCGGCGTGCCCACCTCGCTGGCCGACATGCTGGCTCGGCGCCGCGCCCCGCCTGCGGCGCTGAGCGGCGGCGGCGGCAGCGGATGCGGCGGGTCATCTGTGCGCGGCAGCACCGACGGCGCGCGCGCGCCGGGTGAGCGAGGCCGAGTTTCTGTTGCTTTGGGGTGGCCGCGCCTGCCTGCGTGCCTGCCTGCGTGCGTGCGCGGCCGTTGCGAGCGCGCGGTGTGCGAGCGCCCACGTGCAAAAGACCAAGTTGCACAGACCCACGCCAGCGCCGCTGACGCCGCCCAGCCGTCCCACTCGATCGATCCACTGCGCTGCCCGACCGCCCTTTTCACGCACTGCCCGCCTGCGCGTCGCCCGCCTGCTGCGGCGGCGCCTCGGCGCCAGGCTGCGCCGCCTGGCCCGCCGCCGCGGCGTGCGCCAGCAGGAGCCCCACGTTGGCGGCCAGGTCCTCCGCGCGGTCGGGGTCCAGCTCCAGCGCCGTGACGGCGCCGAACGCTGGGCAGCCGAGGAAGCCCGCCGTGCTGCCGCCCGCGCACGCGGTGAGGTCTGCGACGCTCAGCTGGCCGTGCCGCCGCTCCTGCTGCTGCTCCTCTGACTGCTCCGGCTGCTGCTCCAGCTGCTGCTCCGGCTGCTCCGGCTCCCCCCGCGCGGTGAGCGCCAGCGCGGCCAGGAGGGCGGCGATGGCAGCGGCGGTGGGGCCGTCGGTCGTGCTGAACGCCGCCACCGCGTCCAGCCGCAGTCGCCGGCGCACCGCAAAAGGCAGGCTCGGGAACAGCGCGTCCGCGCGGCCAGCGCACCACGACAGCTGCGCCGGCGGCGCGCCCGGCGCAAGCACCTGGGGCGGGCAGCGGGCGCGGCTGAGCGCAGGCGCAGCGCGGCGGGCGCGGCGCGCGGGCACCGACCGCCTGCAGCTGCTCCCCGGCCCCCTCCCTTGGCCGCGCGGCGCACCAGCTGCCCCTGCAGCGCCTCCAGCGCGGCTGCTGCCGCTGCGGCGTCGTGCAGCCACACGCGCGCCCAGCCCCGGCTGCGCCGGCGCTCGCCGACCGCGGGCGCCACCACGCCGGCCACGCCGGGCGGCGCAAACGTGGCCAGCAGCGCCTGGCGCACCGCCGCTGCAGGGCGCGCTCACCGGTGCTGGCGCCGCCACCCCCCAGCGGGTGCGCGGACGCAATCGTGGCGCTGACACCAGCGCCGCCGGCAGACGCGCTCGCACGCGGCTGCGGCGGCTGCTGCGGCAGCTCGCAGCCACGGCGGCGTGCAGCTCACGTGATGCGCGCGACTGACCGGGGCCCGCTCGCCGGCCCGCGCGCGCGGCAGCAGCCGCTCCCGTTGCCCCGCCGCCCGTCTCACGCACGCGCCGCCATGGCGGCCTTGACCGCGCCCAGCAGCCGCGCAAACCAGGCCCCCGCACGCCCCCGCGCGCCCGGCTTGCCCTCCAGCGCCTTTGCCAGCCGCGACAGCGCCGTCAAGCTCATGCCCGGCAGCCGCACCTCCAGCGTCCCCGCCAGCGCGCCCAGGTGGGTCGCCGCCGCCGCTGACGCCGTCGCCGCTGCCGCCGCCGCCTTGCCGCCGGCGGCGCCGCCCGGCGCCGCGCCCGCCTCCTCGCCGCCGCTCAGCCCCACGTCGGCGGCGGCAAGCAGCAGCTGCAGCAGGCCCTCGTCACTGAACTCAGCCGCGCAGCCTGCCGCTGCGGCGAGGCAGGCGAGCAGCCAGCCGCCCGCGGCGGCGCCGCGGCGGCGCGCGGCGGGGCCCCCGCGCCGCCGCCGCCGCTGCTGCGCGCGGCGGCACCGTCGTCGGCCCGCGCCTCCGCGGCGCGGGCGTAGTGTGCAAACACCACGAAGCAGCCCACCAGCTCGGCGGGGCTCGCGCCGGGGAGCAGGCCGCCGAGGCGCGCGAGCGCGGCGTCCAGCCAGTTTGCGCCGCCCGGCGACACGCGCAGCTTGGCCGCGCCGTAGAGGCAATACAGCAGCGCCGGCCGCCCCAGCGCCGCGGCGTCGCCGGGCGCGCGCGCGCGCAGGCAGGCCGCGAGCCAGGCACGGTGGTGCGCGCCGAGGCCCCGCGCGCGCGCGCCGGCGCCGGCGCCGGCGCCGCCGGGGGTGGCGCGAGGCCCGCGAGCGCGTGCGCCGCGTCTGCGAGCTGGCTGAGCGCGAGGCGCGACCGCGCCGTGCGCAGGTGGCAGAACGCCTCGTGCAGCCACGCGCGCGGCGGCGCGAGGCGCAGCGCCAGGCAGGCGTGCAGGAGCAGGAGCAGCTCGTCGGGGCTCGCCGACGGCAGCAGGGGCGCGCTCGCGTCCCACAGCCGCGCCGCCCACCAGGGCCGCGCAGCGTAGCCCGCCCAGCCGAGCGCGTCGGCCACGCCCGCGAGCTGCGCCGCGCTCATGCCCCGCAGCAGGCGGGAGGAGCTCTCGCACCACAGCCGCAGCCACGTGTTGCTCGGCCGCCAGCCCAGCGCCTGCAGGCCCGTCAGCACGCCCGCGAGGTCCGCCGGCGGCAGCATCGGCAGCTGCTGCTGCAGGGCCTTGACCAGCGCGTGCATGAGCCACGCCGGCGGGCTGAACTCCAGCGCGGCGCACGCCTGCAGCAGGGCCGCGGCGTCGGCGGGCTCGAGCCGCCCCGCCTCGAGCGCGCCGTACGCCGCCATGCTCGCCGCCGCCAGCCAGCGCCGCGGCGGCGACACGCCGTGCAGCGCGCAGCCCTGCCACGTCGCCAGCAGCCCGCCCAGGCTCAGCCGCGCCGGCGGCAGTAGCGGCAGCAGTGCCGCCACCCACTCTGCGCTGCTGCGCGGCGGGCCGGCGGCGCCGCCCTGCCGGGGCGCGCCCTCCCTCGCGCCCGCCGCGGCGTCGCCTTCGCTGCCGCTGCCGCTGCCGCCCTCGCCTGCCTCCTCCTCCTCCTGCTCCTCCTCCTCCTCCTCCTGCTGCTGCTCCTCCTCCTCCTCTTCCTCCGCCGCCGCCGCGCCCTCGTCCGCCGCGCCGGCGCCGCGCTCGCGCTCCTGCGCCAGCTGCTGCGGCCAGGCCGCCGCCCAGGTCGCGCCGAGCGCATACACGCCGCGCGCCAGCACCGCGCGGTTGGTGGCGGGCAGGTGCGGCGCCAGCGCGGGCAGCAGCCGCCCCAGCAGCAGCGCCTGCAGCCGTCCCGCCTCGCCGGGCAGCAGCGCGTGGGTGCTCGCGTGCCACGCGACGCACACCAGCGCCTCACGCAGCAGCGCGCGCTGCCGCCGCGGCGCCAGCGCGGGCGACGTCGCGCCCGCGTCACCCAGCAGCAGCGGCAGTTGGCTGTTGAGCAGCGCCAGCAGCAGGTCGGTGCTGCCGCCTGCTGCGGCGCGCAGGCCCGCCGAGCTGAGCGCCGGCTGGCCGCGCCGCTGCTCTGCGAGCAGCGCCCTCAGCTGCTGCCGCAGCCGCGCCTGGCCCTGCGCTGGCGCCGCCTGCCCGCCTGGCTGCTGCTGTTGCTGCTGCTGCTGACCCTCCTGCTGCTGCTGCTGCTGCTGCTTCTGCTGATCTTGCTGCTGCTGCCGCCGCGCGCCGCCCCCGCTCTCCGGCGGCCCCGCGGCGGCGGCAGCGGCGCCGGCAACGACGGCACGCCGGACTTGCAGCGGCGCGCCGTGCTCATCGCCGTGCCGCACAGCGCCGGCTGAGAGTCGCGCTGGCGCTCCTTCTGCTGCAGGGCGCCCGCACGGCAGGTCCCCGCCACGCCCATCGCGCGCACGGAGCGGCTGCGTCGGCGTCGGCGGCAGCAGCAGCGGCGAGGTCGTTGGGGGGCGGGCCGGCTCGCGCAGCTGCGCTCCGACAAGCAGACAGCTGTGCACTCACGCTGGGAGGAGGGAGGGCGCGGCTGCAGCAGGCGCGCGGCACGGCGCCTGGATGTCTGCGCTCGACTCGCCGCGCCGCCGCGCCGGCTGGCCGTCGAGCGCCGGCTGCCACCCGATCGCGCAGGCCTCGGTGCGGCAGGCACCGCATCGACGGCGCGGCCCGCCCGGCATCAGTCGCTGCCTGCAGGCCGGTGCTCGGCGGCGGCCGCTGCTGCCAGCGCTCCGTCGGCGTCGGTTGGTGCGGCCTCGCGCGCAGGCGGTCTCGCGGGCGGCGGCGGCCGTTCCGGGCGCACAGCCCGCACTTGCACGCGCTCTGCACATCGCGGCGCCGCCATTGAACTACGCGAGCTTCGCTGCCAAAACCGCCCCCACGCGCGCCGCCGCCCAGCGGCGCAGCGCCGGCGCCGCGCGGCGCCGGCGCCGCGCGGCGCGCCTAGGCGGGCCCCTTGGTGATGCGCTTGACCTCGTACATGATGGAGGGCACGTTGACCGCCTCGCGCGCGAGCGCGAGGCCCTCGGGGCCCTGCCGCTTGACCAGGTCCAGCGCGCGCGTGTAGTGCAGCAGCAGCGCCGTCATCGCAGCCTGCGCAGCAGCGCCAGCGATCGCGGCGGGCGCGGTGGGTGGCGGCCCCGCTGGCGCGCCGGGGCACTGCGCGCGCGGGCGCGGGCGCGCGGGCGCGGGCGCGCCGCCGCGCACCTGCAGCACCTCCCGTGCACAGCCGGGGTCGGTGATCTGCGCCGCCACCTCGCGCTGCATCGCCTGCAGCGCGCCCTGCCAGCGGCCAGCAAAGTCGCGCAGCAGTGGCGCCGCCTGCGCGGGCGCGAAGCCTGCGGCGGCAGCGCGGGCGGGGTGGGCGCGCGCGCGCACACGCACGCGGTCCCGGCGGCGCCCGCGCGCCGCCGTCGGGCTCGCACCGGGGATGGGCTGGCCGTCCGGCACGGCGGCGCGCTTCGCCGCCTGCTCCGCCTTGCGCGTGAAGTCCAGCAGCTCCTTGAACTGCCCGCCCAGCTGGTCCTCCACGTACAGCGCCGTGACCGCGGCCAGCTGGTCCTGCGCGGCGACGCACCGCGGCGACGTGAGCGGCCGGCGCGGGGCGGGGCGGGACGCCGCGGGGGGGGGGGGGGGCGCCCCGCCCCGTTGGGTTCCCCTCCTCCCCGCCCCCCGCACCTCGCACTCCTTGATCGCCGCCGCGCCGGCGCTGCCAAGCCCGCCGCGCGCGGCGCCCGCGTGGGGCGCCGCGGCGCCGCCGCCGGCGCTGCCGGCCATGCGCGCCGCGGCGGCCGCGTCTGCCGCGCTGAGCGTGGCCCGTATGTGGCTGTAGTTGAGCAGCAGGAAGACGATGCCCTGCCTGTGTGTGTGTGCGTGTGTGCGTGTGTGTGTGTGTGTGCGTGCGTGTGTGTGTGGGGGGGGGGGGGGGGTGCGAGGTGGCGGTCGGGGGCGTGTGGAGGGCGCCGGCGTGTGGCCGAGCGCGGTCGGAGGCTGGGCAGGGCGCCGCGCCAGCACCCGCCCGCCCGCCCCGTTGCCCCTCCCTGCCGCGCCTCGCCGCCGCGCCGCACCGCCTGTCCTTGAACATGTTGCTCATTCGCAGCAGCGCGTCAAACAGGCCCGCCCACAGCCGCTCCAGCGACGCGTAGAAGGACGACGCGCGGAACACGCCTGGCGCGCCGCGCGCCGCGGCCGCGGCGGCGGGCGCTTGGCCGGCGCGGTCGGCGGCGCGCGGCTGCCCGGCCCGCCCCGCGCCCTGCGCCCCGCCGCGCGCCGCGCCGCGCCCGCGCGCGCGCACTGTCGTCGCTGGCGTGGTCGGCCATGAGCGCGAGGCAGGAGGCCGCCAGCGCGGCGTAGCGCCGCGTGAGGCCGTTGACCTCGACGCCGCCGCCGAACAGCGACCGCTCCACGCCCGGGCGCACGCTCGCGGCCTGCGCGTCAAAGAGCTGCTTGAAGCGCGGCCACAGCGCGAGGCTCAGGCGGTCCAGGTAGTCGTCCAGGCAGGGCACGCGCCGCGCCGCCATGAGCCGCCGCGCCTCGGCGGCCAGCCGGATCATCAGCAGCACCGACAGCACGTCGTGCTGCGACTGCGCGCCGCGCACGCGCGCGCGCGGCGGCGGCGCGGGCGCGCGTCGGCCGCGGCGGCAGGGCCCGCGCCGCGGCGCGCCGCGGCCCCGTCTCCTCCAAGTGGGCCGGCCGCGCGCCCCGCTTGCCGCGCGGCGCGCCTGCAGCTGCTCCGCGAGGTCTCCCTCCACGAGCGCGACCACTGGGGCAAAGAGCTCCTTGAACGCGGCCTCGTCCTCCCAAAAGTCACAGCAGAACAGAAACTCGGCGCACGCCGTGTCGGCGAGCAGCTTGTGCACGCTGCGGAAGATCGCCTGCGCGGGGGCGGGGCGCGGCGCGGCGGTGAGGCGGGGGCCCTGCCGGCGGCGCGCGGGGCTTGCTCGTCCCCGGCGGCCTGCGCCGCGGCCGGCGGCGCCTCGCCTCGTAGGGGAAGCGCTTGCCCTCCACCTCTGCCTGGTGCGGGATGATCGCGGGCGCGTCGACGTTGCTCAGCACCTCCACGCGGTCGCCCAGCTCAAACACGCGCTCCTGCACCGCGCGGTGCGGCGCGGCGCGGCGCGGCGCGGCGGTGGCGGCGGTGTCGGCGGCGGCGTCGGCGTCGCTGCCCCGGGCGCGCGCCGGCCGCGCAGCGCCGCGCGGCCGCGCGCGCGCACCGAGTTGGGCCCCCGCCCGGCGCCGGGCTTGCCGAAGAGCGCCATCACGTTGCCCACGCCGCCCGCGACGCCGCTCGGCGGCGGCTCAGGCAGGCCCAGCACGTCGCCCGGGCCCGCGGTGGGCGCGACCATCTTGTCCAGCGCGGAGAGGTAGGTCCGGAAGTGCCCCGACAGCACGCGCGACATCACGCCCACGTACTCGGACCGCAGCTGGCGCGGCGCGGCCGCGCCGCGCGGTCAGCATCCGGCGCGGGCAGCCGCGCGCGCGGGGGCGCGCCTGCGCGGGCGCGGCGCACCACACCTCTGCGTGCACGTCCGGCCCGTGCTGCGCGAGGAAGCGCACAAAGTACTTGTACTTGAGCAGCGCGTGCGTCTGTATGAAGGAGATGTTGGTCTTGGCCTTGCGCAGCGAGGAGAGCTTGGCCAGCAGGAAGTCGCGCACCTGCGGGCGCGGCGGCGCGCGGGCGCGCACGCCCGGCGGTCGGCGGCGACCAGCGCGGCGGCCAGCAGGGCGGCCGCACCGCGCCGCTGCGCCGCCCGCGCCTTGGCGATGGCGCGGCCGCGCAGCTTGTCGAGCAGGCCCTTGGTCTCCCTCGCCGCCGCGCTGCCGGCGGCCTCCTTGTTGGCCGCGAGGAAGTCGATGTGCCGCCCCAGCAGCAGCAGGCTCTCCAGGTACTCCTCGTCCACCTGGGCCGCACGGCGGGGGCGGGGCACGCGCTCAGGGCGCCGCGCGCCGCCCGCCGGCTGCAGGGCGCCGCACGCGCGGCCGTCACGCGCCGCGCTCGCGCGGCGCCGCTGCGTCCCTTTCCAAACACACCCACGCCAGCACACGCCGCGCCCACCTCTGCGTCCATCACGCTGGCGATGAGCTCCTCGCTCACCACCACAGACTCAAGGAAGCGCCCAAGCCGCTCCTCCACGGCGCGCCGGTTGCGCAGCTTGGTGGACATCGTCTGGCTCTGCACCTGCGCGTGCGCAGGTGCGGCCAGCGCGCCGCGCGGCCGGCGGCGGCTCAGCGCCGGCGGCGACGGCGCGCGTCGCGCTGCGGTGCGGCGCGGGCGCGGCTGCTGACCGCGGCGGGGTGCGCAGTCGCCCCGCCGCGCCGCCGCACCTGCAGCGCCCGGATCTCCTCGCTGACCTGCCCCAGGTCGCCCTGGAACCTGCCGAGCAGCCCCTCCATGTGCTCGAGGATCGAGTCGCAGTGCTTGATCTGCGCAGCGGCGGCGCCGGCCGCGCGTGGGCGGGCGGGCAGGCGGGCCGCGCCGCCGCCGCTGCGCCGCGGGCGCCGCGGCCGGCTGCTGCCGCCGCCAGGCAAGCCCCGGGCGCGCGCCTGGTCGTGGAGGGCCACCAGGTTGTCGCTCTGCCCGATGTAGTCGCTGATTGACTCGAGCTCCAGGGCGCGCAGGCGCGCCTCGACGTCGCCGCTGTACTCCTTGGGCACGCAGCCCTGGTCCAGCACGCGGCGCACGACCTCGTGCCCCGACAGCGCTTCGAGCTCCGCGCCCAGCGCCGCCAGCGCGCCCGTGCCGCCGGCCGGGCCGCCGGCCGCGGCGCCGAGGCCGCCCGCCGCAGCGGCGAGCTGCGCGTCGGCGTCTCCGTCGTCGCCGTCGCCCTCGCTGCCGAGCTCCTCGCCGTCAAACAGCGAGTCCATGAGGCTGCGACGCAGGGCCTCCGCGTACTGCAGCGCCTCCGTGGACGCCATCGCAGCGCCGCGGCGGCAGGCGCGAGCCCGCCCGGGCGCGCCGCGCCGACAGCAGCGGCGCCCCGCGGCGCCCGGCGCCCGGGCGCTGCGCGGCCGCGCCGCTTGCGGCGCCGCGCTCAGGGCATGCGGGCGTCCGTCAGGAGTTCTGACAGGAGCCACACGGCCGGGCCAGCGGGCGCGTGCGAGCGGCGCGGCGAGGCGCAACCGGCGGAGCAGCAGCGCGCGGCGGCGGTTGACTGGCCTGTTTCAGCCGCACACCTGTGCTGTGTCACGAGGGCAATGTCCGGCATCGTGGGCGCTGGCGGGCCCCCATGGCGGCGTCGCCGCTTGAGCCCCGGCGGTCCGGCGCGCGCTGCGCTGCACTCTCCCGCCACCGCGCACCACCGCTCAGAGCAGCGCTCCCCGGTCGCAGTCCGTGACGTGCACTGCGCGTTCGACCGCGCACCGCGATCAGCAGCGCCTCCCAGCATCGGCGGCAGCAGCGGCAGCGGCCGCCGGCGGCAGCGGCGGCGCAGCGCGCCGGTGGCAGCCCTCCCGCTGACGCGGGGGGCGCAGCAGCAGTGCCACATGTTCAAGAAGTCCTTTGCCGTCAACCAGACGCACAAGGTCTCGGGCGCGGACCGCAAGAAGCTCCGGCGGTGCGTGCACGGCTGACGGCCAGGCCGTCGCAGCGCCGGCGGCGCCGGCGGCGGCGGCGCGCGCGCCCGGCGTGCCCAGCGCCGCGCGCCGCAGGTCGCTGGAGCGGGCGCTGCGCCTGGGCCCGGACAGCGATGCCCTGGAGGCGCTGCTGCCCGCCAAGGCGGGCGACCTGGAGCTCGCCAAGCTGCCCGCGCCGAGCCGCGCCGTGTTGTACCTGCTGGACGGCCGCCCCGTGCTTCTCGACGCCAGCGGCAAGGGTGACCTCAGCCCAACAGTGATGGGGCTCTGGGCGGCGCCGGGCGCGCTGCCGGTCGTGCTGCTGCGGCACCACGCCGTGTCGCGCTTCATCCTGCAAGGTGCGCGCAGAGCGGCGCGGCGGCCGGCGCCGTCAGCGGGCGCCGGCGCAGGCGGCCGCGCCCACGCTCGCCCCGCCGCGGCGCGCGGCGCAGGCGCGGACGTGATGCTGCCCGGCGTGGAGCCGGAGAGCCTGCCCGCGTTTGCGGCCGGCGACCTGCTCGCCGTCGCCGTGCCGGGCAACCCGTGCGCCATCGCGGTCGGCGTCGCCGCGATGGCCAGCGACGCGGCCGCGGCGGCGGCGGCGGGCGCGGCGCCGCGGGGGCGGCTGGTGGAGCTGGTTCAGTTCTACGGCGACGCGCTGTGGGCGGGCCTCGGCCGGGGCGAGACGCCCAACCCCGGGTTCCTGCCGGGCCTGGTCGTGCCGCCGGAGCTGGTCGCCGCCGGCGGCGCGGAAGCGGCCGCGGCGGCCGCCGCGGCCGAGGACAGCGACGGCGGCGACAGCGACAGCGGCGCGGGCGCGCCGGCGGCGGGCGTGGCGGGGCTGTCGCTGGCGGCCGGTGCTGAGCAGCCCGCGCAGCAGCCGGCCGGCGGGGGCGACGGCGCAGCAGTGGCGGCGGCGGCAGCGGCCGGCAGCGAGTGGCCTGACAACATGGACAAGCTCCTGGAGCTGGCGCTGCTGCAGGTGCGGGCCGGCCGCCTGTGGCCGCTGCGCCGCGGCAGGTGCGCTGCTCACGCACCGGGCGTCGCGCCGCCGCCGCCGCCTCCGCGGCCGCCAGGCGCTGGCCAAGAGCGTGAAGGACGGCGACCTGCCGCTGCCGAGCGCGGGGCTGTGGAGCCAGCACATTACGCCCTCGCGGCCGCCGGGCACGCTGCTGGACGTCAAGCGCAGCAGCCACAAGAAAGTCTCCAAGTTCCTCGCAGTGAGCCCCGGGGCGCCCCGGGCGCTGCCGCCGCCCGCGGCCGCCCGCCGGCGCACCGCTCCAGTCGCGCTCCCGCCGCGCGCGCAGGCGTACGCCAGGGCGGGCCTGCTGAGCACCAAGGAGGACAAGCACAGCGGCGACACCATCGTGACGGCCGTGCACCGCGGCCACGCGCTGCTGCAGGAACACAGGCCTTATAAGACCGCCGGCGCGAGCGCGAGCGCCGCGCCGGGCGGCGCCGGGGCGGCAGGGGGCGCCGCGGCGGGCGGCGAGGCGGCACTGCCGCCGCTGGAGGTGGAGGAGGTTTACAAGCCCAGCCGGGAGGTCAAGCGTGAGTCCCGGGGAGGGGTGACGGGGGCGCCGCCGCGCAGCAGTCGGCAGGCGGCCGGCGGCGCGCGCCACCGCGCTGCGCCCAGAGCGCGCCGCGCCGCGCCGCGCCGCGCCGCAGCCATCTTTGAGGCGGTGGGCGCCGATCCCGACGGCTACTACAGCGCCGCCGCGGCGGGGTGCGTGCCATTTGACTACGCGGCCGTGGCGGGCCTGGACGCCATGGCGCCCGACCCGACCATCATCATGCTGGACCCGGTGCTCTGTGAGCGCGCCGCCGCCGCCGCGCGCCCCCGCCGCCGCACGCCCGCGCCGCCTGCGCCTGCGCTGCGCCGAGCCCGCCGGCCCCGCCGCGCCGCGCCGCGCCGCGCCGCGCCGCGCCGCGCCGCGCCGCGTGCGGCCTCAGGCGACGCGCTGTTCAAGGGCGTGCTGCGCAAGGGCGAGCTCTTCCCCACCCACATCCCCAAGGCGGAGCTGCGTGACGCGTTCCTGCGCCGCATGGCGCCCCAGACCTGCGTGCGCCGCGGCGAGCGCCGCCTGCTGCGCAAGGGCGCGCCGCCCGCGGTGTGCATCAGCGGCGAGCGGCGGCAGGGCAACAAGTACGTCACCCGCGTCACCGGCCTGGAGGCGTTCCTGTGAGCGCTGCGCGCGGCGTGCAGGGGGACTGCCCGCGCGGTGGCGCCCCGAAGTGCTGACGGGCGTGCGTGCGCCCCCGCCCCGCGCCGCCGCGCGTCCGCAGCGTGGACCCCGCCGCGGTGGCGTCCGAGGCGCAGCGCAAGTACGCGGCCGCGACGAGCGTCGCCGACCTGCCCGGCAAGCACAACCCGGGCCAGGAGGTCATCTTGCAGGCGCGGCGCGGGCGCGCGCCGTCCGCGCCGGGGGCTCTGGCGGCTGGCGCGGCGCGCGGGCTCGCGCGCGCGCGCCGATGCTGCCGCCGCGCCCGCGCGCCCGCGCGTGTGCAGGGTAACGTGGTCGACAAGCTGCCTGAGTGGCTGACGCGGACGTACCAGATACCCAAAAAGTACTTCCTCGTCAAAAAGTAGCTGCGCGCGCGCCGCGGCGGCGCGCCGTGGCACGGCGGCCGGGGTGTCGGGCGGGCGGCCGTCGGGTGGCGGCGCAGCAGCAGGAGCCGTTGGTGAGTGAGGGAGAGCGAGAGGGAGAGAGGGGCCACAGATGGGGACGCAAGAGGGCTGGTGCCGCCGCGCGCGGCGGCCGCGCGCGCGGCAGCTCGTGCGCTGCGCTGGTGCCTCGCGGCGCTGGCCGCCAGGGGCGCGCGGCGGCCCCGCGCGCGTCCGGCGTGCGTGTTGCGACGTCCCAGGGAGCCGCTCGCGGCGCCAGCGGCGGCGTGAAACTCGTGCTGGGGCTGGTCCTCCCAGGATCGCGCGCACGGCGCCGTCGGTTGCGCCGAGCGGGGGCGTCCGGGCGCGTGCCGAGGCCGGCCAGGTCGCGGTTGAGCACCCGCGCCAGCGTTGACGCCGGCGCCGCCGACCTACGCGCGGCGAGCAGGCGTTCAGCCCCGTCGGAGGTCTAGGGCATGGCCCCTCGTTCAGCCAGGGCAGGCCGCCTCTCCCCGCCCAGTGGTGCTGAGTGCTGCGCCCGAGCCACCGCCCACGTGAGAGGTGCCAGACCCCCAGGACTCCGCCCCGCCCGCCCACGCACCCGCGGCAGCCCTCGCTGCCGGGCGCGCCGCTCATGCGCGTCGCGATGGAGCGCTTGCTGTCCGGGCTCACCCGGACCTTCTCGCACGACCTGGAGGCCAGCCAGGGCCACGGGCACAGCCTGCGCCGCGCGGTGGCGGGGTCGGCAGCTGCCGGTGAGCCCGCCGCGCGCGCAGGCCCCCAGCCGCGGCGCCCAGGGGTGCCCCGGCTCACGCGCAGGCCGCCGCGCAGATCCCGAGCCCGCGGAGGCGCAGGGCAGCCCGGCCGCGCCCGCCTGGGCCGGCGTACCCCTGCGCACGAGCGTGAGCCTGCCCGCCCGCGTGGAGGCGCCCGGAAGCGTGTCAGGTGCGGCGAGCGCCCGCGCTGGGTGGCGGAGGGCTCAGCGCGGCGTGGGAGCAGCTGGGATGGCAGCGCGCCGCGAACAGCGAGGGGCAGCCAAAAGAGAGGGGCAGGAGTTTAGCCACAGCCCGTGCAGCACGTTCAGCGCTGATTGGTGGCCAGCTGCATGCGCGTGCCCCAGCTGCGCGCGCGCGCGAGCGCGTCCGGTCGCCGCTGCTCCTCCAGCGCGAGCGACGCGCCCGACCGCCGCCGCCGCGCGCCGTCACGCAGACGCGTCGGAGACGCTGTCGCTGGGCAGCCCGACCGCGGGCGCGCTCGACAGCCCGTCGGCGGCGCGCGCGGAGCAGCAGCAGCAGGCCGCGGCCGGCGCGCCGCGCGGCGGCAAGCGGGCGTACAAGATCCACGGCATGGTGCGCGGCGGCGGCCGCTTGAAGGGCTGGCAGGCCCTGGGGCTCGCTGGGGGCTCGGAGGGAAGGCCTGTGTGTGTGTGGGGGGGGGGGGGGGGCGCCCGGCCGCCGCGGCTCGCAGCGCCGCGCCTCGCAGCGCCTGCGCCGCGCCGCGCCCACGCCGCCGCGCCCGCCGCCGCGGCTGCCTCACTCCCTGCCAGGACCCCTACGAGTACTGGAGCCTCATCAAGGGGCTGTGAGGCACGACTGAACGTGGGGCGGATGGGGCAGGAGGCGCGACTGAACACGGACTGCGAGCTGACTGACAGTCGGGCACGCTCGGCGTGGCGGCGCGGGGGCGTCCGACCTGCCGGCCCGCGCGCGCGCGGGCGGCTTCTTGGCAGAGTGAGAGACTGCCGCGGCGAGCCCGCGGCGCCGCGCCCAGCTCGGCGGCGGGCCCGCACGCGCCATGAGCGGCTGGGGCGCCGCCGGCGGCAGTGGCGGCGGCGGCGCGGCCCCCCGGCCCGGAGCAGCGCGCCGAGGCCCGCGGGCGGGCGCGCTTGCGGCCTGAACAATAAAGGCGAGGCACGAGTTGCGGTCACGCGGCACGGCGACCTGGGAGCTCTGCGCCCGCGGGCGCAGAGCCCCCCTCCCTCCAACCCCCATTCCTCTGCCGAGATGTGGCGCCGACGGTGGTGCTGTGGTGGTGGCCTGCTTGGCGGCTGGTGCGGCGCCGGTCGCGTGGTTCTGGTGGTGCGGCGCTGCGCGTTTGGGCTGGCCCCATGGTTCCTGGCCTTGCTGAGACACTGCAGGGAGTCGCACGCCTGCGCCGCCAGGCCCTGCACCCGCACGCGCGCGCCAACAGGCGCCCTTTTTTGTACATTAGCAAGGCATCCGACCGCGCCCCCGCATGGGCTGCGCCGGTGGCGCGGTGTGGGCGCGCCGGCGCGTTTCGCAGCAATGCTGCGAAGTGTCGTTTGCTAGCAGCAGCGTGTGTGTGTGTGTGCTGTGAGGGATCGACTGAGGCTCGCGGCGCGCGAAGAGCGAACGAGGGCGCGCTCTCCACCAATTTTGGGGCTGGGGCGGGGCACCGAGTTGCCGCGCGGCGGTCGTGCAACGCGACGACCCCTGCTCCGGCTTCACCGCAGCGGCGGCGGCGCCCCCGCCTGCAGCGCCGCGAGCGCCGCGCCCGCCGCCTCGCGCAGCCCCTCGTCGCCGCTGCCGCCGAGCACGTCGCCCAGGTAGCGCGCCGCGTCGGCGAGCAGCTCGCGCGACGCGCGGCCGCCGCCACCGCCGCCGGCGCCGCCGGTGCCGGGCGGCGCCTGCAGGGCTGCGAGGCCGATCATGGCCAGCGCGGCGCGGTACTGCGCGACGGGCAGGCCCGGCTCCTCCTCGAGCACCGCCTCAAACTTGTCCAGCGCCGCGCTGTAGAGCTTGACCGCCGCGCCGCGCTCGGCCGCGAGCTCGGCGCGCCCGACGAGCGCCTTGCCCCAGTTGACCAGCGCGCGGCTGCTCCAGCCGTCGACCTCCAGCACTGACCGGAAGATCTCGCCCGCCCGCGTGAGCAGCCCCGCCGCCTCGGATCTGCGCGCGGACGGCGCGCGGGCGGGCGCGTGCGCGTGAGCGGCGGCGGCGGCGGCGGCGCGGGCGTCGGCGCGGCGCGGCCGCCGCGAGCGTCCCCGCGCGCGCGAGAGCCCTGCAGCGCACCGCAGGCGCGCCTCCGCCGCGCCCAGGCTCGCCGCGCCGCCGGGGCCGAGCTCCAGGCCGCCCTGCGCCGCGCTGAGGCGCAGCTCGTCGAGCAGGCCCTGCTTGAGCTCGCCCTGCGCCAGCAGCACGTTGCCCAGGTTGCCGAGCGCGCGCGTGTCGCTGGGCGCCGACGCGACCGCCGCGCTGAAGCACGCGGCCGCCGCCTGGAGCTGCGCCTCGGCGGCGGCGTAGTCGGGGCCGGCCGCGTAGCCGCCGCTGCCGCGCGTGGCCTGGCGCCCCGCGCGCAGCAGGCGCAGCCCCTCGGTGCGCAGCGCCTCCTCGCTCAGCCCCGCGACGTCAGGGAGCGCGAGCGCCGGGGCGTCCGCCACCGCGGCCGGCGCCTGCTGCGGCTGCTGCTGCTGCAGCGGCGGCGGCGCGCCCGCCGCTGCAGCGTCGGGCCAGACGCCGCCCTCCGCGCCGACGGGCGCCGGCCAGGCAGACGCAAGCGGCGGCGCGGCGTCCGGCGCGACTGTGCCCTCGCCCGGGGGCTGCTGATACCCAGCCCAGCCACCCGCTGTGACCTGGTCGTACAACTGCTGCTGCTGCTGCTGCTGCTGCTGCTGCTGCTGCACAACGTTGCCGTCGCCCGCGGCGCCGCCCTCGATCTGCTGCGGCAGGCCCAGCGGCGCGCCGGGCGCCACGGGCGCCGCCGCGGCGGCAGCAGCGGCGGCCGCCGCCGCCTCCGTCGCCGCCCGGCTCGCCGCCGACGCGGCGACCGCCACCAGCTGCTGCTGCAGCCCCTGCAGCTGCTGCTCCAGGCCGCCGCACAGCGCTGCGAGCTGGTCGGCCAGCTCCCGGCTCAGCTGGCCGCCCGCGTCCGCGAGCTGCTGCTGCGCCGCGGCGACCACCGCCTCGGTGTCGCGCGCCTGCGCGACGGCGGCCTCCTGCGCGGCGCCGAGCGTCGCCGCCTGCTGCGCCGCGACCTGCGCCGCAAGCGTGCTGACCTGCGCGCGCAGGTCGTAGCACGCCGCCGCCACGCCGCCCAGCTGCTGGCGCAGCTCCGCCACGCCCTGCGCCGCGCTCGAGGCGGCTGCGGCGGCGGTGGCCGCGGACGCCGCGGCCGCGGCGGACGCGCCGCCGCCGTCATCAAACGCGGCGCCGTCAAACGCGTCGCCGCGGGCGGCGGCCTGCTGCGACGCCGCGGAGCCCACCGCCAGCTGGATCTGGAGCGGCATGTCCATCTGCACCTGCTGCAGCGACGCGCCCAGGCCCGCGACCTGGGCGGCAAGCGACTCGAGCAGCGGGCCGGGGTCGGCCGCCGGCGGCTGCTGCTGCTGCTGCTGCTGGTCCAGCAGCTGCGTGACGCTGCCCTGCAGGCGCTCCAGCATGCGCGCCGCGTCGGCGCCCGCAGCGGCCAGCGCGCTGCCGCCGCCGTCGGCGGCGCTGCCGCCGAGCAGCTGCGCGGTCGCCGCCTCCAGCCGGCCAGCCACGCCCTGCAGCTCGTCCGCCAGCGCGGCGGCGCGCTCGGTGCTGCCGCCGAGGCGCTCCGCGGCGGCGCCCAGCTGGCCCAGCGCCACCTGCTGCGCGTCGGCGGCCGCCTGCTGCGCCGCCAGCAGCGGCGCGAGCTGCCCCGCCACCGCCGTCTCACCCATTTCGGGCAGGGAGCCCACCAGGCGCTCCAGGCGCGCCAGGCGGCGGCCGAGCGCGTCCCACTGCTCCTCAGCCAGCAGCGCGGGGCGCGGCGGCGCGGCCAGGGCAGCCAGGATGTCGGCCTGGCGGGCGGTCGGGGCAGGGCAGGTGGGGGGGGGGGCATGGGGGCTGCAAGCGCAGAGGCGGGGAGCTGCCGCCAGCGCCGGCTCAGCTGCGCTGCGGCCGCAGCGGCTGCCGCGCACCTGCTGGCCCCCCAGCTGTGCCGTGGCCGCCGCCACCTCCGCCGCCACCAGCTCGCGCAGCTCCTGTGCCAGCGCCGCAGGGTCCACCAGGCCCGCGCCGCCAGGGGCGCCAGGCACCGCGGCCTCGCCGGCGACCGCCTCTGCGCCGGCCGCGCCCGTGGGCTGGCCCGCCTGCGCGGCCGCCGCCTTGGCCGCCGCCGCGGCCACGAGCTGGGGCAGCTGCCTGAGCGGCTCCACCGCGGCCGCCACCTCCACGCGCACGGAGCTCTGCAGGCTTGCCTCCGCGTCGGTGAGGCTGCTGGTGATGCTCCCTCCCAGGCGGCGCAGGCCCTCGCTCTGCGCCATCTCCAGCCCCGCCAGCGAGCCCTCCACCACCTGTGCGCCCGGCGCGGGCCGGCACGGCGCTAAGGGCAGGCGAGGCAGGGCGGCGAGCCCGGGCGGCGCGGCCGCGCGCGCGCGCGTGCGCGCTCCGGCGCGCGCCCCGTCACGGCCGGCGCACCGCGAGGCGCGTGTCCAGACGCTTCATCGCTGCGCCCTGCTCTGCCAGCCACGGCCCCAGCCCGCTGGCCAGCTCCGCCTTGAGCATGGGCAGCACCTCCCCGGCGACCATGCCCGCCAGCGCCGCGGCGTTCGCCTGCGCGCCGGGGCCCGCGCCCAGCGCGGCGGGGCCCTGCTGCTGCAGCACCAGGCCCAGGCTCGCGCCCAGCGTGTTGACGCGCACCGCGGCCTCGCGCGAGTTGCGCGCTGCGGCGCGCGCGTGCGGGGGCAGGCGGCGCTCGGCGCGCGCGGGCGCGCCGCCGCCGCACGGCGCCCGCCGCGCGGCAGCGCTCGGCGCTCGCCCACCTGCGCCCACCACCGCGCCCTCCAGGACGGCCAGCTTGTCCTCGAGCGCCGCCAGCCGGCCCGACGCGGCCGCCTGGGCGCGCACCTCGGAGCGCACCTGCGCGGGTCCCGGCCGGCGGCGCGGTGGCTCAGCGCGCGCCGGCCCGCGCCGCGCGCGGGGCCGCCGCCTGCGGGCGCACCTCATCGATCGCGGCCGCCGTCCCGCGCAGCAGCGCGCCGCCGTCGGCGCCGAGCGTGCCGCGCAGGCCGGCGAGCGCGGCCGCGCCCTCCTGGTGCGTGAGGTCCTCGCGCTGCAGCGCCGCGATGAGCGACACCACCGGCAGCACCAGGGGCAGTATGAGGGCGTAGGTGGGGCTCGCCCAGCCCAGCAGCGCCGCGAGCGCGCCGCCGACCGAGCCGAGCAGCGCCGCCGCGTCCAGCGCCGTCCACAGCCCCCGCCGCCAGCTGCGGCTGGCCGCGCCCGGCGCGGGGCTCGAGCGGCAGAGCACGCGCGGCGCGGCGCGCCCCCTGCCGCGCGCCAGCAGCGCCGGCGCCGGCGCCGCCGCTGCGCGGCCGCCGGGCGCCGGCGCCGCGGCGCGCGCGACGGCCGGGCGGCGCGACGCGCAGGCGAAGGCGCCCGCCAGCTTCGGGGCCGTCAACCGCATCCGCACGGCACCGCCAGGCGCCAGGCCGGTCGAGTGCGGCCGCGCCACCTGCATGCTGCTCCCGCGCCCAGGCGGCTGGCTGGCGCGTGCGGCGGAAAGAGATCTGAGATTCACGCGACCCCGCGCGGGCCCGACAGGGGAACGAGCGTGCGGGCGGCAGCCTCGTTGCTGCTGCTGGGAGCTCGCCACACTGCGCGGGAGGTCACCAGGACTGCCCCGATCACACAGGCGCACCCCGCGAAGCGAGCCCCGCGCCGGCGGGGGAGCACCGCTGGGCCCCGCTGTGCCCTGGCGGCTGCACCGCACCCGCGCCCCGGCGCCGTCAGTAGCCCCGCCCCGGGTCCACCTGGTTGGCCGGCAGCACCCCGCCGCCGGCGAGCACGCTGAAGTAGTTGGCCGCGATCTGGTCGGCCGCTGTCTGCGCCGGGCGGCGGGCGCGGCGGGCGTCGGGCCTGCCGCCCGCCGCACCGCGGCGCCGCCGCGCGCCGCGCGCTGCTGCCCGCGCCGCCGCCACCGCGCCTCGAGCGTGGTCATGCTCGCGACGTGGGGCGTGATGCGCACGCGGGGGTGGCCCCACAGGCGGCTGCCGCGCGGCAGCGGCTCGGGGTCAAACACGTCCAGCAGCGCAGAGCCGACCGCGCCGCTGTCGAGCGCGGCGAGCAGGTCGGCCTCCACCAGCTGCTTGCCGCGGCCGCCGTTGATCACCGCGCCGCCGGGGCGCAGCCAGGACAGCAGCTGCGCGTCCACGATGCCTGCGCGCGGCGCGCGGCGGCGGGGTCCGGGGGGCCGGCGCCCAGGCTTGCCGAGGCAGCGCCGCGCCGCGCGCGCGGCCCGCCCGCGGCGCACCCTGCGTGTCTGGCGTGAGCGGCAGCAGGCAGACCAGCACGTCCTGCTCGCTCACAAACGCCTGCAGCTGCTCCCGCCCGGCGTAGCACCGCAGGCCGGGCGCCGCCGCGGCGCCGGCCGCGTGCCCGCGCGTGGTGCGGCTCCACGCCGACACCTTGTACCCGAGCGCCGCCAGCTGGCGCGCCGACTCCAGGCCCATCACGCCTGCGCCGCGGCCGCGGAGGGCGGCAGCGGCGGGCCCGCGCGTGCGCGCGTTGCTCGCCGGCCGCGCCGCCGTGGGGGGCCGGGGGCGCGGCGCGGCGCGAGCTCACCCAGGCCCATCACGCCGACGGCGACGTCGCAGTTGTCGCGGTTGGCACGCGCCTCGATGCTCAGATCCCAGCTGCACCTGCGGCGCCCGCCCGTGGCGGCAGCGGGCGGTGAGTCGGCGAGGCGCCACCGGCGAGCGGCGCTGCCCCGGCCGGCCGGCCGCCAGCCCACGCGGCGGCACCACCCAACCGGCAACTCCACCCCGGCGCGCTGCGCCGCACGCCCGGCCACGCACCGGCGCTGCGCGTCGGCGTAGTCGTCCATGCGGCGCTGCCAGTTGATGACGCCCCAGACCACCCAGGTGGCCATGCGCTGAGCCATGACCGGGTCGGCCTGCGGCGCGGCGGCAGCGCAGCGCGGCGCGCCGCGCCGCGCTCGCCACGCCGGGCCGCCGCGGCCGCGCGCGCGCACGCGCCGCGTGCTCACGATGCGCGCGATGGGAACGCCCGGCGGGACCTGCCCCGGCACCAGCAGCGCGTCCACGCCCGCTCCGAGCGACATCACGACCCGCAGGCCCGGGCACTGCGCGCGCGCGGGGGTGCGCCGTGCGCGCTGCGGCCTCGCCGACGGTCGCCGCGCCGCCACCGGCTGGCCGCCGCCGCCCACCTTTGCCAGCAGCTCCGGCAGCGACCGGCGCGGCCAGACGCACGCGAACGCCACGCGCGCGAGCTGCTCGTCCGTGGCCTCGGCGGCGTCCACCACCGGCACGCCGCGCTCCGCCAGCAGGCGCAGGTAGTCGGGCTTGTTCGCCCACTCTGCAGCACGCGGGCGTCAGGGCTTGCAGGCAGGCGCGTCGCAGCGGCGGCGGCCGTTGGAGTGAGCAGCAGCGCGCGCCGCGGACCGGTGTACACGAGCGCCAGTGCATCCTGAGCTCTGCTGCTCATCGCGCTCGGCGGGCTGCCTCGCCAGCGGGCCCAGCCGGCGGTGGTGGCAGCGGCGGCGGGGCGGGCAGCGAGCGCGCGGGCGGCGCTGCTCAGCATCAGGCCAGGCGGTTGGGGCAGCGCGGTCGGGCGTGTGCGAGCGAGGGGACAAACGGCGGCGGCCGGCTAGCGTCGCGGCGAGGGCTCACGGCGGGTCGAGCCTCGAGCTAGCGTCACACGCTGCTGCGGCGCGCTCGAGGCCGCCCCGGGCGCCGCGGCTCACAGCTCCTTTGGGTTGTCCAGCGCGGCGTCGATGCGCGCCGCCAGCGCGTCCGGCGGCACCCAGACGCGGCTTGCCTCGAGCAGCGCGGCGCGCCTGCGGGCGGGGCGACGGGGGCGGCGGCGGCAGTGGGCACGCTGCCGCGGCGACCTGCCCCTCGCGAGGCCGCTGGCAGCCGCCGCGCACCGCTCCGCCTTGAACTTGGCCAGCGTCTGCTGGCGCAGCTCCTCGCGCAGCGCTGAGCGAAGCCGCAGCTCCGTCTGCGGCGCGCGCCGCGGTGCGGGGCGCGTTGTGCCGGGGCGGCGCGGCGCGAGCCAGGCGCGGGCGCGTCCACGCGCCCCGTGCGCGTTCGCGCGTCCCGCGCGCGCCAGCGTCTGCTGCCGCAGCCGCCGCCGCAGCTGCCGCCGCCGCCGCCGCCGGCGCCGCCGCCGCCGCGCGCCCCGCGCACCGTCTCGACCTCTCGCTGCGCGTCGCGGATCTCCCGCTCCAGCTTCTGCTTCTCCCGGTCCTGCTGCCGGCTCGCGTCGCGCAGCTGGCGCAGCTGCGCGACCTGCTGCTGCGCGGCCTCAGCGCTCGCGCGGTGCGCCGCGACACGCGCGCGGTGCTCCGCGAGCCACGTCTTGCGCAGCTCCTTCACCGCCCGCCGCCACGCCGCGCGCTCCTGACAGAAGCGCAGGTTGGCCACGTTGCGCTCGTGCCGGCTGGGCGGCTGCCGAGCCGGCGCCGGCGCCGCCGGCTCGGCAGCGGCGGCCGCGCCGCTGCTGCTGCTGCTGCTCGCGCCGCGGAGCTGCCCGCTCCACAGCGCCGCCAGCGCGGACCCCGGCGACGCCAGGGGCGGCAGAACGCGCCCCAGCAGCAGCGCCGCGGCGGGCGGCTGCATGGGGACCGCGGCGCGCCTGATTGCCCGAGCGCGCGGCCCGCGGGTGGCGCGGAGATCGCGGTGGGTCGCGCGGCCACGTGTGAGGAGCTGGGAATGGATGCAGCACCTCAGCGGTCTGGCGGGCCGCGCACGGGTCGCCGCGCCCTCGCCGCGCGCGCCGCGCGACCGCCGCTGCTCTGGGTCTCAGCGGCCCCAACCGCGGCGGCAGGGTGCGCCCCCTGTCCGCCGCCCCCCCCCCACACACACACCTGTCGCAGGGCCGGCAGCGCTGCCGCGATGCTGCTGGTGGCGAGCGCCGACGGCGGCCGCCGGCGCCGCGCGCAAAAGGTCGCCGACGTCGTGTGCTGGAACGCCCTCGAGGGCCGGCGCTGCGTGCGCCACGCTGAGCTGGCGGCTGCAGCAGGCGTCCAGGCGGTCATCGTCCCCATACCCGACGCCAGCGGCGCGCCCGGGCGGCACGATGCAGCAGCAGCAGCTGCGCCCGGCACCGCCCGCGCTGCGGCGAGCGAGCGCCTGGCGGCCCTGCTGGACGCCGGCGGCGTGCCGGCGCTGCTCGACGCCGGCGCGGACACGCCGGGCGCCAAGTTCCACCGCTGGGAGAGGCTGGGCGTGCCGCTGCGGCTGGAGGTGGGGCGCACGGAGGCGGCGGCCGGCAGCGCGGCGATCGCCCTGCACCCGGCGCTCACGGCGGCGCTCGCGGCGGCGGCCGGCAGCGACGGCGAGCTGCGCGCCCTGCTGGAGCAGCTCGGGGCGGCCTGGCCCGCGCCCGCGCGCGGGGCGCCCGCGCAGCAGCCGGCGGCGGCCGGCGGCGGGAGCGTGGGCGCGCCGCCACGGCACGGTGCAACGGCCGTGCCGGCCGGCGCGCGGCCGGTGAGGCTGGCCGGCGTGCCCGTGGCGCAGGCGGCCGCGGTGTGTCGGCGGCTGCTGGACGCCGTCGCGGCGGGGGCGGAGCAGCCGCACAGCAGTGCCAGCGGCGGCGGCGCCTGGCCGCGTTCGCTGCCGTATGGCGCGTGCGCCAAGCTGCACCTGTGGGCTGACACGCCCTTCGACGCGCGGCCGTGCGTCGCGCACCTGCAGCACCTGGTCGGCATCGCCCGGCCCTGCCACTGCGGCGCCGCGCCGCACGTGAGCCGCGCGGAGCTGCAGGCGGAGCTGCAGCGCTGCGCCGCGGACGGGGGCGAGCCGGCAGCACTGCGCTTCAGCGTCCAGCGGGCGGCCGCGCCAGCGACGGCAGCGGCGGCGGCCGGCGACGATGGTGACGGCAGCGACGAGGCTGGCGGCGGCGGCGGCCCCCGCAGCAGCGACGCGGTGGCCCTCTTTGTGTCTTGCATTCCCGGCGCCTGCGCCGCAGCGTCCGTGCGCCAGGCGCTGCTGGCCGCGTTTGCGCCGCACGGCGTGGCCGGCGTGGTGGCGCCCGCGGTCGGCGAGCGCCGGCGCAGCCGGGGCTGGGCGCGCGTGTGGCTGCAGGACGCCGCAGCAGCGGCGGCCGCGCTGGAGGCGCTGCAGGGCCAGCTGGTGCGCCGTGGGGCCAAGGGAGGGGGTTGGGGGCGCAGCTGCTGCAGGCGGTCGGCGCCCGCGCGCCGCGCCTGCCGCGCTGCGCCTGCGCTCAGCCGCGCCCGCTGCCCGCCCCAGGTGCTTGCGCCGGGCGCGCCGCCGGCGCAGCTGTCGTGGTGCACCGGCCGCGCGGACGCGCTGTTCCCGAGCCTGCCTTTTGCGGTGCGCCGGCGACTGCGGCTGGACGCGGTGGCGGCGTTCAGCACGACCGACGGCCCCACCGCCGCTGCCATCGCCGCCCTCCTGGCCGCGCTGGCGCTCACCGCGCGGGGGGAGCCGGAGCAGCCGGAGCAGCAGCTGGAGCAGCAGCCGGAGCAGTCAGAGGAGCAGCAGCAGGAGCGGCGGCGCGGCCAGCTGAGCGTCGCAGACCTCACCGCGTGCGCGGGCGGCAGCACGGCGGGCTTCCTCGGCTGCCCAGCGTTCGGCGCCGTCACGGCGCTGGAGCTGGACCCGGACCGCGCGGAGGACCTGGCCGCCAACGTGGGCCTCCTGCTGGCGCACGCCGCGGCGGCGGGCCAGGCGGCGCAGCCTGGCGCCGAGGCGCCGCCGCAGCAGGCGGGCGCGGCGCCGCAGCTGGCGCTGAGCGACGACGCGCTGTCGCGGCTAGCCCTGCTGCGAGCCGAGCCGCGGGGCGCGTGCGGCGCGGCGGTGGCGGTGGCGTGCGGCGACGCGGTGCGCCTGCTGGGGCAGCTGCGAAGGCAGGACGTCACCTTCCTCGACCCACCCTGGGGCGGCCCCAACTACCACACGGCCGGCGGCGGCGGCGGCGGCGCGTGTGAGCTGCGCCTCGGCGGCGAGCCGCTGCCTGCGGTCTGCGCGGCGCTCGCGGCGCGCTGCGCCGTGCTCGGCGTGCGCCTGCCCAGCCGCTGCGCCGACCTCGGCGCGTTTGTGCGCGACGTCCTGCAACGCTGCGGGGAGGACGGGGAGGAGCGGTGCGCGCTGCGCTGCCGATTTGGGCGGTCGGAGGTGATCGCTTTCGTGCGCCGCGCGCGGCGACGCGTGGGCGCGGCGGCTGCGGCGCCGGGCGCGCCGCGCGGCGACGCGTGGGCGCGGCGGCTGCGGCGCGTGCTGGACGCACACCGGCAGCACTCTGCCGCCCTGGTGACGGGGGCGGCGTGAGCGGGCAGGCCGGCCCAACCGCACGAAACCCCGCGGCGGCCCGCAGAACCCGCGCTCCGTCAGTTCTCCGCGCATGGCGGCGGCGGGCCGCCTCCGCACGGTCGGCGCGGTCAGCCGCTCTCCGCAGACACCCCTCTGCCCGTCGCCTCCCCGGGTCGATCGAGCGCAGCCTGTGCGCGGCGGCATCGTGCGCACGAGGCCTTCGCTCGGCCTTCGGCGCCCTGCTCCAACGAGCGCGGCGCCTGCCTCTCGGTGCGTGAGCACCAGCTGGGAGCGTCCGAGCGCCTGCGCGCCCGCCAGCAGCAGCCGGGCCTGCCGCCAGTGCGGCATCAGCAGGCTGCTCAGCCTGGTCACGCACGCTGTTGGTCCTGCGCGGCACGACGGCGCCGCTGGTCACGCCGCAGGTGCGACCGAACTCTCCGCCATGACGGCCGTGACCATGCGCCTCTGCGGCGCCGCGGCGGCGCTGGTGCTGCTGCTGGCTGGCCCGGCGGCGGGCCAGCGCTCCCTGCTCAACTCGCACCCCAAGCCCAAGCCCTCGCCGAGCCCCAAGCCCACACCCCCGATGGGCGCGTGCGGAAGCGACACGCGCAGCGGGCCGGAGTGTGAGGTCCTGACGAACATGCCGGGCTGTGCGCAGTGCTTCTCTTCGTCCCCGAACGTCACGCTGTTCCTGTGCTGCAACTGCGCGCCCGGCTACGGCACCGGGCCCAGCCAGCTGCAGCTGGCGATCTGCAAGAAGTGCGACGACGGCCAGTGGTCGCCCGGCGGCCGCGCGCCGTGCACGCCGACGGGGCCCTGCAAGCCCGGCTTCGGGGGCAAGTCGTGCAAGCGCTGCGGCCCGAGTGAGCGCTGCGCCTCGGAGCGCTGCGCCGCCGCCGCGCTGCGAGTGAGCGAGTGCTGACCGCCCGCCCGCCCGCCGCGCGCGCAGAGACCTACTCGCCCGGCGGCGCGGACGCCGTGTGCGCGCCGGTGCCTGTCTGCAACGTCGGCGCGGGCTGCATCCGTGGCCGCGTCGGCTGCAGCACCACGGCACCTGTGCGCAACGGCACCGTCTGCAACGCCACGCTCACTCCGCCGTCCGTCTGCTTTGACGGCATCTGCACGCCGGCCAACTGAGCGCGCTCGGGCACCCCACGCTGCTGTGCGAGGCCTGCTTGACGCGTGAATGCGTGCTGCGCGGCTGCGGCGCCGCCAAATGACGGGCTCTGGAGAATGACAGACTGTTGACTGCACTGCACAGGCGTGATCGGTCGCCCCCCGTTGCGCCCAGGCCGCGCTCTCCTGCCCCGCTGCAAAAGCGGGCGGCGGGGCGGCTCTGTTGAGCAGGCTCCCTCCTCCGCCTGGGTGCGTGGCTCCCAGCCTCCCCATGCGCGCGCGCGCCCCGACGGCGCAGCAGCGGCTGCACTGACTGACGACTCGCAGGCTGGGGGGTGGGCGGACGCTGACCGCCCCGCCGTGTAACTGGCCGCGGCGCACCCGGCCTTGGCCAGGAAGGTTACAGCGCCGGCGCCCGCCGCACGGCCCCGCTCGAGCCCCGCGCGCGGCGCCTCGCAGGCGCGCGCCGCTCACAGGCGCGCGCCGCTCGCGCCGAGCAGCGGCGCGCTGAGGCGGTCGACGAAGCCGAGCTCCTCCAGCTGCCGCACGACCGCGGGCGGCGTGACGTTGTCGCCCGGCGCGGGGATGACGGCGTCGATCAGCCCCGCGTCGACCGCGAGCTCGGGCGTCATGAACGTGTCGCGGCACGTTGCCGCCTCGACCGCGTCGGCCGACATGCCGCTGCACCTCATGTAGTACCGCGCAAACAGCTGCGCGGGGGGCGCGGGCGGACCGGGGGGGGGGGGGGGTGCGCGGTCGGCGCGGGCGGCGGCGGCGGCGCGGGCGTGGGCGGTCGGCGCGGGCGGCGGCGCCGGCGGGCGGGGGTGCCGCGCCCCCGCCGGGCGCCGCCGCCGCTGCTGCAGGCGCACCTGGTAGATCGCGTTGAGCTCCTTGACCGTCTCCGCGATGGCGTAGATGTCGCCCTGGCTGCCGCCTGCGCGGCGGCGCGCAGAGCGCGCGCGGCGGGCGGCCGCCGTTGGTTCGTGGGCGGCGCGCGCGCGCGCGCCGGCGCGCAGGCGCGGGCGCTGTTGACGCGGCGGCGGCGGGTGCGGCAGCAAGGTGAGGGCGGTGCCGCGGCGCGGGGGCGCGGGCGCGCACCCATTGGCTGCGTCATCATGATGCGCGTGTTCTTCATGCTGAACCGCCGCCCCTTGGTGCCCGCGGCGAGCAGCAGGCTGGAGTAGCTGTAGCACGCGCCGAGCGCGACCGTCTGGATGGGCGGCTTGACCGCCTGCATCGCGTCGACCACGCCGAGCACGCTGTAGGGCGTGCCGCCGGGGCTGTTGATATACATGCGGATCTCAGCCTCCTCGTCCATCGCCTCCAGCGCCAGCAGGCTGCCCACCACCTGCGTCGCGAGCTGCGCGGCGGCGGCGCGGCGGCGCGGCGGCGCGGCGGGGGGCCGTGCGCGTGGGCGGGGCACTGCGCTGCGCGCCCTGCGTGCCGCCCCTGCGCCCTCCCAAACACGCATGCGCGCGCGCGCACCTTGTCGTTGACGTAGCCGGAGAGGAAGATGATGCGCTGGCGCAGCAGGTAGTTGAACAGGTCAGTGAACGACTGCGCGCGGCAGCGGCCGCGGCGGCGGCGGCGTGGGGCGGCAGCGGCGGTGAGCGTGCGGGCGCCCGCGCTGCGGCGACGCCGGCGCGGTGCACACGGAGCGCTGCCGGCGAGGCTGAGCCAGAGCCCGGCGGCCGCCGCGCGGCAGCAGCTGCGCCGCGCGGCCCGGCGGCGGCGCACCTGCTCGTCGCCCATGCCCGACGTTATGTCGGGCGCGATCACCGGCGACCGCCGCCGCGCCTGCAGCGGCGCCAGCAGCCTGCGCGGGCGTGCGCTGGTGAGGCGCCGAGTGATCGACAGCAGCGCGCCGCCGCGCCGCGCCGCCCGCGCCCCCACCTCGCGTGGCTGCCCTGCTGCTGCTGCGGCCGCGCCACGGGGCCCGTGTGGACAGCGCGGGCGGGCCGCTGGCCGCCGCAGGCCGCGGGCGCGGCCGCGCGCAGCCGGGCATCGGCTCTGCTGCCGCAGCCCGCCGCGCCCGCGGCCTGGCGATGTGCCAGCGCCGAAGCCATGGCGGCGCTCGGGCGGAAGAGAGCCTGCAACGCAATGCGCGGCTGTCCCGGCTGCTGCTGCTCTCGCGAGGGCGGGCGGTGGCGGGCGCGGCCCGTTCGGCGCTTTTGAGCAGGCGCTGTGAGCGGGTGACTGGCCGAGGGGGCGCGAGCGGCCCACCAGGCGGTGAACTGCCCTGTGTTCTGTCCATCAACCCTGACCGCCGCGCTGCCGCCGCTTGTCCTTCAGTCCTCAGTCCTGCCGTGGCGCGCAGCGATCGCCAGGCACCGCCCCAGCCCGCGCAAACCTCCACACGCCGCACGCGTCGCTGCGCGTCGCCGCTGCTGTCGCGCGCTCGCTGCCGACGGCGCAGCTCGCGGCAGCAGGGTCAGCAGGGCAGCAGGGGCAGCAGGCGCAGCAGCAGGAGGACCAGCAGCAGCAGCAGCAGCAGCATGGACGCCGACGGCGTGGAGGCAGCGGCGCCCGCCGCGGCCGCACCCGCTGAAGCTGCAGGCGACGCGGGCGCAGCAGCAGCGCCGCCGCCGCCGCCCGCCGACGACGCGGCGCGGCCCGCCAAGCGCGTGCGCTTCGGGGGCACGCAGGTCGTCACGCTGCCGGCCAGCGACGCGCGCGGCGCCTGCGGCGGCGGCGAGGCCGACGACGGCGACGACGACGACGACGCTGGCGCGCGCCGCCGGTGCGCGCCGACCCGGTGGGCGCGCGCGGCCCGGCCGCGAGCGCGGCCCGACGTCGCCCGCGCGCGCGCGCCGCCGCGCGCGGGCGCAGGCGCAGCATGCGCTGGATGACGGCGGCGGAGGACCGCTGCCTGCTGGAGGAGCTGGAGGGCGCGGAGGAGGACTATGATGAGCCGGAGGAGGTGCGGCGGCGCCACGCGCGGCGCGGCGGCGGCGCGGCGGCGGCGGCAGCGGCGGCGGCGGCGGCGGCGGCGGCGGCGACGGCGCGCCCCGTGCGCCGCTCCCGCCGCGGCGGCAGGGCGCGCGCCCCGCCCACGCGCCCCCCGCCCGCGCCGCGCGCCCGCAGCTCTTCACCAGCGACGGCATCGCCATCGAGCCCTTCCACCTGCGCCGCGAGCGCGCGGAGGGCTTCTTTGACGGTGCGACGCGCACGCTGCGCGCGCCGCCCGCTCGCCACCGCGCGCGCGCGCCCGCCCCGCCCGCGCCGCGCGGCCTGCTCACGCACCCCCTCCCGCCCCTGCCCCTCCTCCTCCTCCCCCAGGCGAAGGCAACTACGTGGAGTACCGACTGGAGCCGGAGGGCGACGCGTGGCTCGACACGCTCGGGGTGGGGTGGGCGCGCCGCGAGACACGCAGCGACGCCGGGCCGCCGCGCCGCTGGCAGCACGCCGCCGAGCGCGGCCGCGGCGGCGCGCCGCCCGCCCCACCCGCCGCCCGCGCCGCCCGCCCCACCCCGCCCGCCGCCGCGCCCAGGACGGCCCCGTGGAGCTGGCGCCGCGCCTCGCGGCCGCGCTTGCGGCGCGCGCGGCGGCGGCCGAGGACGGCGCGCGGGCCTTTGGCGGCGGCGGCGGCGATGGCGGCGGCGGCGCCGCGGCGCTGCACGAGGACGACGCGGCGATCTATCGCAAGCGCATCGTTGACCTGCTGCTGCCGGGCGAGAACGTGCTCGCCGCGCTGCGCCGCCTCGGTAAGCGCCGCGGCGGCGGCGGCGGCGCGCGCGCGCCGGCGGGCCGCCGCCCCTGCCTCACACGCGCGCGCGCGGTGCAGGCGGGCGCACAGCGCGGCGCGGGTCGCCGTCGCCGGCGACGGCGGCGACCGTGGCGGCGGCGGGCGAGCGGCAGCGGCAGCGCAAGCTGCGCCGTCAGCAGCAGCAGCAGCAGCAGCAGCAGCAGCAGCAGCAGCAGCAGCAGCAGCAAGCCGAGGGCGACGGGGCCGCCGACCGCGGTGCGCCAGCGGGACCCGCCGGCGGCGCCGAGGGGCAGCAGAAGCAGCAGCAGCAGCAGCAGCAGCAGCAGCAGCAGCCGCAGCCCGCGGCAGCGACCGCCTCGCCAGCAGCCGCTGGCAGCGCTGCGGCGGGAGCCGGCGCCGCGCGGCAGGCCGGCAGCCCGCCCGTCGCAGCAGCGCCGGCGGCGTCCCCGCCGGCCGCGCCGGGCAGCGGCGGCGGCGGTTCGGCGCAGCGCGGCGGTGCCCAGCCGCCGCGCCGCGTGCCGCCCGAGAACCGCGCCGCGTTTGACCGGCTCACAGAGTATGCTGACGCGCTGCTGACAAACGGCGACGGTGGGACGCGCCGCGCGGGGCAGGGCGGGCGGCGCGGGGGTGGGAGGGCGGCTGCGCGGGCGCGCGGGCGGCGGGGGCGGCGCGCCGCGCTCACGCCCCGGGCCTCCGCCCCGCCGCCGGCGCCGCCCGTGCGCGCAGTCAACATCTACTCCTCCAGCCGCGAGGTGCTGCTGGGCCAGCTGGACATGGCCGGCCTCGCGCTGCTGCTGGGCCGCGAGGGGCTCGGCCCGCGCGGCGGCGACGGCGGCGGCGGCGCGGGCGGCGCAGCAGCGGGCGTCGTGTCAGCAGCGGGCGCCGCGGCAGCGGGTGCAGCAGCGGGCGCAGCGGCAGGGGGCGGCGGCGACGAGGCCATGGACATGTTTGCAGACGGCGAGGACAGCGACGGGGGCGCCCCGGCGCGCGGCACGGGCGGCGGCAGCGGCGGCGGCAGCGCGGCGCCCGCCGCCGGCACGGCGCGGCCGGCCGCGGGCGACGCCGACATGGCAGACGCGGCGGCGCCTGCGGGCGGCGGCGCGGCGGGGCCGCCGCCGCAGCCGGGGTCGGCGGGCAGTCGCCTCATGGAGGGCTTTGAGCTGGACAGCGGCAGCGGTTACTTCTACAATGCCAGGTGACGCGGCCCCTCGCTGCGCCTTCGTCGCCGCGCTGCGCGCCGGGGCCGGCCTCAGCCCGCCGCGTCAGCCGCGCCGCGCCGCGCTCCGCCGCGCCCGCCCGCCCGCCGCCGACTCGCGCCGCCGCCGCCCTGTGTCATCGCCGCCGCCCCGCGCTCAGCCTGGGCACCTACTTTGACGCCGCGAGCGGGCTGTTTGGCGACGCGGGCAGCGGGCTGTGGTACCGCTACCGCGACGACGACGGCACCTACGCGCTCGTCGACGGCGAGCGCGCCGCCGCCGGGTGACGCGGCTGTCCGCACCCGGCGGCCGCGCGCGTGATGGGCGTCGACGCGTGTAACACAAACTCTTGCTCCCGCTCCGCAATTACCACCACGTCGCAGCAGCGGCAGCGGCAGCGGCAGCGGCAGCGGCAGCGGCAGCAGCCGGCGCACGTTGGTTGATGATGCACGTGCAGTCCAGGGTGCGCGTCCATGTGATGCAGAGTGTGCGCCCCGCGCTCCGCCGCGTTATCGATCATCGATGCGGCGTCGCACCCTCCTCCCTCTGAGGGTTCACCCGCCCCGCACCGCCCTGTGAAACCTCGCCTCGTTCGCCGCCCACACCACACCGCCCTGAGACACCCTCGCCTCGTTCGCCCAGTGCGGACGCCCCAGCTGTTCCCTCACCCTGCGGCTAGCTGCGCCTGGCCGCGCGCCAAAAAAGTGCAATGCGCGGCATCAAAGAAGAGGTCAAGTGCTGGCACAGCGCGACGACCCCGCTGACTGTGCTTAAACTTAGATCGGTGGCTGGCAGGCCGCGCAGTGCAGGTCCTCCACATCAAAGGGAGAGAACATCGCCTCCAGCACGCCGCCCGTGACCTGCCCCCGCGGCCAGCGGTGCTCCAGCCGCAGGGCCTCCAGCTCGGCCGTGGTCATGCGCACCGCGCCGCCGGCCGGCGCGTCCGCGGCGCCGCGCGGCGCAGCCTCCGACGCCTCCGGCAGCCGCGCCGGCGGCACGTCGACGGCTGGCGCGGCGGCGGCCGCCGCCGCTGCCGCCGCTTCCACGGCCTGGCCGCCGGCCTGCGCGCTGCTGGCGCGGCGCGGGCGCGCGCGGCGCGAGAATCGCAGCACCGACAGGTTGGTGAACACCGGCTGCAGCGGCACGGCGCTGCTCTCGAGCGCCAGGCACGCCTCGCCGACGGCGTCGGGCGGCGTGAGCGGCAGCGTCAGCGTGCCGACCGCCCGGCCGGCCATGACCGCCTGCGGCGTCGCGCGGCGGCGCGGCGCGTCGGTTGGCCGCGTCGGACGGCCACCGCCCAGGCGGGCAGGGAGGGGTGCGCTGTGCGTCGCGCGCCGCGCGCCCCGCGGTGCTGCGCGCGCGGCCCACCTGCGCGGGCAGCGTGAAGCGCAGCGCCGGCGCGGTGCCGGCGGCAATGTCGCCAAACTCGCCGACCCCGAACCTGAACGTGCCGCTCTGCGCCGCGGTGTAAAATGCTGTCACGTCGTAGTCGCCCGGCGTGAGCACAACGAGCTTCAAGCAGAGCCGGTCCCCGGGCGCCCGGAAGCCGCTCGCGCCGCCCTCGAGCAGCGTGATCGCGCCGGGCGTGCGCTCGTGCGCGGCGTTGGCGTACGCGTTGGTCGTCCGCGGGCCCAGCCCCAGGACAAAGGTCGGCGGCGTGAAGCTGTGCGGGCTCGACAGCACGCGCGCAAACCACGCGCGCGCGGCGGCGCGCATCGCCGCGCCGGCGGACGCCGCCTCGGCGGGCGGCGCGGCGTTGCAGGCCTCCTCGACGTGGCTCTGCCCGCTGAACCTGCGCGCAGGCGCGGGCGTGGGGGCGCGTGGGCGTGGGCGCGCAGGCGCGGGCGCGGGCGCGGCGCGGGGCCCCGGAGCACGCTGCGGGGCGCGCTTTGCGGCGCGGCGCGCACTTGTAGACGGTGCCGTCGGCGCCGGTCCACTTGTAGTCGCGCCAGCGCACGGCGAGGCAGATCTCAAACCCCGGGTGCGGGCGGCGCATGTGCTTGATCCAGTTGCCATAGAAATAGTGCGGCATGCCGCCGTTGTCATAGTCCAGCAGCGGCTGCGGCTTGACCACGCGCCTGCGGGGCGGACCGGCGGGCGACGTGCGGCGGCGGCGGGCGAGTCGGGGGCGAGCCCGTGCGCGAGCCACACACGGCCGCGCCCCGCCGGGGCCGGGCTGCCCCGGCGCGCGGCGCGGGCGGGCACCTGTCTGGGCCGAGCCGCGGCACGGCGTCGGGGTCCCAACAGTTGGGCGCGAGCGTGACGTAGGCGCGCTCGCGCTGCGCGAGCGTCGCAAGCGCGACGCCGCGGCGCGCCGGCAGCGCACCGCCGGCCGCCGGCGGCGCCGCCGGGAGGAGCAGGTTCTTCGCGCTGATGCCGTCCCAGGGTAGGAGGGGCTTGCCGCCGCGCAGGGCGATGTCGTCGCGGGTGAGGCCCGCGAGGTCGACCAGCGTCGGCAGCACGTCCTCCGCGGCGACGAGCGTCGAATCCACGACGCCGCCCGGCACGCCCGGCCCGGCCACGGCCAGGAAGGTGCGAATGCCACCGTCCAGCCCGGTGGCTTTGATGCCACGCATTCCGCTCGGCACCCGCACCTGGGCGCGGCGGGCGCGGCGGCGGCGGAGGCGGACACGGGCGGGCGCTCGGCGCTCGTGCGCCGCGCGCCGCCAGCCGCGCCCTGCGCGCGCGGCCGCCGCACCCGGCGCTGCTCCTTGCGCTCCAGGCCGTTGGTAACGTCGGGGCCATTGTCCGAGGTGAGCAGCACGTAGGTGCTGGACGCGAGGCCGCTGGTGTCGAGGAAGTCAAAGAGCCGCCCCAGCAGGTCGTCCAGGAACTCAACGTTGGCCCAGGCCTGGCGCGCGCGCGCGCGAGATCGTGTGCGAGCGCGCGCGTTGCGAGGGACGGGAGGGGCGTGTCTCACAGAGAGCGCGGGCGGGGCGGCGGCCTCGGCGGCCCGCCCGCGCGGCGGCAGCGCGCGCGCTCACGTCGAGGATGCTCTGCGCGACGCCCGTGTTGGCGGGGTCGGCCATGAGGCGGCGCAGGTAGGAGGGAGGGTAGGAGCGAAGCTGGCCGGGGACGCCGGGGCTCCTGCGGCGGCGGCGGGGCGGCGGCGCGGCGGCGCGCTCGCGGCGGGGCCGCAGCGCGGCGCCCGTCGTCGCCCCACCGCACGCGACGCGGCCCCCGCCCGCCGGCGCCCGCCGGCGCCCGCCGGCGCCCGCCGGCGCCCGCCGGCTCCCGCGGGCGCCCACCGCGGCGCGCACATGTGGATGGCGCGCGTCGCATAATATGCGAAGAACGGCGCCGCGGCGCGGCCCTCCCGTGCAGCGCCGTCCTGGGCGGCGGCCTGGCGGCGCAGGTAGTCCAGCAGGACCAGGAGGTTGGCCTCCTCGCCAAAGCCGGGCACGCGGACGAGCTGCCCGTTGTGGCTGCGGCGGCGGCCGGCCGCGTGGGCGGGCGCGCGCGAGCGGGCGGCGCCGCCGGGGCGCGCGGCGCGCGGGCGCGGCGTCGGCGGCGTCGCCGGCGGCGGGCAGCTCACATGAGCGTGGCGTTGGGCTGGTGGCCCGGCGCGTACCAGGCCTCGTCAAAGCCTGCGGCGGCGCGGGCGCGGCCGGGTGCGGGTGCGGCGGGGCGTGCAGCGCGGGGCGCGCAGCGCAGGGCGCGCCCGCGACCGAGCGGGCCTCCCCGCCGGCGACCGAGCGAGCCCGCCGCTTCGCTTGTCGCCGCCGCCGCGGCCGCGCACCGACGTCCCAGGGTGCGTAGCCGGTCCAGTCGCTGTGCCACTTGCCAAACATGGCCGTCGTGTAGCCGGCCGCGCCCAGCACCTCGCCCGCGAGCGCCTCGCCGCGGTTCATCTGGTCCCACCCGCCGCTGGCGCGGCGCGGCGCGGCGGGCGGCGCGGCGGGCGGCAGCGGGCGGGCGGGCGGGCGGGCGTGAGGGCGGCGGCGCCGGGCGCGGCGGCGGTGGCCAGGCGAGGCGAGGCGCCGGCCGGGCCCGTGCGCCGCTGCCTCACTTGACCATCAGCGTCCCCGTCGCGGGGAACGCGCGGCCCGTGAGCAGCGCCGCGCGCGTCGGCGCGCACTGCGGGCGGCGGCGGCGCGCGTGCGCGCGCGTGGCCGCGCCGCCGCCCGGGGGCTGCGCGCGGGGCGCTGGACTGCGCGCGGGGCGCTGGAGCCGCGGCGGGGGCGGAGCGCGCCTGCGGAGCCACGTAATAGTTGTCCAGCAGCGTGCCGCGCTTTATGAACGCGTCCAGGTGCGGCGTGCGCAGGCGCGGGTTGTGCAGGCCGATGTCGTCCCAGCCCTGGGCGGCGAGCGCGTCAGCGGGCAGGCAGGCGCACCGCCGCCGCCCGCCCGGACGGCGCGCGTGCGCTGCGCGTCCCCCGCCGCGGCCCGCCGCGGCTCGCGCCTGGTCGTCGGTCAACACGACCAGCACGTTGGGGCGGGCCCCGCCGGGCAGTGGCGGCAGCGGCGCGCCGACCGGCTGCGGCTCGACTGTGGGCGCTGCGGGGGCGGGCGCGGCAGCGCGCTCAGCCGGCTGCGCCCGGCGGCAGCGGCAGCGGCGGCGTGCGCCGCACGTGGCACGCAGTCGCTCTGGGCCTCCGCCCCCGGCACACCAGCAGCTGGGGTGGGGCCTGCGGCCGCGGTGGTGGTGAGCACGGCCGCGCTTCGAGGGCGCTGCGCCAAACGCCGCCCCGCCCACCTGCGCCTCGCGCGACCGTCAGCGAGGCGACGGTCATCAAGACGATTGCCAGGGACAACCAAGAAGGCCGAGCAGCGGCTGTTTGCATTGTGCGACGGTGCAACAGCCGCGCCGCCGGCCGACTATTGCCGGCGGCCCTGCCCCCGTGCTGCCGGTCCGCCGGTGCTGCCTAACTGACGGCCTAGTGGAACGCAGATGAAGGAACGCGAAGCACCGCGGCGTTTGCAGCACCGCGGTGACGCGGTGACGCTCCGCCGCCGCTGCTGCTGAAACCGCGGCGGCCGGGTGACGCGCGAAGGCCGACACCTAACGATGCAGCTTACACCTTTTTCAGCAGCACCAGCGGCAGCAGCTTCTGCGCGAACCCGCCCAGCCGCCGCGCCGCCTCAACCTGCTGCTCGGGGCCCGCGACCAGGCGCGCCTCCACCGCCGCGCCGGGGAAGAGCGGCGCGCCGGTCACGCGGTCGTGCACGGCAAACACCGTCACCTGCGCCGCGGCGCGGCGCGACGGCACGGCGGGCGGCAGCGGGCGGGCTGCGAGGTGAGGGTGAGGGCCACCCAAGGGGCAGCCGCGGCAGACCGACGACGACCCCCGGCGGCAGCCGGCCCCGCCGACGCCCCCGCCGGCGCGCGCAGCAGCCGCCCCGCCGCCCTCACCGTGACCTCGGCGCCCTCGTGCTCGCAGACGAAGACCTGGCTGCGCCGCGCGACGCGGTACACGATCTCGCACCCCAGGCCGTGCATGAACTGCACGGCGTAGATGCCGCCCAGCGCGCTCTCGCACACCTCCACCACCGCCGCGGGCAGGCCATTGTACGCGGCGCCCATGAGCGGCGGGCTCTCGTGCACCAGCCGCCAGCTGCGAGTCGGCGGCAGCGCCCGCCGCTCAAGGCCGCGGCGGCGGCGGCGGCGGCGGCGGCGCGCGCGCCGCTGCTCGCGCCGCACAACACGCACCCCCCCCCCACACACACACACACGCGCGCGCACGCGGCGCGCGCTCACATCACGGGCGGGCTGGGGCCGAGGGGGACGAGCGGGCCGCCGGCGGGGACCTGCTTGATCATCTTGAACGTCCCGCGCTTCGTGCCGCTCGCGAGCGGCAGCCGCATGCCGTACTCGTTCTCGTCAAACACCATGCGCCGCACGCACATGCCGCGCAGCAGCCCCACGAGCGCCTCCGCCTCGGCGTCGCCCGCGAGGCCCGCGCAGCGCGCGACGTAGCTCGCCGGCCCGCCCACGAGCGCCGCCGCCGCGCCCGACGGCGTGCCGCCCGACGCCATGGCCGCGGGCGAATGCAACAGCGAGGGGCCTCACGCACGCCGGCGGGCCGGGCGCGGGCCGCCGCGGCGCCGCGGCGCCGCGGCGGGGCCGAGCAGCGGCGGCGGCGAGCAGCGGCACCGCGGCGCTGCGGACCGCCGCTGTGCGGCCCGCGCGCGGCTGCGTGATCGCTGGTCCGAAACTCGCGCGGGAGGCGATGCGGCGGGCGGCGTTCGAGCGGGCAGCGCGCCGGGCGGCGGGGGGCCGCTGCGGAGCTGCTGTTGGCGACAAACGGCGGTCGCGCGGCCGGTCGCGCGGCGCTGTGTGTGTGTGTCAGTGTTGGTGTGTGGGTCAGTACTGGAGGGGGCCAGAGGCGAGGGCGACGGCGTCAGGTCACGGCGGCGGTTCACGGCGCTGCGCCCCGAGCGCGGCAGCCGCGCGCGGCGCCGTCAGCCCGCAGACCGGCGTCAGGCAGGCTTCAGGCCCGCCAGCGCCGCCGCGACGCGCTCCTGCCAGTAGGCGTTGTTCAGGCGCACGTGCGCGAGGCTGGCGGGGCTGAGCGACCGCGGCGGCCCGGCGCCGCGGCCGCCCCCGACCTGCAACTCGCCGCCGCGGGCCGCCGCCGGCCCGTGCGGGCTGGGCGCCCGTGCGCGCCCCGGCCCCACCGCCGCGCGCGCCGCCGCCTCGGCCGCCTCGGCCGCCTCCTCGCGCAGCAGCGCCTGCGCCTCGCCCAGGTCTGCGCGCGCGGCGGCGGCCTGGCCGGCGGCGAGCAGCGCGCGCCCGCGGTGGCACAGAGCGACGACGTTGGCGGGGTCCACTGCGCCGGCAAGCAGGCGCGGCGTGGTCTCAGGGCGAGGCGGCTGTTTGGGCATGCGCGCGTGCGCCGCCACCGCATGCCACGCAGCGCGCACGCCACGCGCGGCGCCGGGCTCACCCTCGAGCAGGCCGTCGCAGAGCGCGACGCACTGCTGGTGCTCCCCGAGGCGCAGGTGGCAGCAGGCAAGGTTGAGGCTCGCCTTGACCCACAGCGCCACGCCCTCGGCGCTGCGGGCGGCCGAGATGTCGCCGCCGAGGTGCGCGAGCGCGCCGCGGTAGCTCGCCGCCGCGTCCGAAAAGCTGCCCGCCCCGTACGCCGCGTTGCCCCGGGCCAGCGCCCCGGCGGCCGCCGCCTCGGGCGTGTGCGCCCCCTCGCCGCCGGCCTCGGCTGCCGCCGGCGCGGTGTCAACGTCGGCGGCGCTGCGCGGCTCGGCTTCGCTCCGCCGCCGCTGGAGCCCGCCGCAGCCAGCAGCCGCCGCCTCTGTGTTGGCCCCAGGGCAGCTGCCGCTCGCTGCCAGGGCATCCCCGCCGACGGCGGGCGTGCCCGCCAGGCGCCCGTCCTCGCTGGCGCGCCCGGGCGCCCGCCTGCCCGGCGCCACGCCCGGCTGGCCGCCTGCCGCCGCCGCCGCGCCAAAGCCGCCGCAGCTGCCAGCGGTGCCGTCCCACACGCCACACTGGCTCGCGCACACCTGGTCTGCGCCGCCCTGAGTGACAGCAAAGGACGCCTCCGCCAGCTGCGCTGCGCCCTGCGTGCTGTCGCTGCTGCTGGCCCTGCCACCCCCCTGGCTCTGCGCTGCTGGCAGCTGCTCTTGCTCCTGCAGCCGCTCCCGGCTCGTCTGCTCCTGGCCCATCTGCTCCTGCTCCTGGCTCGCCTGCTCCTGCTCCTGCTCGTCCTGGCACCTCTGCTCTTCCTGCCTGCCCGCGGCTGCGGCGGCCGCTGCCAGCAGGTCCGCCAGCGCCGCGCCCGCGCCGCTGGTCACGCTGCGCGCGCCGCCACCGTCGCCGCTGCCGGCGCCGTGCCAGGAGCGCCGCACGCCGGCGTCACCGTCGGTGCTGCTGCGTGGAGGCGGCCCGGCGCTGCTGCGCCGGCAGGGGCTGCCGCAGCTGCCAGGGACCGCCGCGGCCGCCGTGAGCGTGGCGACGTCTGGCGTGGCACCGCCGCGGCCACCGGCGCTGAGCGCGCGGCGCGGCTGGCCGCCGCGCCCCGACTCCGGCCGCTGGCGCTGCCCCGGGTCGGACGCGCTAGCCGCCGCCGCCCTGGCGCGCGAGTGCAGGTGGCCAGCGAGGTAGCCGCGGCCAGGCCAGGCGCCGGCGCCGCTGGCGCTGCCTCTCACGCCCGCGCTGTGCGGCCGCGGCTGCCGCGCGGCCGGGCTGCCGGCCGTGCCCCCGCTGGTGCTGCACCCCCGCTGCAGTGCGGCAGCGCCCTCCAGAGTCCAGGCCTGCGCGGTCCGCCGCCGCGCAGGCGGGCTGGACGCGGGCGCCGACGTGGGCGCCGCGCCTCCTCCGCCGCCGCCGGTCGCGCACGCCTCCAGCGAGCGCCGCAGCACGCTCGCGCGCTGCTGCTGCGGCCCCGCGCCAGCGAGCAGCGGGTTGGCATACACCGCCTGGAGCTGCTCCAGGAGCCACTGACTCGCCGCTGGCGGCTCCTCGACCAGCTCCCCACCTGCCCCGTCCTCGCCCCGCTGGTCCCACGCCGCGCCGCCGTCGCCGCCGCCGCCACCGGGCAGAGGGACTCTGCTCGTGGTCACGCGCCCGCAGCGCTCCAGGTCGAGCTCGTCCGCCGCACCGCCGCCTGCCTCCCCCGGCGGCGGCTGCGGCGCCGCTGCCGGCGCGGCGCTGGCCGCCAGCGCCGGCGGCTGCTCCGCACGTTCGAAGCAGCCGCCGCCGCCGGCGTCGGACCAGGTGCTGCCGGGCACCAGCAGCCCCGAAAGCGCCGCGAGCCGCGCCGCGCGGTAGGCCAGAGCATCCTCGGCCTCCTCCACCTCCCCGCCGCTCTCCTCCCCGCTCGCGCACGGCGGCAGCGGCTCCAGCGTCTGCTGCCGGCACCGCGCCGCCACGCCTGCTGCTAACTGAGCTGGCGCGGGCGAGGGCACCGCTGCCCCGGGCTGCTGCGCGGTGCCGGGCGGCGCGGAAGCCGGCAGCGCGACCGAGCTGCGGCGGCGGGGCGCGCGGGCGCCACGCGCCGGCCGGCCGTCGGCGCCCGCGCTGGCGCGTCGCAGCAGCTGCACGCCGCGCGCCGCCGCGAGCGAGACCTCCGCCGCCGCGCGGCTGCGGCGCAGGCAGGACCTGGCCTCCAGCCACTGAACGGCCGTCGCCAGCACAGTGACTGCGAGCTGAACGTCGCCCGCGGCGCTGGCAGCGAGCGCGGCGTCGTCGGCGCCATCGGCGCCGTCGCCGCCCGCCACGCGGCAGGCCTTGAGCAGGCCGTAGTGCAGCAGTTGGGCTGTTTTGGGGTGACGGAGCAGGTGGCGTGAGCAGAGAGGAGGCTCTGAGCAGCAGGCGCCGACAGCGCGAGCCGCGTTTGGCGCGCCGCGCACCGCTGGACGTTAGGTGCGACTCCAGGGTGCACAGCAGGTCTGGCTCGTCGCCGTAGCGCAGGAAGACGCCGCCCAGCAGCGTCGCGGTGTCCGCCAGCAGCGCGCCGAGCTCTCCGGCCTCGCCGCCCGCGGGCAGGCGCGCCGCCAGGCCGCGTGCGCCATGCCAGGCCTCGCGCAGCGCGCTTGCGGGGTCGGGGGAGGGCTCGCACGCTGCCATGGCGCCGTGGCGGGCGCGCGGCGGCACGGTCAAACCGGGCCGGGCGCAGCGGCTGGACCTGAGCCCGGGGCGGCTCCACGCCAACCGAGCTGCCTGCGAACGCCGAGGTGGGCACCGAGGTGGACAGCCCAGCCTGACTGTCGGCTACAGGCTGCGAACGCCAGCGTTTTACTCGTGTGACGGCCCGGCGGCCCGACCGACGAACCGCCCAGGACGCGGCCCCACACGCCCGAGCTGTGTGTATGTGCAACGCCAACGGCACTTCTTCGCTCGCTGCGCTGCGCTGCGGCGCACACAGGGGCGCGCCGTGGTGCGCGGCGGCAGCAGCAGCCAGCGCGGCAGCTGCGGCTCATCTGCAGCCGCTCGCGGGCAATCTAGAGCCACCCGGCCGGCAGCATGCTGCCGGCTGGTTAGCGCAACACACACAGCGCACACTCCTGCTGCAGCTGCGCACGCCACGCACCCAGGCCTGGGCCCACAAAATCGTGCCGGCCGCGTGCCGGCGCCGCCGCCGCCCGCGGCGCTGCCCGCCCCCGACTCCTGGCGCGCGGGCCGGTGGGCTTTCAGCACCCGCCCACGCGCCGGAGCCCAGGCGCCGGGCGCCGCCGCGCCGCGTGCCTCGCGCGCCGGGCCGCGCGCTGTGCCGCGCCGCCCCGTCAACCCTCCCCCCCGCTTCCGCAGCGGCGGCGGCGCTGCTGCTGCAGCGCCGTGCTGCGCCCCGCAGCCGTCCGGTTGGCCCCCCGCCCGTCCCGTCCGCAGTTGCCGCGCCCCCCGCCCCGCTGCGCCCCGCTGCGCCCCGCTGCGCCCCGCTGCGCCCCGCTGCGCCCCGCTGCGCCCCGCCCGCCGCGTCAGCGCCGCGAGCCCGCGGGCTCGGCCGCGTGCGCGCCGTTGCCGTTGCTGCCCGCGGCGGCGGGCGCGCAGGCGGGCGCGTCCTCGAAGAACTCGCGGTGCAGCGCCTGCACCGCGCGCGTGCCCTCGCTGCCGTCGACCACGAGCGAGATGTTGACCTGCGGCCGCGCGCCCCCCGGCGGCGGCGCCCGCCGGTCAGCGCGCACGGGGCTCGCACGGCGCCCCGCGCCCCACCAAGCGCCCCCCCCCCCCCCCCCCCCCCCCCCCCAAGCGAGCCAATGCCTGCGCCCGCACGCGCCGCGCCGCGCCGCGCCGCCCCCTCGCCCGCTGCGCACCTTGCTCGCGCCCTGGCTCATCATCGACACGTTGATGCCCTGCTCTATAAGCACGCGGAACGTGCGCAGCAGGATCTCGCTCGTGCGCTCGACGTTGCAGATGAGGCTGAGGAGGGGAGGGGGCAGGGCAGGCGAGCAGCGTAAGCACAGGGGAGGCTCTGAGCACTGCGCGCGCCGGCGGCGCCGACCCCGCTCCCCGCAACGCCGGCCCCGCTCCCCGCACCTGAGGATGCACATGTTGCTGCGCAGCCGCACGCTGGAGATCTTCTCCAGCTCATACACCAGGTGGCTCAGCTCCTCGCCGACCTGCGCGGCACGCGGGCGGTCCGGCGGCGGCGCGGCGGCAGCGTGTGCGCGGGCGGCGGCGGCAGCGTGTGCGCGGGCGGGCGGCGTGTGCGGGCGGCGCGTGCAGCGCGCAGGGCGCGGCGGCGGCGTGCGTGCGCCGCACCTCGCCGTCGCTCCACGACTTCTTGGGGTCGAGGGAGAGCGAGATGGAGACCTCGGACGTGGCCACGACGTCGACAGACACCTGGCGGCGCGCGCGGCGACCGGCGCGGGGCACGCGTGAGCGCGCTGCAAGGAGGAGCAGGCAGGGGGGGGGGCAGAGACCAGCTGCGTCTGCCGCCGCCGCTGCAGCCGCGCGCGCACCTGGTTGGCGCGGAAGACGTCAAACACGTTGGCCAGGAAGCCTTGGGGGTTGAGGGTTTAGGGAGGCAGGGCGGTGCGGGTGCGGCGGGGCGGGGCGCGTGAGCGGCGCGGACGCCGGCGGCGCGCGGGCGCCGCCCCCGCCCCGCCCCGCTCTCGCCGGCCCGGCGCGGCGCGGCGCCCGCGCGGGCGGGCCGGCTTCGACCCCAAGCCCTCCCCCTGCCCCCGCGCACCGAACTGGCCGAGCATGCGGCTGGACACGATGTCGACGAGCGTGACGTTGTTCTTGAGCACGATGGACGTGACGAGGCTGCACGCCATGTCGCGCGACTTGGTGATCAGCGTGCCCGGGGCGGCGCGGTTGTAACTGTTCTTCACGCGCACCGCCATCGCCTTGGACCGGATCGCGGGCTGCATCGCGAGCGGGTGCAGCACCTGGCGGCGCGCGGCGCGCGGGGGCGGCAGGGGCGCGTTGGCTTGCGCGCGAGCCCACACGCGCGCCGCAGCCGCCAGGCGCGCACAGCCGGCGCACGGCCGGCGAACGTCGCAGCCTCCCTCCCGTGGCGCACCTGCGCGCCGAAGAAGGCGAGCTCGGTGGCCTCCTCGTACGTCAGCTCCGTCACGGGGAGGCTGCCGGGCACGATGCGCGGGTCGCTGCTCAGCACGCCGTCGACGTCCTTCCACACCTGCGCGAGGCGGGGCGGGGCGGGGGCGGGCGGCCGGGTCGAGGATTGAGGGTCGGGCGCGGGGCTTGCGGCGCGGCGGCGGCGCGCGCAGCAGAGGGAGGCGCCCCGCCTGGCGCGGCACGGAGGCGCCCGGCGCGGGCGCACCTGCACCTCCCGCAGCTCCATCGCCGCGCCAATGACGGTCGCGCTGAGGTCGCTGCCGCCGCGGCCGAGCGTGGTGACCGCGCCGCTGTGCTTGGCCTTGCCCAGGAAGCCGGTGACCACCTGCACCGCGCGCGGCCCGCCGGGGGCCTGCGTCAGCGACGCCTTGACCTGCGGCGGCGGTGAGGCGGGGCGGTGAGGCCGCGGTGAGGTGTCGCGCGGGCCGCCGCCGCCCTGCTGCTGCGCGCCCCGCCCCGCCCTGCCGCCCCGGCGCCCTGGCTGCGCCCCGGCGCCCCGGCGCCCCGGCGCCGCTCAACCCTGTCCTGCCTCCCACCTTGCTGAGCGTGTCCTCGTAGATGACGTCGGCGTTGCCAAAGTCGTCGGTCGTGACGAGGCCCATCTCGGGCGCGTCGTGCTGGCCCGCCGGCACGCCGCGCGAGCGCAGGTACGACGCAAAGATGCGCGTCGACAGGCGCTCGCCAAAGGACAAGAGCGAGTCCTTGGCGCGCGGCGTGAGGTCCTGCGACGCGGGTGCGGCGGGTGCGGCGGGCGCGGCGGCGTTCGGCGCCCGCGCGGCTGCTGGCTGCTGCTGGCGCACTCGATGCCTGCCCGCGAGCTGCTGGGGGTTGGGGCGCTGCTGCGCGAGGCAGTCGGCCCACCTGCATGATGGAGATCCCGATGAGCAGCTGCTGCAGGTTGGACAGCAGCGCCTCGACCTCCGCCCGCACGCCCGGCTCGACGCCCAGCGCGTCGCACGTCTCCAGGTGCAGCTCCCGGATCGCGCGCAGCGGCGCCATGTTGGGCACCGCGTCCGTGGGCGAGCTCAGCGCGAGCTCGCCGCACTCCAGCAGCATGTTGGTGGTCTGGCGCGCGCGGCGCGGCGCGGCGGGGGCGCACACGCTGAGCGCGCGGCGCGCAGCGGAGGCGGCGCCCGCCAGCCCCACTGCCCGCCGCCGCTGCTTGCAGGACGGACGCACGCGCGCCGCGCCGCGCCGCGCCGCCGCCGCACCTTGCCCATGGCGGAGAGCACGACGACCGGGAGGTTGTCCGGGAAGGAGCAGATGATGTCTGCCACCTCGCGCATGCGCTCCGCGTCGCGCACCGAGGAGCCGCCAAACTTGTAGACCACGTTGACCTGCAGGCGGCGCCGCGCGTCGCGGGTGCGCGGGGAGAGCGTGGGCGCGGCGCGGCGGCGGCGGCGGTACCGGCGCGCGCGCTGCGGGCGCCGCTGCCGGCGGGCGCGTCCTGGCAGTGCGTGCCGGCCTGGCGTGGCTGCCCGGCCCCACCCCACCGGCGGCCGCGCAGCCGCCGCGAGCAGCGCGGGACCGGCGCAACCGCCGCTGCGCGCGCGGCGGCGCCCCACCTGGTCCAGGTGCTGGCCCGGAGCCTGCAGCGCCACGGCGCCAGGCGCTGGCGAGGAGGCCGCGGCGACGCGACGCGCGTGCGCGCGGGGCGGCGCGGCAGCAGCCAGCTGCCGGGGCGAGGCTCCCTGCCGGCGCTGCAGCGCGCGCGCTGGCGCCGCGGGACGCGCTATGGCTGCCGCCTGAGCCTGGCGAGCGCCAGCCGGCGCTGCCAGGCGGGCGCGGCCGCCGGCGAGGAACTGCATTTCGCGCTGCCCTTTGATGCGCACGCCTCGCGCTCGGATGGCGGCGCTGCCGGCGCGGGCGTCGGCGTGACGCGGCACGGTGTCGCGCAGCTGGTGGTCGCTCGAATTGAGCCCCCGGCGGCGGGCGCGGCGGCGGCGGCCGGCGCGGCAGAACGAGCGCCGGTGCTCAACCGCGGTCTGCGCCCGAGCTGTGCCAGTGTTCGCGCTGGCCGCGCTGGTCGTGTGACGCCCAGCTGCCGCGCGCGCGCTGCTTGCCGGCGCGCCGCCGCTGGCGGGCGCGGGCGCACGTGGGCGGGACCCGCGGCGCGGTGGGCGCGGGCGCGCGCGCGTCGGCGGGACCGCGGCGGCGCGGGCGTCCCTCACACTCCGGCCCGCAGCTCGCCGCCGCGGCACGCGCCGCGCGGCCCGGCGCCCCCTCTCTTCTCTCAGAACTTGAGCGCGAGCGTCTCCTCGGGGTGCAGGTAGGCGTCGGGGTCGAAGACCGCGCCAGTGGCCGCGAGCTTGGTGAACGCGTTGATGAACTCGACCTCGTAGTCTGAATGTGGCAGGGAGTGAGCGCGAGTGTGTGTGTGTGGGGGGGGGGGATTTGAGGGCGAGGGGTCGGGGGCGATGAGCAGGGTGTGCGAGGGAGGAGGCGGGCGAGCTTGGGGGCGGAGGAGTCGAGGCGCGGCGCCGCGCCGCGCCGCGGCGCACCCGTGCGCGTGAGCGTGCCGCGGCTGCGGTCCGCGTCGGCCTTGGCCCCCGCAAACGCGTCGGGCAGCTCCGCGACAAACCGCGCCTCCTCGGCCGCGGGGTCGGCCGACGCGGCGGGCCAGACGAAGAAGGTCGGGCGCTCCCAGAACGGCGGCTTGGGCGTGAAGGGGCCGCCGCCGGCGCCTGCGACGCGGGCGCCACGCGGGCGTGCGCGCGCGCGGGCGGCGCGGCGGGCCGCGTGAGGCAGGCGCGGGCGGTCCGGCGCGCGGGCGCGCGTCTCGCGCGCAGCCTCAACCCCGGCGCAGCCGGCCCGGCGCGCGCGTCGCCGCCGCGTCTGCCCCGCCGCGCCGCACCCGGCTTGGCGCCCAGCTGCTTCATAAACGCCACGACGTCGGCCACGGGCGCGCCCGCGGGCGGCAGGCGGCCGGCGGGGCCGGGCGCCGCGCTGTCGAGGCGGCCGAGGCGCACCGGCCAGTCGGTGCCGTAGACGCTGGTGATGATCTCGCCGCCGCTCGTGGTCTGCACGCGCTTCATCTGTGGCGCAGCGACAGCGGCGGCGGCGGTCTGCTGCTGACCGGCCGCGCGCCGCGCCGCGGCGGGCGACGAGGCGCCCGCCCCCCGGGCGTGCGTGGCAGGGACCTCTGCCGCGGCGCGGCGCTGCCGCGGCGGACCTTGACCTCCTTCCAGGCCGCGGTCGTGGCGACCTTGGTGGCCAGGACCAGCAAGTCGGCGTAGCTGATCGCGGGGCTGCCGAGCGCGGTGACCGCGGCGTCCACGGCCGGCTTGGCCGCCTTGAGCCGCTCCGCGAGGGGCTTCAGCGCCGCGTTCTCGGGGCGCCCCAGCTCCTCGCTGCGCGGCAGGGGTGCGGCGGCGGGGTGGGGGCGCGGCGGACGGCGGGAGGGTGGTCGACGGCGGGCGGGGCGGCGGCGGGTCGCTGCGCGCGGCCGCGCCCGGCGCCCTCGCGCGGCGCACGCGGCGCTGCTGCTGTGGCTGACCTGGAGATGAGGATGGAGCCGTCGAAGCCGCCGGCCTTGGCCTCGGCGTCGTAGGTCGCGGCGTCGTGCAGCATCAGCGCAAACAGCCCCGGCGCGTCGGCCGCGCCAAACACGGGCTTGAGCGCGGCCTCCGCCGCCGCCTGGAACGCGGTGCGCTGCGCGCCCTTCTGGAAGGTGGACAGGGAGCTCACCGACATCTCACGCATCTGGGGAGAAGGCGCGCAGCGGGCAGCGCGCGGGCGTGGGCGTGGGCGGCGCGCGCGGCGCGCGCGGCGCGCCGCCCATGCGGCGGGCGGGCGCTGGCTCCCCCGCGCGCTGCTGGCCCCCGCTCGCTGCTGGCCCGTCGCCGGGACTCACCGCGGCGGAGGCGGGGCCGGCCTGCAGCAGCGCGGCGGCCGCGGCGGCGGCGCCTGCGGCAGCGGAGTGCGGGAGCGCGGGCGGCGGGCGTCGGCGCGGCGCGGCGGCGTCGGTGCGGCGCGCATTCGGCTCGTGCGGCACGCGCAGCCGGTGCGCCGGCGGATGCGCCGCCCCGCCGCGCCAAACGCGCGCGAGAGGCGCCGGGCCAGGGGCGATCTGCACGGCAGTGAAGTGGTCGCCGCACCGGTCTGCAGCAGCTCGCGCCGACCCGGCGTCGCAGCGCTGGCGCGGCAGGCCACCGTCAGGCGCGGGCGCGCGGCCTGGGGCCGCTGCCGCTGCCCGGCGCCGAACGCGCGGCTGTTCGCGGAGCGCAGCGCCATGGCTGCCGTGTCTGGGGATGCGGGGGTCGAATCAAGACGGAACGGCGAGCCGCGGCGCGCGCGAGCGGGCATCTGCGCGGCGTGGCCGAGGGTCGAAGCGGGCAAAGACCGCTCGCGCGCCAGGGAGCCACCCACTGTTCGCCCGCCGCTCTCAGGCCGGCAATCACTGACGCCCGGGTGCCCCACGACCCGCGTCAGCAGCGCCCGCGGAGCAGCAGCAGCTGCAGCAGCAGCAACAGAGTTTGGGCGCTTGCGTGCTCCCCCACCGCGGCACGACCATGCGCCTGCGCGCGCTGCCCATCGCGCTGGCGACGGGCGGCGGCGGCGCGCTGGCGGCGGCCGCCGCCCGGATCGGGGCCGCCTGGGCCGCGCCGGGCGGCGCGGGCGGCGGCGGCGCCGCCTGGGGGCACCCCGCAGCCCAGGAGGCGGCGCGGGGGCTCGCCACGGCCGTGGTGGACGTGCGGGGGCAGCGCGGGCAGCAGCGGCGGCGCGCGCCGTACTTCAACGCCGACGACGGCCCCGAGGGTGCGCCGGCTGCTTGGGCGGGGGGAGGGGGAGAGGGGCGCGGCGCGGTGCTGGGGGCCTCCGCTCTGCGCCGCGCGCGCGCGCCGACGCGCCCTCGCCGCCGCCGCCGCCGGGCCGCAGCGTACGACTACTGGCGCGACCTGTGGCGCGCGGCGCCGCACCCGCGCCGCGTGCGGCGGCGGCCCACGCTGCTTCCGGTCTACCTGGAGCCCCACGAGCAGGACGCGCTGCTGGCCGCGGCGGTCGCGGCGGGCGTGCCGGCGGAGCTCGCGCGCGGCGCGCCGGGGCGGCGCGTGCCGCGGCTCATCGCGGCGGTGCTCGCGTCGGGCGGCCGCATCCCGACCGACCCCGCGGCGCTCGCGGAGCGCGTGGCGGGGCTGCTGGAGCTGGAGCGCAGCGTGCCGGGGCTCGACGTGCGGCGCATCTGGAAGGCGCAGTGAGCGGCCGCCGCGCCGCGCCGCGCCGCGCCGCGGCGGCGCGCGCCCGGCCACGCTGCTCGGCGCGCCCCCTGACGCTGCCGCGACGCCCCGCGCTGCTGCGCGCCGCAGCGGGTTTGGCATCCTCGCCTCCTCGCCCAAGCGCGTGGCGCACCAGGCCTCCTTCCTCAGCCGCCGCCTCTCGGCCGCGGGTGCGCCCGCGCGCGGCGCCCGCGCCCGCGCGCGGCGCCCGCGCCCGCGCCCGCGCCCGCGCCCGCGCCCGCGCCCGCGCCCGCGCCCGCGCCCGCGCCCGCGCCCGCGCCCGCGCCCGCGCCCGCGCCCGCGCCCGCGCCTGCGGCGCTGCCGCCGCGGCCGCTCACCGCCCCGCCGCCTGTGTGCGTCGCAGGCGTGCCGGCTGAGGCGGGGCTCCTGCTCACAGCCGCGGTCAAGCCGGCGCTCAAGTACCCGGTCGGGCTCATCAACAGGTGCGGCGCCCGCAGCAGCGTGCAGCGGCAGCACCCAGCGGCGGCAGCACCGGCGGCGGCGGCGCCGCCCGACCGCTGCCTGCAGCGCACCGCTGCCCGTGCGCCCACCCCCGCTCGCCCGCCCCGGCCCCTGCGCGCCCGCCGCGCAGGGCGCAGCAGCTGCCCGCGGCATTTGAGAAGGAGCTGGGCGCCGCGGTGCCGGCGGGCCTGCTGCAGCACCCCTTTGCCGCGACGCTGCTGAACAAGTCGGGCGGGGCGCTGCAGCACCACATGGCGCAGCTGGCGGAGAGGTGCGGCCGGGGTGCCACGCGCGGCGGGCAGAGGCGGGCGGGCCGCCGCTGCCGCCCACAGGGTGGAGTGAGCGGGCCCGCGCGCCCTGCCGACGCGCGCCGCGCCGCCCCGCCCCGCAGGTACGGCGCCGCCGCCGCGGCGGGCATGTGTGCGTCGCTGCCGCAGCTGCTGCTGTACCGTCCCGAGCACCTCGCGGCCAAGGTGGTGGCCCTCGCGGACGCGCTCGGGCTGGAGCCCGCCGCCGCCGATGCGCTCGCCGCGCGGCACCCGCGGCTGCTGACGTACGGCGCCGACGCGCTGGCGGCCAAGGCCGCGGCCCTCGGCGAGCTGCTGCTTGCGCCCGACCGCGCCACGCTCGGGGCGCTCGTCGGCGCGTTGCCGGCGCTGCTCCACCCCGCCCCGGACACGCTGGCAGGTGCGGCGGCGCGGCGGCCGCGCAGCGCCTGCGCAGGCGCGTGGGGCCTGCCCCAAGCCCGCCCGAGGGCCCGGCGCGGCCTCACCCTCGCCCGCCGCCGGCCGCGGCCCGCAGCCAAGGCTGGCATCATCCAGCGCCTGCTCGGCTTGCAGGACGCGGCGGCGACCGCGGAGGTGCTGCGCGCAAACCCCGGCCTGCTCTGCCGCTCGGCGGACAGCCTCGAGGCCGCCGGCAGCGCGCTACGGGGGCTGCCGCCGCACTCGGTGCTGGCGCCGCTGGCGGGCCGCGCGGGGGAGCTGCTGGCGGCCAACCCCGGCTGCTGGCGCTGGGCGGCAGCGACGGCGGCGACGGCGGCGGCGACGCGGAGCCCCGCAGCCTCGCGGGCCGGCTGCGGCAGCTGGAGGCGCTGGCGGAGCTGGGGCCGGGCTGGCGCGCCCTGGTCGAGGCGTGGGCGGGCGGCAGCGCCGCCGACGCGGCCGCCACGCTGGGCCACCCGGCGCTGCCGCAGCGGCTGGCGTGGCTGCTCGCGGAGCGGCCGGAGGCCCCGCAGGGCGCGAGCCTGCACGCGCTGGTCGTGCGCCGCGCCGCGCGCCTCACAAGGGTCTTTCCCGGCTTCGCCAACGCGCCGCGCGCGCCGGCGCCGGCGGCGCAGCAGCAGCAGCCGTGAGCGCGCGGCCCGCCGCGTGAGCCGCGCGGCGTGCCCGTGCAACTGCGGCGGTTCCAGTTGGGGGCTAGCCCGCGCCCCGCGGCCAGCCGCCCCGCGCCCCGCCGCCGCCGGCCGCTCACGCATTGAGCCCGCCCTCGCGCGCCACCGCGACGTACGCGCTCGCCAGCACCGCGCTCACCGCGGCCGCCTGGCGCTCCAGCAGGCCGGCGTCGGGCGCGCCGTCGGGCCCCAGGCATAACGCCGCCGACGCGGCCACCATGTCCTGAGCGCGCGCCAGCGCCGCCGCGCGCGCCGCCGGCGGCAGGCGCGGGTCCACCTGCGCCTTGCCCAGGCCGCCGTCGCCCAGCTTCACCGCGCACGCCTGGCGCGACGCCGCCAGCAGCGCCGCGCGGCGCGCGCGCGCGGCCGCGGGGCCCTCGCAGGCGGCGCCGCTGCCCGCCGACGCGCCGGCTGGCCCCTGCGGCTCGCTGCCGCCGGCGCCAGCTGGCATGCTGTGCTGTGATGTGCGGCGCGCCTGCACCACCTTCATCACCAGTGAACACACCGGCAGCGTCACCGCCTCCTGCGTCGCCGCCTGCACCGGCGCCGCGTCCTGCTGCGCCGCGTCCTGCTGCGCCGCGTCCTGCTGCGCCGCGTCCTGCTGCGCCGCCTGCGCCTGCGCCGCCCCCGCCGCCTGGCCCTCCTCCTCCTCCCCGGCGGGCAGGAATGGCAGGAAGCTGTCTCCGAGGCCGCCAAAGCCGAGGCAGAAGGGCCGCACCTCCTCTGGCAGGCCCGCGAGCTGCGCCGCGGGCGGGGCGCAGCAGGCGGTGGACAAGGAAGGGAGGGAGGGGGGGGGCGCACGGGCGCGTGGGCGGGCAACGGCAGGGCCGGCGCAGCAGGCGCCGGCTCCGTGCTGACCTGGCGGACGTCGTCGACGCTGCCGATGTTGCTGTGCAGGAAGCGCGGCCGCGGCAGCGCCGCCAGGCCCGCGGCGGCGCGGTCGGCGGCGCGCACGCGCCACGCGTCAAGCACCAGCGCTGCCGCGGAGGCGTAGTCGCCGCTGTCGATGCGCCACACGCTGCGCGACGGGTGCGGCGCGGGGCGGCGCGGGGCGGCGTGAGGGGGCCGGCCGTGGCCTCGGGCGCCCGAGGCTGTGCAGGGCACGCCCCCCCCCCCCCCCCCCATGCCCTGACGCCAGCAGAGGGGCAGGAGGGAGGGGGGGCACTGGGGGAGGGGCGGCTCACGTGAAGAGGTCAAACACCTTGGCCGGCCCCTGCAGTGGCGGCGCGCCCCAGCGCGCGGCGGCGTCGTCGGCAAACTCGCGCGGCACGTCTGCCAGCAGCGACACGCGCACAAACGCGGGCGTCGTGAACGTGTCGGGCAGCGCCGTGCGCGCGTCCTGGTCGCCGTTGGCCAGCAGGAAGAGCAGGTGGGACAGCAGCTGCGTCACGCACACCGGCGACTGCGCGCGCGGCGCGCGGCGGCGGGCGTGCCGCAGTGCCGCGTCAGCGGGCGCGCAGTGGCGGCGCGGCGGAGGAGAGGCCCCGGGCGGCGCCGGTGCGGCGCGCACCGCGAGCCCGCAGGCGCGGCCGGCCTCGTCGTCGAAGCCCGCCGCGAGCTGCTGCAGCGCGCTGGTCAGCTCGTGCGCGTGCGTGCCCGCGAGCCGCCCCACGAGCGCCTGGCGCGCGCCGCGCGGCACGCCGCCGTCCACGAGCGCCTGCCGCAGCGCCGCCGCGGCAAGCAGGGAGGAGGTGCCTGCGCACACGCGTGCGCCCCACGTCAGCAGCGCGTCGGCGCCCCGCACTGGCGGCAGCCCGGCGCCGCGCGCCCTCGGGGAGCCTCTTGCGCGCGCGCGCCGAGGCGCAGCATCCAACAGCCCGCGCACGCGCGCAGTCACCTGCGTAGCCGGTGGCGTGTCGCATAAAATAAAGGTTTTGCAGCACCAGGTGCAGCACGTCGGTCGAGCGCCGGCCTGGCTCGGGAGGAGGCGGCGCGCGGGGCGGGGCGGCGAGGCGGCGGCAGGCGGGGGCTGGAGGCCGCGCCGCGCCGCGCTGCGTGCGAGCTGCCCGCCGCCGTGCGCCGCCGCCGCCGCCGCCCGCCGCGCACCGGCCATGAGCATGATGTCGCAGCCGTGCCCCAGCCTGTTGAGCGCCTTCACCACGCCCACGAGCCGGCCCAGGCTGTTGGCGAGCCGCTCGGTGCGGTCTAGCTGCGGGGCGCCCGCGCTCGCGCCCGCGTGTGCGGCGGCGGCGGCGGCGGCGGCGTCCGCGTCGGCCGCGGCGCCCGCGATGACCGCCGCCTGGACCGCCTGCATCGTGGACGTCTCGGTGTTGCTCGCCGCCTCGATGGGCCCTGCGCGCGAGTGAAGATCGCGCGTGTGTGCGTGTGTGCGCGAGCGCGCGCTTGCGCGCGGGCGCGCGCCCGGCGGCGGCGCCTCTCGAGCACGGAGACAGGGGACTAACCAACCCCCTCACCTGAGCCCACGGCGATGGGGCCGCCGTCGACGTCGACCCACCGCACCGGCGCGACGCCGCACGCAGCGAGCCGCTCCAGCAGCACCTGGCGCGCGGCGCGGGCGCGGGCACGGCTCGGCGCACGTGCGCAGGGGCGGGCGCGGGGCCGCGGCGCTGCCGGCGGGTCGCCGACTGCGCGCGCCTGCGGGGGCCTGTAGCCGCCGTGAAACTCCCCCAGCGCCTCGAGCACCGGCGGCGAGAGCGGCGCGAGGCGCTGCAGCTGGCCGCTCACGCGCGCGGTCAGCGCGCTGCGCGGCCGCGGCGCGCGGCGGGCGGCGGGCGGCGGGCAGCGGGCGGCGTCAGGCGGCGTCAGGCGGCGGAAGACGGGCCGCAGCACGCGCCCCGGGGCTTCCACGTGGCCCCGCGCGGCGGCGCACCGCAAGACGGCCGGGTGGCGCGCGCGCAGGTCGGCGAGCAGGTGCGCGGGGTCGGCGCCGCGCGGGCCGCCCACGACCGAGCGCAGCTTGAGCGCAAACTCGGCAGTCACGCCTGTGGTGCCAGGGCGGCGGCGGTCGCGGCGGCGGCGGGCGGGTGGGCGGGCGGGCGAGCGCTCGCGCCTGCCGGCCCCGCGCGGCGCGCGCGCAGCGGAGTCGGGCGGGGCGAGGGCCCGCGCGCCGTCGCCTCGGGCGCCCGCGCGTGGCGCCGCACCGGTGCAAAACTGAGCATAGACTGCGCCCATGCGGACCTTGTAGACGTCATTGACCAGCTGGTCAAACTGCCCGGTCAAACAGTTGCCATTGACCAGCGACCCCGGCGGCACCGCGAGCAGCGTGGAGCCCGGCGGCGACGACAGCAGGTTCAGCATGTCCCGCGTGCCGCGCTCCGAGGCGCCGCCCGCGCGCGCGTACGCGGGCAGCCGCGCGAGCAGGCGGGGCACGTCGATCGGCTCCGCGGACGCCGGCGGGGGCTGGCCGCGCGGGCTGGCCGCGGGGGCGGGCGGCCAGGCGGGCGGCGGGGTGGGTGTGGGAGCCAGCGGGGAGAGGGGGAGGGCTCCGCGGCGGCGTCCTGCGTGCCGGGCGCAGGCCGCACCGGCCCACGAGATCGGCCTCGGCGGTTGCGCCGCCGGCCGCAGAGCCGACGGCGGACGCCATGGCCGCCGCCGCGCGCGCTGCTGCTCAGCGCGGGCTGCGAGGAGTGCGGGGCGGCCGGGGCGCGTGCGGCGCCGCCGCGGGACCTGGCCTCGCCCGGCGCCCCCTGACGACTGGCGCGGCGGGGCGCGGGCTGGATTGCCAGCGCCGCCGCGGTCCCGTGGGCGCGTCTGGTGTCTGACCAACGCCGCTGCGAGAGGGCGAGGCCGCGGCGCCGCGCGGCGAACGTGGAGGGTGCGGCAGCGCCGCTGCTGCCGCCGCTGCTGCCGCTGCGGCGAGAGAGCTGCGAGGGCGTGCGAGAGCTGGGCGCTCGTTTCTGGGCGCGGTGCGCGGTCTGCGCCATCAACAGGCAGCGCGTTGCACGACGACGACCGACAACGACGCGCGCAAGTTTGCGAGCCCGCGCGTTGTTTGAACCCTGTCCAGCGACGCCCCCCCCCTTCCCTTTGTGTGTGTGTGGGACGCCTTGCACACACCTGGGCAATTCAGCCGTCGCGCACCAACGCATTTCACCGCGAGTCGCAGTCAACGAGGACAGCCGGTGCCAGCAACACCAGACTCGCGCGCGTGCCGCGCGTTAGGCCCCCCTCCCACGCGCGCACGCGCCCCGTCGTCGGTCAGTGCCTGCCCCCATCGGCAGGCTGCGGCACCCACGCACGCAGCACCGCGGGGGCACGGGAGCAGCCGATGCACAGGTTTCACCATGTGCAGCCGGCTCAGCAGTCACACCAGTGCACGCGGTGCCACGTGAGGCGCATTGATCGGCCACACGCACGGCCCCGCCGTTCAGCAACTATCAAGTCAGGTGCGCCGCCGCCCGGCGCCGGCGACGGCCGCCGCGCCGCCCTCGCGCGCGCAAGCCGCCGGCTCGCAGCGCGCAGTTCCCTATCAGCTCGCCGACCAGGCGTAAGCCGGCGCCAGTCACGCGCGTGCCGCGCGTCAAGCCCACGCGCGCACGCGCCCCGTCATCAATGCAGGGGGCCGCCATGGGCAGGCTGCGGCGCCCATGCACGCGGCGCCGCGGGGGCACGGGACGCGCAGCCGCAGCAGCAGCTGCGCAGTCGACGAAAGCGCCCGGCGCTGCGCTCAGCGCCGCACGTTGCTGCGCAGTCAACAAGACAGCTCCCCGCGCTGCGCTCAGCGCCGGACGTTGCCCCAGACCTCGACGCACGACGCGCCGACCAGCATGGCCAGCAGCGCGGCGTTCACAACAAAGAACATCCAGTTGGTCCGCGGCGTCTCACGTTCCTTGAAGTTGGGCACCGCCGCAATCGTGTGCTCGTACACGCACTACGGCAACGCGGCGGCGGCGGCGGCGTGGGCGGGGGTGAGCGCGCGGGCGAGTGCGCGCGCGGGAGAGCGCGGAGGGCGGCGCGCGCGCAAGAGATGGCGCGGGCGAGCGGGCGCGGGCGCCGCACGCACCTCTGGCAGCGTGGGGATGACGGCGCACTGCGTGCTGAACAGGTGGCTCGCCGCGGTGTCGCCGCCGGCGCTGCCGCCCCACAGGCTGAGCGCCTGCGAGCCCCACGCGCCGAGGCTGTGCGCGCTCGCCGCCGCGGCCTTGGCGGGGTCGACGCTGGCGGGCCAGCGCCCCCCTGGTCCAGGCTGGACCGCCGGCGCGGCGCGTCGAAGCTGGGCCGGCGGTGGGCGGCGGCGCGCGCGTCAAAGCTCGGCCGGCGCACACCCTGCTCCCTCCAGCTCGGGCGCCGCGGCTCGGGCACGTCCGCGGCGTCCGCGTCGGCGTCGGCGGCGTCGGCGTTGGCGGCGCCGTTGGCGGCTGGCTCGCCGCCCTCCTCCGCCGCCGCGGCCTGCATCGTGTGCACTGCGGCGACCAGCTGCTGCAGCTGGCCGTTGGCCTCCGGCAGCATCGCCGTCTGGGGCTGGCTGTGCAGCTCCACGACGTGCGCGACCACGTCCAGCGACGCCAGGTCGAGCCCGCCGCCGCGGCCGAGGGACGGCGCCCCGCCGCCCGAGTGCGTGCGGTGTGGCGGCTCGGGGCCCTGCTCCGGCGCGAGCACCGCGTCGGCGCCGTGCACCTGCCACGCGGGCTCGTGCCGGCCGCGCGGCGCCGCCGGCGCCGCCGCCGCGAGCGCGGCGAGGCCGCTGCCCGTGCCGCTCCCCGCGCGCGCCGGCAGCTCGCCCGACGCCGCCGCCGCTGCGGCCGCCGCGAGCGCCGCGGCCGGGAGGAGCATGCCGTCCGGCCCGACCGCGAGCAGGCGCTGGCTCATCACGCGCGAGCCGCCCGCGCGCGCGGAGCCCGCGGAGACGGCCGGCTCCGGCAGGATCACCGAGGTGTAGAGGCTCGCCGCGTCCCGCACCGAGCGCGTGCGCCCCGGCAGGGCAATGCGGCCGATCGCCGACGGCCCGACCGCGCGCGCCGCCGCGGCGGCGGGCGAGAAGGGCAGCACCGCCCGCGGCAGCGGCTCCGGCGGCGACGGCGCGCGGCTGCCGAGCGTGAAGGTCGCGGCGCGGCGCGGGCCGCGCCGCGCCGGCGCGGCGCCGGCCCGGTCGCCGTCGCCCGCCGGCGCGGCCGCCGCCTCGGGCCCCGGCGCGGGCGCGGGCGCGGGGCTGCCGGCTGTGAAGGAGCTCGCCTTGCGCGGCACCGCCGCGCAGACGCCCGGCGCGGGCGCCGGCAGCGCCGCCGCGCCGGCAAAGGGGCTCACCACGGCGGCGGCCGCCGCGGCCGCGTCTGGCGCGGGCATGCGGCTCTCCTGGCCCTCCTTCACAGACGACAGGAAGCGCTGCAGCTGCCCGCTGGGGGGCTGCCACGACGGCGGCGCGGCGTCGCCGGCGCCGCCGCCGTGGCCGGCGTCGCCGCGGCCGCCAAAGAGGCTGGCCCCGATCTCATCCAGCGTGGCGAGCTGCACCGAGCCGCCCGCGGCGGCGTCCTGCTGCTGCGGCGCCGGGGCCGCGGGCGCCGGCGGCGGCAGCGCGTGCTGCACGGCGTACCCGCCCCAGCCCGCCGCCGCGCGGCGCAGCGCGCCCGACATCGCCGCAGAGAGTGAGGAGATGGAGCCGGCGGAGCCGGCGCTCTCGATGCTCCCCCGCCGGCCGCCGAGGAGGGAGCTGCGCCGGCGCGCCCTGTCGGCGCCGCCGCTCCCCGCGCGGCGCTGGCGGAGGCCCGTCTGCTGCTCCTGCTCCAGCTCCTGCTGCTCCTGCTGCTGCTGCTGCAGCGCGGCGTCGATGGCTTCGATCCCGGTCAGGGGCAGCGCGGCGGCGCTGGCGCTGGAGCCGGAGCGCATCAGCGCCGTCGCCGGCGCGCGCCAGAGCCCGGTGCCGGTGGCGCTGTCGGCGCGCGCCGAGCTGGTGCCGCTCGGGTCGCGGCCCGTGAACGAGGCCCACGCGAGACCCAGCACACCACCGCTGGGCGCGTCCGTGCTGCCGCGGCGGTCGTGCGGCGCGGTGCCGCTCCCCGCGCGCTCGGGCCAGGGCGCGGCCGCGCTGGACGCGCTGCCCGCGCGCACCAGGTGCCACGCCGAGTGGTGGCTGCCGTCGCCGCCGTCGCCGGCGGCACCGGCGGCGCCGCGCGCCGCCGTGCCCCAGATGCCGCTGCGCGCGCTGCGCGGCGGCGGCGCGGGTGCCTCCTGGTCGGGCGCGTGCCCGTCCTGCCAGCAGGCCATGACGTCGCAAACCTCGCCCGCCGCCTTTGCGCCGGCCGCGGCGCCCGCCCCACCGCCGCCGCGCTCCTCCGCGGCGTCGCCGGAGCCGCGCTGCTGCGCCTTGATGAGGCTGTTGGGCCGCACCGACTTGTCCTGCAGCGCCGCGCGCTGCTGCGCGCGCTGCTCGCGCGACGGGAGCGGCAGGATCGCGTCCCAGCAGATGCGCCAGCCCTCCTCCGTCTCCTCGCGCGGCAGCAGCACCGAGAGCGGCGGCCAGAGGCACATCGTGATGAGCGTGCCCCAGGCGATGGCAATGAGGTGCACCACGATCTCCCAGCCGTCGTAGCGCCCCAGCGCCGCGGTCACCACAAAGTAGACGACGCCCGCCGCAAACGCGCCGAGCCAGAGCAGCAGCGGCCACGCGCAGCCGAGCGCCGAGAGCAGCCCGTCCCAGCGCCCCGGCGGGCCGCCCTTGGCCTTGGAGGTGACGGTGAAGCCGATCTGCGCGACGGCGGCGGCGGCGGCGAGCGCGGAGGTTGAGCCGCATGCCTCGCCTCAAAGCCCTGCTGACCCCTGAGCCCTGCTGATCCCTGAGCCCTGCTCAGCCCTGTTGCTTGAGCCCTGCTGAGCCCTGAGCCCTGCTCAGCCCTGTGGCTTGAGCCCTGAGCCCTGCTGCGCCCTGCTGCGCCCTGCTGCGCCCTGCTGCGCCCTGCTGCGCCCTGCTGCGCCCTGCTGCGCCCTGCTGAGCCGTGCCGAGCCCTGCTGGGCCCTGCTGCGCCCTGCTGCGCCCTGCTGCGCCCTGCTGAGCCCTGCTGTGCCCGTCGCACCTCAAAGTTGAAGAGCCGCTTGAGCAGCCAGTTCTCGGCGACCAGGACCTTCCAGATGGCCCTGATGTGGTTGGGCGCGATCCACACCCACATCTGGCTGCCCCGCCACATCTCCTGCGTCCCGCCCTCCACGTGCCGGTGGCACCACCAGAGCATCACGCGGTTGAGGCTGTAAAACAGGCCAAACGCGAGCGTGAACTCCCACATCGCGGGCGCGACGACGGGCGAGTAGCCGGTGAACGCAAAGGGCAGCGGCAGCAGGGCGAGGGCGATGGTGGAGATGGCGAGGTAGTGGTGCGCGAGGGCCTCGAAGAACAGCACCGACTGCATGCAAGGGGGGGGGGGGGGGGGGAGCGCGGCGCGACGCGCGCGGCACGCGGCGGCGGCAGGGAGGGGCAGCGAAGGGGTTGGGAGGGCCGGCGGCGGCGCGGGCGCGGGCGCGGGGGCGCGGGGCGAAGGGGCGGCCGCGCCGCGCGCGCGCGCGCACCTGCACCGCGCTGAGCCCCGGCACCGCGAGCGGGTTGGTGCGGGACAGGATCTGCAGCGCGCCCATGGCCCAGCGCAGGCGCTGCGTGAGCGCGTCCTGCAGGTCGTCGGGCGCCATGCCGTACACGAGGCGCTCGTTGAGAAACCTGGAGGTGGAGGCGGGCGGGGGAGGCGAGGAGGCGGCCACGCGCGCGCGCGCGGGGGCGGCGGCGGGGTGAGTCAGCGGCGGCGCGCACACGAGCAGCACGCAGCGCGCGCGCGGGCTGGAGCCCTGCGGCGCGGTGTAGGGCGGCCGCCCGCGCGGCGGCCGGGCCTCACATGCTGGAGAAGCCGGCGCCGAGCATGTTCATGGCTGTGTTGTAGTCCTCGGTGATGCTGCCGTAGCTCTGGCCGCCCAGGCTGACGAGCACGTCGCGCCGGAAGACCACGCCCGTGCCGCAGCAGGGGCAGGCCCCGATGCCGTCGCGGCCCTGGAGCATGGGGCCGTAGAAGAACCGCGCGCTGTGCACGAGCGGGTCGGACGCGTCCACGTTCCTGCGCGGCGGCGCGGCGGCGGCGGCGCGGCGGCGGCGGAGGAGGGGGTCAGCGCGGCGGCGGCGACCAGTCGGCGGGGCGGCTCGTGCCCCGAGGCAGAGCTCGCGCTGGGCGGAGCCGGGCCGGGCTGAGCCGCGCGCGGGCGGGCGCTGAGCGGAGTGCCGTGCCCGCCGCGCCGCGCGCACCAGAAGTCCTGGGGCGTCTGGATGAACCCCGTCTTGGGCTTGAGCACCCAGCGCCCGCCGCCGGCGCCGCTGCCGGCCTCGCTCGCGGCCGTGCCGGCGTCGCTGCCGCCGGCGTTCAGCAGTGCGCTGTCGCCCTCCCTCACGTAAAAGTGGCCCAGTATGTTTTGCAGGAAGTCTGGGTGGACGATCATGTCACAGTCCAGGACGAGCACAAAGTCGGCCTTGCCATCGCCGCCCTTGAGCAGCGCGGAGTTGATGTTGCCCGCCTTGGCGTGGTGCGGCACGCCGGGCACCTTGGCGCGCCGCACGTAGAGCAGCTCCGCCTCGCGGCCCATGTACCTGCGCGCCGCCGGGGCACGTGCCGCGGCGGCGGGCCCGTGGGCGGGCGCCGTGTGTGTGCCCCAGCAGGGCGCCGCCCCGGCGCGCGCGCGAGCCCCGGCGGCGGCGCGGCCGCGGCCCCTCCCGCAGCCCCACTGGCCACTCACATGAGCTGGAAGCGCAGGCGGCGGACCATCTCCTCCACCTCGGGCCTCGCGCCGTCGTCGAGCACGTGCACCGCGAGCCGCGCGCCGGGCCAGGTCATGTTGAGCGCGGCGATCACCGTCGGCTCGACCACCTCCACAGGCTCTGCGCGCCGGGCGGCGCGGGCGCGCGCGTCGGCACGCGCGGGCGCGGGCGCGGGCGACAGCGCCCGGGCGCGGCGGGCGGCGGGCGGCGCGCGGCGCTGCCGTGCCCGCGGCCGCCGCGCTGCGGCTGCGGGTGCGGCGGGGCCCGCTGCGGCTGCGGGTGCGCACCGCTGTAGGTTGGGACGTACACATCGACGGAGGGCATGTCCCCCGGCTCCATCATCTCGCCCAGGCGCCGCGGCGGCCGGATGATCTGTGGCGCGGCGCGGCGCGACGCGGCGGCAGATCATTATCATCCATGGTGATTTGGCCGTGGCGGCGCGCGGCGGCGCGCGCCGGCGCGCGCCGTGCCGGCGCGCGCGGCCCCCGCCACCGCGCGCACCTGGTTCCAGAGTGAGAGGATGAACGCGTTGCTCAGCACAAAGGCGGCAAACTCACACAGCCAGATGGGGATGGACAGGAAGTAGTTCCTGGGGTTTAGGGGGTAGGGGTAGGGTTTAGGGGAGGGTTCAGGAGGTTCAGGGGGAGGGTTCAGGGGGTTGAGGGGCGAGCCGGGGAACGACGCGGCGGCGGGCGGGCGGGCGCGCGGCTGGCCCAGGCGGGCGGGTGCGCGGAAGGCCCGGGCGGCGGGCGGGCGGGCGACAGCGCCGCGCACCAGCCGGGGTTGAGCGTGCGCGCCGCGCGCCACACGATGTAGCCCGACATCGCCAGCTGCGCGGGCGCGGGGGCGGCGCTGCGTGAGCGCGGCGGGGGGCGCGCGGGCGCGGGCGCGGGCGCGGGCGCGGGCGCGGGCGCGGGCGCGGGCGCGGGCGCGGGCGCGGGCGCGGGCGCGGGCGCGGGCGCGGGCGCGGGCGCGGGCGCGGGCGCGGGCGCGGGCGCGGGCGCGGGCGCGGGCGCGGGCGCGGGCGCGGGCGCGGGCGCGGGCGCGGGCGCGGGCGCGGGCGGCGCCCGGCGGGCGCGCGCGCGGCGGCGGCGCACCTGCGTGAGCACCGCGAGCGGCCGGAAGACGCGCAGCCCCGCGGCGAGGCGCGTGCCGGGCGAGCCGGCGCCGTCCCAGCTGCGCGCCGACGCGGCCGCCGCGAGGCGCGCCGCCGCGGCCAGCGCCGCGGCGGCGACCGCCTCGGCGGTCACACCGCCCGCCGCGAGCGTGCGCCTGCTGCAGCGCGACAGCGCCTCGCGCGCGGCCGGCAGCACCGCCGCCGCCGGCAGCGGCCGGCGCCGGGGGGCGCCGCTGTGCAGCGGCGCGGTCGCGCCCACCGCGGCGGCGAGCGCGGGGCCCGCGCCGCCGGCGGCCGCCGCCTCGGACAGCGCCGCGCGGTGCTGCGTCATGGCCGCGGCGAGCTGGCGGCGCAGCGGCACCTGCAGCTGCTTTGGCGTCGGCGCCTTGGCCTTGCCCGCCGCCACGCGGCTCAGGTACTCGGCGAGGCGCCCGTGCCCGCCCGCGGCCGCGAGCTGCGCGGGTGTCGCGCCGGCGTAGTTGGCCGCGCCCACGTCCGCGCCGTGCGCGAGCAGCACCTGGCACACGTGCATGTGCCCCCGCGCGGCCGCGTAGTGGAGCGGCGTGTCGTGCCAGCCGTCCTCCTTGACCGCGCTCACGCTCGCGCCGGCCTGGCACAGCCACAGCGCGGCAGCTGCGGGCGGGACGGGGGAGCGTGGGTCGGGCGAGCGCGCGGGTGGTGCGGACGCGCGCGCGCGCGCGCGCGCGCTCCCGGTTGGCCGCCGCCCCGCCGCCGCCGCCGCCGCCGCCGCGGCGCGCGCACCTGCCCTGCCCTCCACGCACGCCGCGTGCAGGGGCGTGAAGCCCTCGTGGTCGGCGTCGGGGTCGAACCGCGCCGCGCCGTCGGCGAGCGCCTGCAGCGTCTTGACGTCGCCCCGCGTCGCCGCGAGGCGCAGCGCGCCGGCGCAGCACGGGTCCATGCGCAGCCTGGCGCGCGCGGCGCGGTGCGCGCGCGGTGAGCGGCGCGGTGCGCGCGCGGCGCATTGCGGCGGCGCCTGCCGGCGCGGGCGGGCGCGGCGCGCGGCGCGCGGGCCTCACCGCGCCGTCGCGCGCCGCTTGCGCGCGCAGTGCCAGCCAAAGTAGGCCGCAGTTGCGACGACCGCCACGAGCAGCGCGAGCAGGCCCCACCAGTCCACGCCCGTCGCGAGGATGGGGTGCCCCCGGGCCGTGTGCGCGAGCGAGCCCGTGACCCCCGGGTGCGACTCTGTCGACAGCACCGCGCCCGCCGTGCCCGCGAACGCCTGCAGCAGCTGCCGCGCGGGCTGCCAGCTCGCCGCCGGCTCGGCTGGCTGCAGCTGCCCGCCGTCGCCGCCGCCCCGCGTGCCGCCGCCGGCGTCGGCCAGCTTGCGGCCCCGCCCGCCGCCGCCGCCGCCGCCAGCGCCGCCGCCGCGGCCGCCGCCGTCGCCGCCGCCGCCCCGCGTGCCGCCGCCGGACGAGGAGCCGCCCGCACCACCGCCCGCCGCGGCGCCGCGGGCCCCGCCGTCGCCGCCCGCGCGGCCGGCCCTGCCGCGCTCGCCGTCGCCGCGGCCGCGCGCCGACGCGCCGCGGGAGCCGCCGCCGGCCGCGGCGGCCGACGCCGACGCGCCGCGGTCGCCCGCGCTCGCGCCGCCGCGCGCGGCCGACGCCGATGCGCCGCGGTCGCCCGCGCTCGCGCCGGCGCCGCCGGCGGCGACGCCGCCGGCGTCCGCGCTCCACCCCCCGCCGCGCAGGCCGCCCCAGTCGCCGCCGCCGGCGGCGGCACCCGCGGCGCTGCTGCTCGCCGGCGCCGCGCCGGTGGACGCGGCCGCCGCCCGCGCCGCGACCGCGCCGACGGAGGCCGCCGCTGCCTCGGCTGCTGCGCCCGCGTCCGGCGCTGCTGCCGCGACCTCGCCGCCCGCGTCCGCGGCCTTGCTGCCCCGCCCCGTGGCGCCGGGGGCCTTGCTGGGGCCCTGGAACACGGCGTTGCCCGCAAAGGCCGACCCCAGCGAGTAAGCCATCGCGAGAAGGCCGCGATGCGCCGCGCGGCACGCCCTGGATGCCTGCGCGCCCCGCGCGGTGCCGGGCGCCGGCCGCTGGCGCTCTCACGCCCGCGGGAGCGTCACGCCGCGCCCGTGCGCTGCGCCTGGGCGCGTTCGCCCGTGCGGGCCCCCGAGCCGGTGCGCTGCGTCCCCCGTGCGGCGCTGCGCCTGGCGCGTCTCGTCACCTCTCGTCGCCCGCTCGGGCCTCTGCGCGGTGGGGGGCGCGTCGCAGGGGGTACCTCCTCTGAGCAAAATCGCTGTGCTTCGCGGTGTGGGCGGAGGTCCGCCCCGCAGCACGCGCCGCCCGCAGCCGGATCCGGATCCGCGCCCGCTCCCGACACACCATGAGGTCCCGGGGGACCACTCCGCGGCCGCGAATCAGTACGAGCGGCGGCTGGGCGCCAGGGGCAGTGGTGCAGCAGCAGGCGCCGGGTGCGTGAGGCCCACGCAAGCGCAGGACCGCCGACACGCCACTCCCGGCCCTGCGCAGACGGCCTCAGCCGGCTTGACCCGGCGCGCGCGAAAGCCCGCACGCCGGGATAGCGACCGACGCCGCTCCCGGCGCCGCCACCGGCTGCGGACACCAGGGCGCGCTCGGGTGCGCCCGCCCTGGTCGTCGTCAGCAGGCACGCCGACCGTCGGGAAGTGGGACTGGGAGGTCTGGGGCCCGGGACGCGACGCTCGCGCTTCGCAGAAGCGCCGCCGCCGCGCCGCCGCCGGTGGAGCGCCGCCGAGTGCCGGCGCTGCGGTCGCGCAGACCGCGCCGCATCGCTCGCCGCCCATTCGCAGCCCGCCGCGCGCTGCGCGAGCAGGCGCACGAAGCCCCAGGGCCTCGCACGGCCTCCACAGCGCGGGGCCCGGCGCCACAGCGGCCCTGACATGCGGGACGTGCGGCTCATGGCGGTGGCGGGGCTGCTGGCGGCGCTGCTGGCCTCAGGTGGGCGGAGCTGGCGGAATGGCGTTCCCCAGACCTCCTCCGCATCCCCGCCCGCGCGCTGATCCCCGCCCGCGCCGCGCCGCAGGCGCCACCGGCCTGGCGCTGCCGTCCCCCGGGGCGGCCGACCAGCAGCACGGCCTGCAGCCGCAGCGCGGCGGCGCGGGCGCGGCGGCAGCAGCGGAGCCGCAGCGCGGCGGCGCGGGCGCGGCGGCAGCAGCGGAGCCGCAGCGCGGCGGCGCGGGCGCGGCGGCGGCAGCTGCCGCGGCGGGGATCGCCGAGCACCTCGCCCTCGCGATGCAGCTGCTCCGCTGGCCGCCGGCGCTGGAGGCGCAGGAGGCGCAGCGCACGCAGCCCAAGCAGCCCAAGCAGCAGGCGCCGGGGCAGCAGGCGCACAAGCAGCAGGCGGCGGCGCACATGCAGCACAAGCAGCAGGCCAAGGCCGCCGCCCCGCAGCACCGGCGACCGGCGGCCGTGGCAGCGGCGGCGCCGGCCGCCGCACCGCGAGCGGCAGCGGACGCGGCGGCAGCCAAGGCGGCGCCGGCGGCGCCGGCGCCGCCGCGCCAGCAGCAGCGCCCCGCCAGCAGGCGCGCGCTCACGCAGGCGGCGCCCGGCGGCGGGGGCTTTGTGCCGAGCGGCGACGAGAAGCGCGCCGCCGGCGACGCGGCGCGGCTGTCGGGCCTGCACGCCGCCGGGGTCGGCGCCGCGTGCCTCGGCGCGCTGGGGCTGCTCGGCTGCGCGGCGCGCCAGGCGATGGCCTGGCTCGAGCGCGTGCGCCGCCCGGGCTACGTGGAGCTCCAGGCGATGGACGCCGCGTACCACCGGCCCTGGGCCCTCGTGTGAGCGACGGCGCGGCGGTGCTCGCGTGTATAACAGATTGCGCGCCGCGGCGGCGCGGGGCTGGGGTTGTGTGACTGCTCCCATTGTTTATCGTGCCGCGCGCAGACTCCGGATGCCCACCGGCACGCGCACCCGTGCGCGCTGCGAGCAGCCTCCGCCGCCGCCAAGCAGCAGCAGCGCGCTGCCAAACGGCTTGCGGCGGCGCTGTTTGAAACAGGCGGCGCGCCCCGGCCTGCCTTTGAAACTGCAGCTCGGTCGCGTCGAGCCGCCGCCATGGACGCGCTGTACGGCGTGATGCAGGGCCTGGAGGTGCGGCGGCGCGGCGCGGCAGCGGCCTGGCATCCGCAGCCGCCGCCCGCCCTCCCTCCGGCGCGCCCGCGGCGCCCGCACGGCCCGCGCCGGCGGGGGAGCGTGACTCGCTCTCGCCCCTCTGCTGCCGCCTCGCGACGGGCGTCCGCCTCACGCGCCGGGCCGCGCCGTGGCCGCGCTGCAGTCGCGCCTGGGCGGCGGCGAGGGCGTGGAGGGCATCTACGGCTCCATCACCGCCACGGGCATGCACAAGGTGCTAGAGTGCATGCGCCACAACTGCGGCCTCGGCCGCACCAGCGCGCTCGTCGACGTCGGCGCGGGGCTGGGCAGGTGCGGTTGGGGCGGGCGGCGGGTGCGCGGGCGCCCGCCGCGCGCGCCCGCGCGGCGGTGCAGCACGGCGAGCGCGCCCGCCCTGCGCGCAGGCCGCTGCTGCACGCGCTGCTGCTGCACGGCGTGGCCGCGGGGTATGGCGTGGAGCTGGACGGCGTGAAGGTGTCCAAGGCGCGCGCGTTCTGCGGCGGCGTGGTGGACGAGCTGCACGGCCGCGGCGCGCTCCTCCTCGCGGGCGCCGCGGGCACAGACGCCGGCGCGCTGCCGGGCGCCGGCGGCGAGGCCGCGCGCGACGTGGCGGCGGGCGGCAGCGACCAGGCGCGGCGCGGCGGCGCCGCCGCGCTCGAGTCGGTCGGCAGCGAGCCGGCGAGCGACGCGCCGGCGAGCGATGCACCGGCGACCGATGCGCCGGCGAGCGAGGCGCCGGCGAGCGACGCGCCGGACGGCAGCGAGGCCAGCCAGGGCGACAGCCGCAGCGCCGCCTCGGCCGGCAGCGCCGCGGGCGGCGGCGGCGCGGACGCCCGTGCGGCGGCCGCGGCGGCGGCGCGGCGCAAGGCGGCCAAAGGCCAGCTGCTGGCGCCGCAGAGCCTGCCGCTCTTCACCTGCGCCTCCATCGAGCAGGTCGCGAGCCTCGAGCCCGCCAGCCACGCGTACTCGTTCTGGGAGGGCGTGCCCCTCTCCGGCAAGCGCGCGTTCGGGCGGCTCTTCCGCGCCGCCCGCACGCTCAGGGTGCGCGCACGCAGCCCAGCGCGCGGCGCGCGCGGCCGCGGCGGCAGGCCGCTGGGCGCGCGCGCCCACGCCGCCCCGCGCGCGGCCCCCGCCCGCAGGCGGTGGCGGTGGTGCAGCGCGCCATCCGCGGCGGCCCGCCCGAGGCGGCAATGGCGGAGCTGGGCTTTGGGCCGCTGCTGCTGATCAAGGCCTTCCCGGTCAACATGTCGGGTGCGCCGCGCCGCCGGGCGGCCGCGCGGCTCACGGCGCTTGGCTGCGGCCCCGCGCCGCGCGAGCGGCGGCGCGTGGCGCGGCCGCGGCGGCCCCGCGCTGCGCCGCGCTGACGCAACGGCCGGCCCCGCGCGTTGGGCCCCGCGCGCGCGCAGGCAGCGGGCGGTCGTTCCAGGCCTACGTGTTCTCAAAGGTCGCCTCGCCCTCGGCGGAGCTGCTGCTGCGCTGCGCCGGCGGCGCCGCGGCCGCGGAGCCTGCCAGCCCGCCGCGCGGCGCGGGCGCGCCGGCGCTGGAGGCGGGGCTCGCGAGCTGCACCAAGCCGCGGCCGCCCCGGGAGGAGGGGGAGGAGGCGGCGGAGGCCGACGACGACAGCGACGACGGCGGGTCGCCGCCGCCAGCGGGCCTGGTGCAGCTGGTGACGCAGGCGCAGGCGGCGCCCAGCCCCGGCAAGCGGCTGCCCGGCGGCGGCGGCGGCGCGGCCGGCGGCGAGGGCGACGACCTGGGGTCGCCCAGCAAGCGGGCGCGCGGCGGCGCGGCCGGCGCGGCCGGCGACGACCACCTGCGCGCCGCGCCCAGCGCGGCCGCGGGCGCGGGCTACGGCCTGCGCCCGCGCTCGCTCAGCTACAGCGCCAGCGCCAGCGCGGGCAGCAGCGGCCCCGGCGGCGGCGGCGGCAGCACGCGCGCGGGCCGCCGCGCGGCGGGCGCGTCGTCTGGCGCGCCGGGCAGCGGCGGCAGCAGCATGTCGGTCAGCGCCAGGGGCAGCCGGAGCACGGCGGCGAGCGGCAGCAGGCCGCCCCGCGGAGCCTCCGGCGGCGCCGACACGGCCGGCGAGGGCCGCGGCGCGCGCGCGCTGCGCAGCGGCAGCAGCACGCTCAGCACCGGCAGCAGCGCGCGGGGCGGGCGCGGCGCCGAGGCGGCGGCGGGCGCGGACGTGGGCGCGCGGCCCAAGACGCAGCGCCAGCAGAAGCTGGCGGCCACCAAGCAGCAGCAGCCTGCCGCGTCGCAGGACAGCGTGGGGCGCGCGTTGAGCGAGGCGCGCGCGGCCGTGTCCGCGCTCGCCGTGGCCGGCGACGCGCGGGAGTGACTGGGGCCTCCTCCCTTCCGCCCGCTGCTGCGGGCGTGTAACAGCAGCACACGCGCTGTCGGGAGCACGCACGGGGTGTCACACGCGCTCACGGCTTGACCGGCGCGACGTCGCTCGCGGGCGCCGCAGCGCGCGCCTTGGCGCCAGCGCCACCGCCCGCCCCCCTGGTGCCGCCGCCGTCGTCGTCCTCCGGCGGCAGCAGCACCGTGATGGCGCCGCCCACGGGGTGGTATGCGAACCAGCCCGCCTGCCGGTCGCGCTCGCTCGGCTGCGGGGTCGGCGGCGGCGGCGGCGGCAACGGGAGGGTTGGCCAGCGCGCGCGGGGCGAGTGCAACGCGGACGCGCCGCGCGCGCCAGGCCCCGGGCTGCCGGCCCACCCGCTCCGCGCGCTTGAGCCGCAGCTGCAGCGCGAAGCCGTCCGCCGCGAGCAGGCCGACCGTGAGCCAGAGCGCGGCCGGCGCGCCGCAGCCGTCGCTGCCGCGCAGGGGCACCTCCGGCAGCGTCAGCAGCGCCTCGGCCACGGCGCCCATGAAGTGCACGGCCACCTGCCGCAGCACGCGCCGCAGCGCGCGCTACGTGTCAGCGCCCGGCCCTGCCGCGTCGCGCGCGCCGCGCAGGCAGGGCGCAGGGGGCCCTGCGGGCTGCCCGCGCCGACCCACGCACCTTGCCGTGGGTGGGCAGCGCGCGCGTGTCGGACACGTCCATGGCCGCCAGGCGGTAGCGCCGCCCCCGCACGGCGCCCGCGTCGGCCGCCGGCGCAGCGCCGCCATTGACCTGCTCGCCGCTGACGGTCACGGGCTCGCCGGCGCGGCCGGCGTCCAGCGCCGCGGTGAACTCGCACCACGGCTCCCATATGCCGCCCGCGTGCACCTGGCGCGACGCCACCACGCGCACGCGCGACGCCAGGACCGCGGCCTCGTCCGCGCCGCCACCGCCGAGCAGGCCCTCCGCCTCGCGCGCGCCGCCGCCGCCGCCGCCGCCGCCGCCGCCGCCCCGCGGGGCCGCCTCCTCCATCGCGCAGAGCAGCTCAAACTGCTGCACCAGCCCCGCCAGGCGCTCGCGCCCCATGCGCTTGGCGGCGGGGCCAAACTGCGCGGCCGCCTGCGCGGCCGCGATGCCCGCCCAGTCCTTGCCCGCCAGCAGCGCCGCGCGCAGCGTGGGCACCTGGCGGCGCGGCCGGCCGCGCCGCGCGTGCACGGCCGTCACACGCCTCGGCGCGTGGCGCAGCTGGCGCAGGCGTGCGCGCGGCCACGACGCAGCCGGCTGGCGGCGCGCGCGCGCCCGCCGCACCTGCTCCAGTATGAGCCGCCCGCCCCCGCCGCCGTCGGCCGCGGCCGGCGCCACGCCCAGCGCGAGCTCGTCCAGCACGCTCGCCAGCTGGCGCAGCACGGGCAGCTGGTCCAGCAGCAGCTCGTGCAGGTGGCGCTGCAGCCTCAGCAGGGCGCCGCGCCTGCGCGCGCGCCGGCGGCGCGGCGGCGGTGGCGCTCGTGACGCGCCGCCCTTCCGTGCCTGGCCCCCGCGCCGCGCTGCGCCGCGCCCCCGTGCGCACCTGAACTCATCAGGGTTGTACTTGGCGCGGCACGCCGGCTCCACCAGCAGGTTGACGAGCGAGAGCCACACCTGAGCCACACCGGAGGGCGGGAGAGGGCGCCAGTCAGCGTGCGCACGCCGCCGCGCTGTGCGCAGGCCGCACCCGCACAGTGCACGCCGCCGCCCCTCGCTGACGGCCCCACGCCCGTCCAGCCCCACTCGCACCTGGCCGTCCAGCTGGGTGATCTTCAGCCTGTCAGCCGGCGGCACCAGCTGCCAGCGGCCGTCAATGAACTTCTCAACCTGCCGGCAGCGCGCGGCGCCAGACCGGTCGCGGCAGCGGCGGCGGCGCAGGAGGCGGCGGCGGGCAGCGTCGGCCGCGGCGCTTGCACAGCTCTGTCGAGCGGCGCGGCGCCGCCTCGCGCGCGCGCGCTCGCCTTGCCGCCCGGCCGCGTGCGCGCCCACGGCGGCGCCTCAACGAGCGGCAGCAGCGCCATGACGGCGTCGTGCGCCGACAGCAGGCGGCCCATGAGGCCGAGGCCGTGGTGCAGCGCCGGCAGCGCGTCGGTTAGGTAGCGCAGGACCGTGAGGCCGCACAGGGACGCCGCAAAGTCGGTCTCCGCGCGCTTGGCGGCCAGTTCTGCGGCGGGGCTCTCGTCGAGCACCTCCTGCACGCTGCGCTCTGCGCGCGTTCGGGAAGCGGCGGCGGGGCGAGGGCCGGCCGGCCTGGGAGCGCCGCACCCACGGCGCCGCGCCCCCGCGTCGCAGCGGCGGCCGCGCGCGCACCTGGCGCGCCGGCGTGGGCGTACGCGCCGCTGTTGAGGTGCGCCAGCTTGCGCATCGACCAGTCCGCCAGCTCCAGCAGCGGGTCCTCCCCCAGCGCCTCGCACGCGTGGCGGTGGAACAGCACCACCTGGGCAGGTGGGCGCAGGGGCGGCGACGGCGCTGCGGGCGGGCGCCGCCGGGAGGCGCGCGCGCGCGGCGGCGGCCGCCGCACCTCCAGCAGGTTTGCCACCGCTGCCTCGTGATAGAGCACCAGGTACGTCGTGGCCGAGTCCACGCCCTCCGCGAGGTGGCCCGCCAGCAGCGGGAAGAGCCGCTCCTTCCACGCCTGCGGGGGCGGATCGCGTGCGTGGCGCACCGCGCGGCGGCGCGGCGCGCGTCCTGCAAAGCACGATGACATGGCGGGACCCCCCCCCCTCAGCGCACCTCGATGACCAGCAGCTCCTGCACCAGCACCGGCAGCTTGTCCAGCGAGATGAGCAGCTCCATCACGAACTCGTCGCTGTGCGTCTGCGCGTTGTGGTGCGCCTGCGCGTCGTGGCGGCGGGCGCGCGGCGGCTGCCGCTCGGCGGCGGCGCCCCGCGCGCGCGCCACGCGCCGCCAGCATGCGCCGCCGGCGGGGGCGTCGCTGTCCCACCTGCAGGTTGAGCTTCTGGATGGCGTCGTGCTGCTGCATGAAGCGCGCGTCGCCCACCTGCGCACGCGCGGGCAGCAGCGACCGGCCGCTTGCGTCGCGGCGGCGCGCCGGCACACCGCACCGCTCTGACCAGCCGCCTCACCTGCTCGATGGCCGTGGGCTGCAGGCCCTGCACCAGCTGCTCCGCCTCGTAGGCGGAGATCAGCGCCTGCGCAGCAGCGGCGGGGTGATGGCTCCGGGCGCGCCGCGGCGCCTGGACCCCCGGCAGCCGCTGCCCCGCCGGCTGACGTACCGATTGGCAGCTGTTCCCATCAGCATTGTGCGCCCGCGCAAGCATCTGCTGCAGCGAGGACGCCATGCTGGACGGCGGCGCGCAGATGCCGCCAACCGGCGCCGCGTGCGCGTGGAGGGTCGGGGCTCGGCGCCGATCCGGACTCGCAGCAGGACGCACGCACGCTAGCCACAGAGCGTGGCGGACGGTCGCCGGTCGCCGCGGGCAGGGCGCGGTGCCGCGCGGCAGCGGCGGCCGGTCGGCGCTGCCTGTCGCGCTCGGTGCGGCCTGTGTGCTGCGCAGGTTGGCGGCAGGGCGTGACACCCGAGTGGCGCTGACGGTGACGCGGTCGTCGTCGGGGCGTGGAGGACAGCGGCGGCTGAAACGCGGCCAGTCAAACGCGGCGTTTGCCCGGCTCGTGGCGCCCGCCGTGCCGCGCCCGTGCCCCGCCCCGCCCCCTACGCCCCCTACCCTGCAGCCGGCGCCAGAGCTGGGCAGCGCTCTCCGGCTGGGCGCCGCTGCACGCGCAGCCAGCAGCTCCGCCGCCCCTCAGCAGCGCGCGCCGCACTCGCTGAGCACCGCCATGGGCTGCGGCGGCTCCAAAGGTCTGTGCGCGGCCGGGCCTGATCCCTGCCTCCCTCTCTGCTCACGCCGCCGCTCGCGCCCGCACGCAGCGGCCGCGGCGGCGGCGCCCACGGTGGTGGCGCTGCGCGTCGAGCCCGCGCCGGCCAGCGAGCCCGCCGCGCTGCAGCCGCCGTCAGCGGCGCCGCCGCCTGAGAACTGCGAGCCGGCGCAGCGCGCACAGCCGCCGCCCGAGCAGCTGGAGCAGCTGCAGCAGCCGTCGGCGAGGGCGGGGCCCGCGGCGCACGAGCCAGAGTTTGACTGCGGCCGCGAGCTGGGCGGCGCGGCAGCTGCGGCAGCGGCCGCTCCGCCGCCGCGCGCCGCCGACGGCCGCGCGGTGGGCAGCCTGCTCGCGCGGCAGCCAGACTGGCTGCGCGACGCGCCGGGCGTGCGCCCGGCAGCGGCGGGGCCGCTGCCGCCGGTGGCGGTGTTCTCCAGCGCGCACCCCGGCGCCGGCGGCCGCGCCGCGCCAGCTGCGGCCGGGCTGCCGCCCATGAAGCGCGGCGGCGGCTGGGCGCCGCCCGGCGCCGGCGCGGGCGCCGGCGCGGGCGCCGGCGCGGGCGCTGGCGCGGGCGCTGGGACGAGCGCGGACCGGGGCAGCCGGCCGGGCAGCGCCGGCGCGGCGCCCGCGAGGGGCCAGGGCCAGCCCAGCGCGCCGGCGGGCGCCCCGCCGGAGCTGCCCGCGCCGCGCCGCCTGACCGGCAGCACGAGCTCGGGGGCGCGCGTCTCTGGCAGCGGGGCGGCTGGCAGCGCAGACGGCAGCCCGGCGCCGCTGCCGCCGGTGGTGGCGGCCAGGGGGGCCTCGGCCGCCGCGCCGCCGCCCGTGGCGCGCGCGGCGAGCCCGCCAGCCGGCCCGCCGGCGGCGGCCGCGCCGCCGGACGACCCCGCCGACCCCTGGAGCGCGCTGCGCAGCACCTACGCCGCGGCGGCGGGGCCGCCCAGCCCCGACGCGAACGCGGCCGTCAGCGGGCTGGCGGCGGGCGGCTCACGGTGCGGCAGCGGCGCGCACGCGCCGGCCGCCGCCCCTGGCGGCGAGGGCCCCGGCCGCGAGGTGGTGCTGGTCGACTCTGACTCGGACGACGACGGCGCCGTGCGCAGCGCCGCCGCCAGCGCCGACGGCCTCCGCGCCGCGCCGCTCGCGGGCGAGCACTCGCGCGGGCCGCGGCCCGCCGCCACGCCGCCCGGCCGCGGCGGCCTCGCGGCTGAGCCGTCGCGCGGCTCCGCGCGCGCGGGCGGCTGGGGCGTCGGCAGCCTCGCGGCGGCGGGCACGCTCATGCTGGGCGGCGGCGGCGACGACGTCTTTGGCGCGGACTCGCCGCGCCAGCTGGCGTCCGAGCCGAGCGCGCGCGCCCGGGCAGGAGCAGCAGGAGGGCTCGGCCCCCCGCAGGCGAGCGCCGGCGCGGCGGGCGGGGCATGGCTCGGGGCTGGCGGCGGCGGCTGTGGCGGAGAGGCGCTGGTTGAGGACATTGACGACGCCGACGCGCTGGTGGAGGCAGAGCTCGCCGGCGCGGGCGCGCTCGGCGCCGACCTCGCGGCCAAGCTGGCGGCGTTTGAGGCGCTCGGGGGCGACGACGGCGACGACGAGTGACGGCGTTACTAGTAGTCTCCTCGCGGGGCCCCACCGGGCGCGTGGCTCCGCCGCGCGGCAGCGTCGCGAGCGCGCTTGTGGGGTGCTGAGCTGGGCTGCTGAACTCGACTCTTCTTGTGGGCCCCACGCCGGCCCCAAATTCGCTAGCCTCGGCTCACTGGCAGATCAAGCCCGTGCGGAGCCGCACCCCAGTGCAGTGCAGCCTCCTCCCTCGATTCGCGGGGCAAGCAGCCGCCAGCGCGGGCAAGCAGTCGCCAGCGCGGCGACGCCGTCCCGGAACAGCAGCGCGCGGACGCGGACGCGCCGCAAGCCGTGGTGTGTGTACAGTGACGGTGTGCGTGAGGGATGTGAGGGAGCTGCGCCTACTTGGGCAGCGGCACGCCGATGTACTAAAACGTCAAAGTCAAAGTCAGCGGGCGCGCGGCGGGCGGCGACGCAGCGTGAGTGAGGTTGAGCGCCGCGCCGCGTGCGCGCGCCCGGCCGCCGCGCCGCGCACCTGCGTGCAGGTCTTGCTGTAGCCGATGGGGTCGCCGGGGATCTCGGCCTGGCTGAGCTGCTCCCAGTCGTCCGTGCTGCGTGCGCGCGGCGTGGCGGCGGCGCGTGGTCAGCAGCGGCGCGCGTCGCGCCGGGCGGCGCCCGGGCCGGGCGCTCCCTCACGCCGCCGCCGCCCGCGCGGCCGTTGCCGTGGCGCGGCCGCCGCACCTGACGTGGATCGCCACGACCACGCCCATCGAGCTGCCGAGGCGGCGGGGCAGGATGGTGATGCCGTAGCCGTACACGCCCTCCACGCTGGCCGCGATGCGCCGCGCGATCTCAAACGGCCGGATCGACAGCTGCGCGCGCGCGCGGCCGGCGGGCGGCGGGCGCGGCGGGCTCGGGCGCGGGGCCGCCTTGGCCGGCGCGCGCGCGCCGCCGGGCGCCGCCGGGCGCACCCCGAGGTCGCGCGCGGGGTCCGAGCTGGGGATCCAGATCGCATAGCTGCGCGCCCAGTCCTTGGGCGGCTTGCCGAGCGGCGTGCCCTTGTTCTTGCCGTAGCTGCAGTTGAACTGAGAGGGGTCGTAGTAGCCTGCGGGCGGGCGGGCGGGCGCCGCGCGCGGTCAGCGGCCGCCCGCCGCCGGCGGTCGCTGCAGCCGAGCCGCCGCCCCCGCGGCGCACCCTCGCCGACGAACGGCGTAGGCTGCTCCAGCTTGGTGGAGAAGGTCGTCGCCGCGGCCATGCGGTTGATGAGCCACTCGTTCTGCGGCCGCGGGAGCCAGCAGCAACACCAGGCGCGCGCGTGAGACGCGCGGACGCCACCACCTAACGGTGCGCTGGCGGCGCGCAGGGCGGCGGCGCGGCGGCGTCCCGCCCCCCGGCGCCGCCGCCCGCGCCTTGGTGATGCCGCCGGGCGCGGTGCGCTCGGTGTCGAGGTCGGCGATGTGGATGTGCATCTGGTGGTTGCCGCGCCGGTTGGGCGCGTTGAGCATGATCGCCCACGTGGGGGTGCCGCCGACGTAGTCGAAGCGCAGCGCGCGCGCCTCGCGCCAGACGTTGTTCCAGATGATCTCCGCCGACTTGCCCGTGCACTCGGGCTTGAGGGACTCGATGCCCGTGCACGGCACCTGGGGCAGCACCTGTGGACGCGGCGTGGGCGGCGGCCGCGGCGTGGGCGGCGCGCGCTGCAACGCGGCGGCGCGCGGGCGGCGGGCGGCGCCCCCCCCCCCGCCACGCACCAGGTAGTGGCGCGAGAAGAGGCCGCCCGTGTCGCCGCGCGCGCGCACGAGCGCGTAGCGGCCGCCGATCGCGCCGGACTTGAGCTGGCACATGTTGCAGAACTCGCAGCTCGCGTTGAAGGTGCCATTGCTGCCGACCATGGTGCTGTAGGCGTCGGTCACTGCGCACGCGGCGGCGGCGGCGCGGTCGGAGGGCGCCAGCGGCGGCGCGGCGCGGGCGCGGGCGCGCGCGGGCGCTCACGGCAGTGGTACGTGATGACCAGCCACAGCGCGCAGCGCGTGGAGCAGCCGATGTTGGCCGGGAAGCTGCAGTCTTCCTTGAAATACGGCATGCAGTAGTTTTCGGCCTGGAAAGCGTCCAAGTAGCGCCGCGTGGGGCAGATTTCCTCAGGGGCGGCCGCGCAAGTAGTGTTGACCGGCGAAGAGCAGCTCGGCAGGCCCCCCGGCGCGGGCTTGTTGGTGCACTGGTAGGGACTGTGTGCGACGCGTGCAGGCGGCGGGGCAGGAGTGGGCGGGCGCGGCGGGCGCGCGCGGGGCCGGGCGATGCGCCATCGCGACCCGCTGCCCCGCCGACCCGCAGCCCTGAGCTGTGGCGCAGCGCCCCCAGCAGTTTCACTAGAAGCTCACCAGAGGCCCCCGGGGTAAGGCGGGCCCTCCTTGGCATCCTTGGAGCCGTGGTGGCGGTGGGCCGGCGCCGCCGCCGTGGTGGTCGCCTTGGTCGCCTTGGAGGTCGGCTCTGCGCCGAGCGCGCCGCCAGCGAGCGCGAGCGCCGCCAGCAGCCAGAGCGCCGCCACGCGCGCCCTGCGAACGGCAGCGCAGGCGCAGTGATCGGGTGAGCGGCCCGGCGCGGCGGTTGAAAAGTGGTTGGGCCGGCGCCGGCCCGCTGGCGCATGTTCTGGCCCCGCGAGCTGCATCTCACATGTTGGGATGCCTCAGAGCGTCGATCACGAGCTGCGGCGCGACGTCAGGGCCGCGGACGGCGGCGGGGCGGCGCGCGGGCGCGCGCGTCTGACCAGCGTGCGGCGCCGGCTGGCTGGTGCGAGTGCGAGTGGTCGAGTGTGTGCGGCGCCGTGGTGCTCGCTCCTGAGCGGAGGGCAGCTGGGGGCGGCAGCCAGGCGGCCACGCGCCAGCTGGCTGTCCGACCGCCTGACCAATGCTTACTCAAGATTCAAATTCAAAGCACGGCAGTAGCGCATTACCGCCGCCGCCGGCAGCTGTCCCCAGACCGCCCACCGCCTGGGGCCCCCGCCCCTCAAGCTCTAAGCTAAGGGCCCCCCCCCCGCCCGGGATCCCCCCCCCCAAGAAACCCCCCCGCCGGCGGCACTCGCGCCGCCGGCGCCGCCGCGCCGGCCTCGCCCAGGGCCCTTGGTGCACGCCTGGGCGCCGTGGGCGCGCCCCCGCTGGCGCGCTGTGCCCGGCCGGCGGCGGGCTGCCGTTGCAGCCCTGCCGCCGCCGGCCCGATGCCGCGGCGCTGCGCCGGCCGCCGTGCCGCGCCGACCTGCGTCTGCCGCTGCCGCCGCCAGCTATTCTACACGCTGCAGCACCTCCAGCTCCGGCATGCCACGCGGCATCGCCCGGCGCGAAGCGGCGGCCGCCGCTGCACCGCTGCTCCGCGCACGAGCCCCACGCCGCTCCTGCTGCTGCTCCACGCGTCCGCGCGCACGCCGGCGCTGGCACGCCGCACGCCGCTGCGCACGGGCCCAGTGCCGTCACATGCAGCGCGCGCCGTCCCGCCTGCGGGGAACGGCACACTGCGTCGGCGCCGGCAGGCGCGCGCCGCGCGCCGCCGCTGCTGCCGCCGGCGGCGCGCCGCGCCCGCCCGCCGCCGCCGAGCCGCCCCGCCGCCGCGCACCTCAGTGGTGGCCCTTGCCGTCGTTGGTGGCCTTGTCGTAGACCACGTAGGCGGCAAAGGCGGTGAGGCCGATGAAGAAGCCCGGCACCGCGTTGCGGCGCTGGAATTGCAGCAGCGGGTGCGCGCGCCACGCCTCGAACTTCTCCCACTGGAAGCCCACGCGCGCGGAGGGCGGCATGGCGGCGCGCCGGGCCCGGGCGACGGGCGGTGCTGCAGCGCCCCGATCTGGCGCGCGCAGGGGCTGCGTCAGGGGTCGATCTGGAGTCAAACCGGGCCAGCGAACGCGCGGGAGGAGTGGCGGGGCAAGGGGGCGCACCCGCGCGCGGCGGCGGCAGCGCCGGCAACTCGGCGCTGCTCTGAAGCGCGGCGGCACAAGGAGAGGGCTGGGCCCGCTGCCCCATGCCGTGCGCTCGGACGACAGACCCCCCGCCCATGCGCGCGTCGTCGCCCGCAGCTCCCGCGCGCGCACGCCGCGCCGCCCCGTGCGCCGTCGCCCGCCGCCGCTCCGCCGGGGCCCCGCCGCGCCGCGCCGCCGCCGCGGGCGCTGCCGCAGCAGCCCCCATGCCCGACGGCGCGGCGCTGGTGCTGGTGCCACCGGGCGCGGCGCGGCGGGAGCTGGAGGCGCTGCTCGCCGCGGGCGCGGGCCCGGCACTGCGCCGGCGCGTGTACCTGCACCTGGCCGCCGCGCCGCCGCGCGGGGCGGGCGGCGCCGACCGGCGCCTGCTGGAGTGGCTCGCGGAGCTCTACGCCGCGGTGGGCGCGCTCGACCCGCGCCTGGACGTCGTGCCCTGCCTCGCCTGCGCGGGCTGGGACGCCGGTGCGGCGCCGGCGCGACGCCCGCCCCACGCCGGCCGCGGCGGCGGCAGCGGCAGCGGCAGCGGCAGCGGCAGCGGCGCGCCGACCGCCGCCGCCGCCCCCGCGGCACTGCGGCCCCGCGCGCGCGCGCAGAGCGGCTGGCGGCGCTCCCGGACCTGCAGGCCCTGCTGGCGCACCCGGCCGCGGCGGAGCAGGCGCGCGCGCTGGCGGCGCAGCGCAACGCGCGCGCCGCACCCGGGGCGGCGCTGCAGGCGGAGGTCGTGGCGCTGCCGCCGGAGCCGGCGGCGCAGGAGGTCGAGCAGCCGGAGCAGGCGGAGCAGGCGCCGCAGGCGCAGCCGCCACCGCAGCCGCAGTCGCAGCAGCCGCGGTCGACGCCGCAGCAGCAGGCGCTGCCGCAGGCGGCGCCGCCGCCCCAGGAGGAGCGGGAGCTGCTGTTTGACCGCGTCGCGGTCGGCGGCACGTTTGACCGCCTGCACGCGGGCCACCGCCTGCTGCTGGCCGCGACGGCGCTCGTGTGCCGGGGCCAGGTCTTCGTCGGCATCACCTGTGAGCGCCGCGGCGTTCGCGGCGGCCGCAGCGGCGGCGGCGGCCGCAGCGCGCGCGGCGCGCGCGGGCAGGGGCACGCGACCGCGGCGGCCCGGGAGCTGACACTGCCGCTGCCGCCGGCGCGCCCGTGCCCGCGCGCCGCCCGCGGGCGCAGCCGACGCGCTGCTGGCGGCAAAGGCCAACCGCGCGCTGCTGCACGGCTACGACGCGCGCCGCGGCGCGGCGGTCGACTTCCTGGCGCTCGTGCGCCCCGGCCTGGCTGTGAGCTGGGGCGCGCTCGCTGACCCGCAGGTGCGGGGCGGGCGGCGCGCGGGGCCACGCGCGGGGCCACGCGCGGGGCGCGGCCGCTGGCGGCGGCGGCGCCGACGCCAGCACCGCCGGCGCGCGCGCGCAGGCGCCCACGCAGGCGGAGCTCGACCCGGGCATGCAGGCGCTGGTGGTGTCGCAGGAGACGCTGCCCGGCGGCGAGGCCATCAACGCGGGCCGCGCGCGCCGCGGCTTTGCGCCGCTGGCCCTCGTGGCGGTCGGCCTCGTTGGCGGCGCGGCCAAGCTGAGCAGCACCGCGCTGCGTGAGGCTGACGCAGCGGCCGCGGCGATGGCGGCGGCGGGCGGGAGGAGTGCGGGAGGAGTGCGTGACGGCTGACTGCGCCCTTGGTTACCGGCCTGCAGCGGCCGGCGCGACCGCCCCTGGGGCGCGGGCGGCGCACAGCGAAGAGCCCAAACCTGTCGCACCGAGCGTGCGACCAACCGCCCCGCGCAGCCGCCGCCCGCGCGCGCGCGGGCGGCAATCACCCGCGCCCTCCCCGGCCGGCGCCGCCCTGCCCCGCGCGCGTCAGTCGGCCTCCCCGAATCCGCCCTCGAGCAGGAAGTTTGCGGCGACCTCCTCGTTGCGGTCGCACGCGAGGTAGGCCTCGATGCACGCGTCGCGCTCAAAGCCCAGCCCCTGCAGCCGCTGGATCGCAGCGTCGTCCGCCTCGCTCAGCTCAATCTGCAGCGCGCGGCCGCGGCGGGGGCGGCGGTGGCGCGGCGCTGCCCGCCGCAGCGGCGGCGGCGGCGCCGGCGGGCCCCGTGCAGAGCAGCAGCGCCCGCGCGGGCGCGCCGCACCTGCACCATGCCCGGCGGCAGCCCGCCCGCGCCGCCGCCGCCGCCGCCGCCGCCGCCCATGCCGCCCAGCAGCTGCGCGCGCGCGGGCGGAAGCGCGCGCGGGCGGCGTCAGCCGCCCGCCTCCGCTGCCTCCGCCGCCAGCGCGCCCCCGACCCCTGGCCCCGCCAGCAGCCCCGCGCGCCTCGCCCCGCGCGCCCCGCCCACCTGCGCCATCTGCGCCATCTCCTCCTCCTCGCCCTCCTCCGGCGCCTCCATGACCATCTGCATGAACTCCGCCTGGTGCGCGCTGATCTGCGCCATGAGACCAGGGTTCTGCTTGCGCAGCTCCTGCGCCGCGCGCCCGGCCGGTTGTTCAGCAGCGAGCGGGCGGTGCAGCGAGCGGGCGGTGCAGCGAGCGGGCCGCCGCGCCGCGCCGCGCGCCCCGCCGCGCCTGCAGCATGGGCGCCAGGATGTCCGGGTTGGCCTGCACCGCGCGGCGCAGCAGCTGGAACTGCGGGTTGCCGCGCAGGAACTCCAGCGGCCCGCCGTCGCCGCCGGCGCCGCCGCCCGCGCCGCCGCCGGCGCCGCCGCCGCCGAACATGTCGAACGCCTGCGGCGCGGGCGGCCCCGCGGGGCCGCCGCCGGCCGCCGCCGCCGCCGCGGGCGCGCCGCCGGCGCCGGCCGCCGCGGCCGCGGCGCCCGCCGCGGCCGCGCCGGCGCCGGGGCCCGCGGCGCGCGCGGCGGCGTGCTCGGGAATTCCTGACATGAGGTACTCGATCGCGCGCTCCGGGTTGTTGTACGCGGCACGCATCGCGCGCATGACCTCGTCGCGGGCAAAGCCCATCTCCACGATGCTGCCGACCGCCTGCTCCAGCGCGGGGCCCGCGAGCAGGTGGCTCGCGGCCGCGGTGTACGCGTCGCCCGGCTCGGCCGCCGCCGCGGCCGGCTCCGCGGGCGCGGGCGCCGCCGCGGCGGGCGCGGCGGGCGCGGCGGGCGCGGCGGGCGCGGCGGGCGCGTCGACCTGCATCGCCTGCGGCGCGCGGGGGGCGGGGCGCGTGGGCGTCGACCGCCGCCCCGGCCGCCCGCTGCGCGTCGCTGCGTGCCGCCGCCGCCGCCGCCGCCACCGCGGAGCGCACCTCGGGCGCGGCCGCCGACGCCGACGCCGACGCGCCGGCCGCCGCGGGCGTCGCCGCGGGCGTCGCCGCGGGCGCCGCCGCTGCGGGCGCCGCCTTGGCGGCGGGCGCCTTTTGCACAAAGACCACGAGGAAGCCGCTCTCGTCGACGGCGTACTCGCTGATGGCCTTCGCGCCGTCCTCCAGAATCTTGCCTGCCGCGCGGCGGCAGCGCAGCGGCGGCGCGGCGGGTCAGGGCGGCGCGCGGCGGCGGCCGCGGCGCCGGGCCTCCCCCGCGAGCGCTCCGGCGCGGCACTCGCCCTTGTACACCAGCTTCAGCGCGTCGGCGGGGAGCGACGCGCCCTGGCTCGCCTCGACCGCGGCCTTGAGCGCGCCGATCGTCGTGCTCGGCTCGGCGTCGAGGTTGAAGGTCGAGCCCTTGATGGTGCGGAAGGTGAGCTTCATGGCGCCTGCGCGCCGCGGCGGCGGCGGTTGGCGGCGGAGCAGCGGCGCGGCGCCGCGCCGCGCGGGCGGCCCGCTGCTGCACGCGAGCGCTGATCGGGCCCGGAAGGACGGCGGCGGCGCTGAGGCGGCGTGGGCGGCCCGCCTCCCGCCCACGCTGCGCCCGCGTGCGCTGGGAGCGCATCACGAGAGCGGGCCCCCCATCCCTGCCCTCCCCCGCGCGCGCGGGCGGCGCTGCCATGCACCAGCCCCACCGTGCGCCCACCTGGATCGTGATCTACCGCCTCGCGCCCGCGCCTGGCGGTCTGGGTGCGGCGCTGGCGCGCGGGTGGCCCAGGGCGGCCCTGGGAGCGGTTCCTCGCCCGACGGCGCGCAGCGAGGCGGTCAGGCCGGCGTGGCGGGGCAGTGATTGATACGGCGAGGCGTGGAGAGCGAGGCCGTGCCCCGCGGGGCCGTCGCGCGGTTTGCTGCGCCGCCGCTGTGCCGCCGCGCCGCTGCCCGACTGCCGCGCGCGCCGCGCGCCGCACCAGACCGCTCCCCCGGCTCCACGCCCGCCATGCTGCACGCGGCACAGCACGCCCGCACCGCCGTCCCCCGTGGCGGTGCCGCGCCGCGGCGGCGGTCGTGCGCGTTCGGCCGCGGCGCGCAGCAGCGGCCGCGCAGCCGCGTCGCGGCGGCGCAGCAGCCTGAGCGCCCTGCGCTGATCGATGGCGTCAACTGGTACTGCTACACCGCGCTGGGGCTGCTGTTTTTGACCGACCTGACGCCGGCCGGACAGTGGCTGCTCGCCGGCGACCCGGGGTCGGGCGCAGCGCGGCTCGCGGCGCTGCAGTGGGGCGGCTTCGTCTCGCCAACGCTCGTGTGGATGCGCCGGCGCGGCTGGGACCTCGCCGACACGCTGAGGCTCGCGCCGCCGGCGCGGCCGACAGACTGGCTCGCGGGTGCGCCGCCGGGCTGCCGGGGGCGCCGCGCCGCGTGTGCGCTGCTGTCGCGCGCGCCCGCGCCGAGGCGGCGCCGCTGCCGCCGTCGCTGCGGCAGGCTTTGGCGCGGGCGCGTTGCTGTGGGCGGTGATCAACCTCGCCATCGCCGTCAAGACCGGCAACGTCGACGCGCTCAGAGCGGGCGCCGCCGCCGGCGCCGCCGCCGCGGGGGGCCCCGGCGCGGCGCTGCTCGGCGGCGGCGGCTCGGTGCCCGCGCTGCTGCTGACGGCCGCGCTCTCGCCGGCAGGTGCGCGCACAGCACCGCGGAGGGGTAGGCGGCCTCGCCTTCCCGCCAGCGCGCCGTGCCCACACGCGGCCGCCTCTGCCGCCTTTGCCGCCGCCCGCGCTCTGCGCAGTCGCCGAGGAGCTGCTGTTCCGGGGCCTGCTGCTCACCGCGCTGCGCGAGCGCCTTGGCAGCTACGACGCCGTCGCGCTCGCGGCCGCCCTGTTCGCGGTCATACACCTGGACCCATCGCAGGTGTGGCTGCTGCTGGCAGCTGGGCGGCGAGCCGGCTGTGTGGGAGCTCGCAGGGGCGACCCCGACGCCCCCCGCACCGCCGCCGTCGCCGCGCCCGCAGTTTTTTACGTTCTGCTGCATGGGCGCCGCGGCCGGCGGCGCGGTGCTGGCGAGCGGCAGCGTCGGGCCCGCGGTCGCGCTGCACGCCGGCTTCAACGCCGCCGCGCTCGCGGCGGGCCTGGCGCTCGGGGGCTCGCCGGCGCCGCCGTGAGGAGCGCTCAGGCAACCAGTCATCCGGCCGCGGCTTGCGCCGCCGCTGTGCCCCGCCCGCCCGCCGCGGGCCGAGCCTGCGCTGCGCGAGGCCCCGAGAGCAAGTGCGCACCGTCGGGACCGCGAGCGCGACGCCAGAACCGCGTGTGGGCGCGAGCAGCAGCAGTGCGGTAGCTCCAGCGGCGCTTGCCGAGATGGCGGTCGGCTGGCCGGGAACGGTCCTCAAGTCCCGGCCAGAGGAGCGTGAGCAGCGCGACGACACGCCCGAGCGCCCCGCGCGGCGCAACGCGCAGCGGCGCGGCAGCGCGGTGCATGCCGCCGAGCGGCGGGGCAGCCCGGTGCCTGCCGAGGACGCGGGGCGCAATCCCGTCGCCCTGGGCGTCGTGGTGGCGACCAGCCTCTACTGCGGCGTGAAGGCGGGCATCCAGGTGCGCGGCGGCGGCGGCGCCGGCAGCAGCGGGAACGCGCCGCGGCGGCGATGCATGCGGCGCCGGGGCGCCGCGCCGCCGCGCCTGCCGGTACCCGTCCGCAGAGCAGTGGCCGCACGCGCCGCGCCGCCAGCGCGCGGCTCTCCGCCCCCGCGGCGGCGGCTCACACCCGCGCGCCCGCTGCTGCCGCCCCGCGCGCCGCGTCCCCTGCGCGCCGACGGTCGCCAGGGCTACCAGCACCTGCGCCGCCGCAACCTGCGGCATCTCGTGCGCCAGGTCGCGCCGGGTGCGTGCGGGCGCGCCGGGCAGGCCCCAGGTGCGGGGCGCGCTGGCGCTCAGCCGCGCACCGCCGACCTGCGCGCGCGCGCAGTGCTGGACCGGCTGGGCGTGCAGTACTGGGCGGACTTTGGCACGCTGCTGGGCATGTACCGCGAGGTGCGGCGGCGCGCGCCTCGGCAGCCCCCGCCTGCCCCCCTCGCCGCCCGCAGCCGCGCTGGCGTCAGAGCGGGGGGGGGGGGGGGCTCTCTCGCCCCTTGGGGCCTCACACACGCACGCGCCTGCTCACGCCCCGCCCGCCCACACGCGTCACCGCCACCGGGTCGCGATGACGCCGCCGCGCCGTGCAGGGCGACGTCATCCTGCACGACAACGACGCCGACCTGGTGCTGCTCAACCCCGACTGGGACGCGCTGCTGGCCGCGCTGCGGGCCGCGCTGCCGCACCTGCGGGTCTACACCGTCGTCCCGAGCGAGGACCGCAGCATCACCTGGATCCGCGTCATGAGCGGCGTCGGCGTCATGGACCTGGTGCGCGGCCGCGGGCGCGGCGGCCGCGGCGGTCGTCCGGCAGCCCGCGCGGCGAAGCGCGGCGCGGCGGCGCAACGGCTGTGCGGCTGGTGCGCTGACGCGCCGTCGCCGCGCCGCCGCCGCCGCCGCCGCCCAGTACGGCGCCTTTTACGACGACGGCGGCGCGGCCGGCGAGCTGAGCGGCGGGCTGCTGGTGGAGCAGCCGGCGCAGGAGCAGCGGCCGCAGGCGCAGCCGCACCCCGGCGGCGCGTGCGGCGGCGCCGGCCGCATGCTGAGCATCCCGCAGGGCCACGGCGACCTGTGCGACGTGCCGGCGTCCCTCGTGCTGCCCCTGGGCGTCATGAAGTTCCGGGGCACGCCCGTGAGCGTGCCCGCCGACGTGCCCGGCGTGCTGCGGTATCGCTACGGCGACACCTACATGGTCCCCCGGTGCGCCCCGGGCGGCGGCGGCGGCGCGCGCACAGCAGCACGCGACGCGACGCGCTCGGCGCAGGCGGCGCCGGGCCGGCAGCGCCCGCGCGCTCGAGGTGGACAGCGCTCATGCGCGCCGCCGCCGCCGCCGCGCCGTGTGCTGCGCGCGCGCGCAGGTACATGGACAAGGGGCGGGACTGCGTTGAGCAGGGCAAGTTTTACGCGCGCCTGCTCGGCGCGCTGGGCAAGGCGGGGCTGCGCGTGTGAGGCGGGCGGGCGTGGCGTGGGGGGGGGGGGGGGCTGCCGCGCGGCGCTGGGGAGCGCAGCCGGAGCGGGGGCGCGGCGCCGCCAGTTTTGACGCGCGTGGTTGGTGGGGGCTCGACCGGTCAGCCTGTGATGTGGTGCCGCACTGACGCGCGCGCACGAGGGGGCCTCAGGCTGGCGCGCGCGAGCGAGAGGGGCGCGGGGCATTTTGCTCGCACCGCGCGTCGTTTTGGGCCGGCACGACTGCGCTCGTACGGACGACTGCGCTCGGGCGGCGGCCGCCCCGAAAGTGACCCGGCGGCGTGGCGCCGGGGATGAGCGCGGCGGCGACTAGTGCGTGGGCGGCTTGGCACAGCGGGCGTGGGAGCGGGCGGCGGGCGGCCGCGGCACGATGACGGCGCGGCCGGAGAGCGCGCGGAGACAGCCGCGCGGCCTGACGTAACACGCTTGCAGCACCCCGCGTCAGTACGCGACGGTGCCGACGGTGACGTGCGGGTGCAGCGGCGTCTCGCCGTCCAGCAGCGGCCGCCCGCCCTCATCGCTCACGCGGGCGAGCAGCCAGGCACTGAGGTCGCGCGCGCTGAAGCCCGCCGCGCCGCCCGCGCCGCCGCCGGCCGCCGCGGCGGCCGCCGCCGCGACGACGGCGTCGACCGCAGCGACCGCGGCGGCGCGCAGGCCGCGCTCCTCGGCGCCCTGCGGCAGCGCCTCGCCCGCGTCCAGCGCCGCCGCGAGCGCCGGCGCGGGGCGCAGCAGCCCCAGCGCCCGCAGCACCGCCGGCAGCAGCGCGCCTGCGGCGCGCGCGAGTCGGGCGCAGGCGCGGGTCAACCTCTGCGCGCCCTGTTCGCTGCCGCCGCGCCGCCGCCGCGCCGCCGCCGCCGCCGCCGCCGCCGCCGCCGCCGCACCCGAGTCAGCGCTGAGGCGGTCGAGGTCGCTGAACGCGAAGCGCGGCTGCTCGCCGCCAAAGCGCGCCGCGAGGTCGGCGGCGAGGCACTGCGCCTTGCGCAGGAACACCACGCGCGCCGCGCCGCCGCCGGCGGCGGCGCCGGCGCCGTCCGCGCCAGCGCCAGCTTCGGCGTCGCCGCCAGCGCCAGCGTCGGCGCCGGCGCCGGCGACGAGCCCCGCGTCCTGGAAGCCGGGGAAGGCCTCCGCCAGCTCCTCCACGAGGCTCGCGGCGCTGGGCGGCTTGCTGCGGTGCGGGGCGCGGCGTGGCGCGGCGTGGCGGCGTCGGCGGGAGACGCCGCCGGGCCCGAGATGCCGACGAGCCGCGCGCTGCGCGGCACGGCGCGCACGCAGCACACGAAGCGCGCGCAGCGCGCGCCGCACCCGGCCGCGGCGCGCGCGTCGAGGTGCTCCAGCACAAACGCGCCGAGGCTGCGCGCGCCGCACGCGTCGAGGCACTGCCCCGCCTGCGCCACGGCCGCGTGGATCGCCCCAGCGAGCGGCGCGAGCGGGCCGGGGCGCGCGATGGTGATGCCGGGCTGCAGCTGCTCCTCCACCTGGGCGCGGGCGCGGTCGGCGCGGCGCGGCGCGGCGCGGCGCGGCGCGGCGCGGCGCGGCGCGGCGGCGGGTCGGGAAGGGCTCTGTTGCCTGCCGGCGCGCCGCAGAACGGCTTGCCGGCGCGGCGCCCCCGCCCCCTGCGCGCTGCGCGCGCTCGCGCACGCGCCTTGGCCTCAATGCCAAAGGCGTTGTGCACGTGGTACGGGCTGAACGCGCGCATCCACGCGCCGTCCAGCCTGCGCGTGCGCGGCGGCGGACGGACGTGGGCGGGCGGGCGTGTTCAGCCGGCGGTGCGGCGGCCGCGCGGCGGCGCGGCGGCGCGGCGGCGCGGCGCGGGCTGCGGGCGAAGCGCCCGCGCGGGCTCCCCACCGCTTGGCTGAGAGTGCGAGGCCGAAGCAGCCATACTGCACCGTCTCGGCCGCGCCGCGCTTGTTGGCGGCCTGCGCGCGCGCCAGCACGCGCGTGAGCGCGGCGCGGGGCGGCGCGGCACGACGCTGCGAGCACACCATCTGTCACAGCAAGCACAACCGCCGGCGTGCGTGCCTGCAGGAGCGCATCGTAGCCGCTGCCAAAGTCCAGGAGGTGGAACAGCGACAGGAAGGTCACCTGACCGCGGCCGCGCAGGTGGCACGCACCGCGGCGGGGCCGCGGGGGGGGGGGGGGGGGGGGGGCGCTGGGCCGCGTGCGAGCGTGGCGCACCCGCCAGCGCGCCGCCGCCGCCGCTGCGGAGCCGCCGCCGCTGCCGGCCGCTGCTGCCCCCGAGGCGCCGCCGCCGCTCACCTCGTCCTCGACCGACTCAAACTTGAGCGGAAAGTGGTTGCCCCGCCCGCCCGCCGCGCGCACGGCGGCCGCGTCCAGGCCCGCTGCGAGCGCCGCGACCGCGTCGGCGTCGATGGCCACCGACGGGCAGGCCACCGCCGCGGCCTTGCAGGTCCTGCGCGGCGCGTGGCGGGCTGTTGCCGCCGACTGCCGCCGCCGTCGCCGCCGCTGCCCCACACGCAGGGCAGCGCGAGCGACACAGGCGGGCGGCTGCCGGGTCGCCAGGCACCGCGATCGCTGCCGGGCGCCGCATCAGCAGAGGCCATCAGCGCCGCTGCCACCGCGCCACCGCGCACACGCACACGCCCGCAGCCACGCACGCCAGCCACGCCAGCTCACCGGTGCACCTCATCCAACACGTTGGGCTCCGTCACGCCAGGCATGGCGCTGCCCCTGCTGCGAGCGCGTGCTGCTGCAGCTGCCGGGCGAGTTGCGTTCGTCTGGCGTTCGGTTCGGGTGCGTGCGTACGTGATGTTGATGCGATAGAAACTGCGGGCGAGAGCATGCGCCGCGCTCGGTGCGCGCCAGGCCGCGGCGGCGCAGCGTGGTGACGGCTCGCGCGGTCGCGCGCCGCGCAGTGGCGGGCCACCCGCGCCCTGAGGCCAGTCGCGGTGGCAGTGCGCAGTCCGCCGCTCGCCAAGAGACCCGCAGCCGCCGCCTGGCTCACCGTGCGTGGCAGCAGCCCGCCGCCGCGTCGAAGCGCTCCCGCGCCCCGCAGCGCGCCTGCGGACGGCCAACTGCGGCGCCGCTCGGCCCCTACCTCCAGCGCTAACATCGCCGCCCATAAAGCGGCGCAGCGCGGCCGCATGGTCATTCCCGCGACCGGGCCGGGCCCAGGGCCGCGGCTCATCGCGGAGGGCGACCTGGTGGTCGTCTACGAGAGCTTCAACGCCATCAAGGCGGTCACGGTGGATGCCAAGGCATCCTACGCCAACCGCTACGGCACCTTTCAGCACCGGGTGGGGCGGCGGCGGCGGCGGGCGCGGCGGCTGCCCGCGCGCCGCTGCTCCGCGGCCCGCCGCGGCCGCTGGCGCCCGGCTGGTGGCGCCCCGGCCGTGCCCAGTCGTGTCCCTCACGCCGCCGGCGCGCGCGCGCCGCCCGGCGCGCAGGACTGGCTGGGCGTGCCGTTTGGCAGCCGCGTGACGGCGCGGCCGCCGGCGCGGGGCTGGGTCTACCTGCTCGCGCCGACGCCGGAGCTGTGGACGCTCGTGCTGCGGCACCGCACGCAGATCCTGTACGTCGCCGACATCGCGCTCGTCGTCGCGCACCTGGGGCTGCGCCCCGGCGCGGTCGTGCTCGAGAGCGGCACCGGCAGCGGCTCGCTCACGCACAGCCTCGCGCGCGCCGTCGCGCCGGGCGGGCGCGTGCACACGTTTGACTTCCACGCGCTGCGCGCCGCCGAGGCGGCGCGCGAGTTTGACGCGCACGGCCTCGCCGGGCTCGTGTGTGTGGGGCACCGAAACATCGAGGAGCTCGGCTTCCCGGAGGACGGCCCCGGCAGCCTCGCTGGCGCGGCGCACGCGGTCTTCCTGGACCTGCCCGGCCCCTGGAAGGTCGTGCCCAGCGCCGCGCGCTGCCTCGTGCCGGGCGGCGCGTTCTGCTCGTTCAGCCCCTGCATAGAACAGGCGCGGCGGCGGGCGCGGCAGCGGCGGGCGCGGCGGCGGGCGCGGGCGCGGCGGCGGGCGCGGGCGCGGCGGCGGGCTCGGCAGCGGCGGCGGGCGCGGCGGCAGCGCGGAGCGCCCAGCTGCCGGCGGCTGCGTGCCGCGCGTGCTGTGCGCCGCCGACCTCTGCCGCCGCCCCGCCCGCCGCGGACGGGGACGCGCAGGTGCAGCGCACGTGCGAGGCGCTCGACCGGTGCGGCTTCACCGACGTGCGCACGCTGGAGGTGCTGCTGCGCAACTACGAGGTCACCACCGAGGTGCTGCACACAGACGTGGCCGGCGCGCCGCCGGGGCGCGCGGGCAAAAAGCGCGGCCGCGCCGCCGCGGACGGCGGCGGTGCAGCGGCAGCGGCAGCGGCAGCGGCAGCAGCGGCGGCGGGCGGCGAGGCGGCCGCCGCCGACGGCGACCCAGCAACGGCTGGGCCGGGCAGCTCGGCCGCAGCGGCGGCGGCGCCGCCCGGCGGCGGCGTGGTGCAGTGCGTGCTGGCCAAGCCGTCGATGGAGGCGCGCGGGCACACCGGGTACCTCACCTTTGCGCGCCGCTTTGTGCCCGCCGCGCCGCTCGGTGGCGGCGACGAGGAGGAGGAGGAGGAGGAGGCTGACGATCAGGGTGAGGAGGCGGAGCCCGAGGAGGTGGAGGAGGAGGCGGACGAGGAGCAGGCCGCGGCTGGCGGCAGCGGCAGCTGACGGGCCAGCCGCGCGCGGGGCTCAGGCGGCGGCGGCGGCAGCTGCCACCCGGGTAACACCCGGGTAACACCGCCGCGCCCGCAAGCACCCTGTTGGAGCGCACAGGCGCAGCTCGCAAGCCCAACTCGCAGCTGCCAGCCAACCATAATCTCGCCCGTAACGTGCGGGCATCCACGTGACGCTCAGACTGCTGCATCGTATTTTTGTTGCAGCGTCACACTCGGGACCAGCGCGCGAGACGGCATGGCGCTCCCACGGCGCGGGGGCCAGGGCTGGCTGCCCATTGCCCTCGCCCTGCTCGCGCTCTACGCCGCGGCAGCCAGCGCCAGCTCCGTGAACGAGTTGCCCAGGTGCGCTGGAGCTGCCACCAGCTCGGCGCGCCGAGTGCTGGCGCGTCACAGCTCACCCGGAGTGGCGGGCGCTGCTGCTGCGTAGTGCCGGAGCGGAGCTGCGCGCCCGCGCTCTCTCGAGATTAGGGGCCCCTTCCCCACTCGCCTCCCGCCTGACAACGCCTCGCCTCACCCGCTCCCCGCCCGACTGCAGCGAGACGCTCGCGGAGGCCAGCGGCGACGCGTCTGCGCCGGCGACGCAGCTGCACGCTGAGCTCGAGGCGGCCGCGCTGCTGCTCCAGCTCCTGGCGACCGCCAAGGAGCAGGGCCAGGCGTCGGCGATGCACGCGGTGCTGCCGGTGGTGGAGGCCGGTGAGCGCGCGACCAGCGCTGGGCGCGGCGGGGGCTGGCCACGGCGGCGCGCAGTGCCAGCGGGGCGCCGCCCAGCGGCCTCCCTGCCGCTGGATTGCCCGGCAGGCCTGCGGCGGCGGCTGCTGGAGGGCGCGTCCGGCGGCGCAGCGACCGACGGCGCGCCGACCGGCGACGACGGGTGAGCGGCGGCGCCGGCAGCAGCTGCGCGCGCGACGTGGGGCTAGCCGGCGCAGTCTAGCCGCGCAAGCGCGCGCCCCCGGCCCGGCGCGGCGGTCGTGGGGCGCGCGCGGGCTCAGGCGCGCCTGGCGCGCGCTGCAGCCCGCGGCCGCGCGGGCGCCGCGCATTCGGCCCGCGTCCAGTGCCCGCGCATGCTCGTGGTCGGCGGCCACGCCTGCGGCCTCGCGTTCGCCCTGCAGCTCCTGCTGCTCGCGCCCTGCACCCTCGACCCGCGCGCCCAGCTGCCCACGTCGCTGGCAGCCCCGCTCCTCGCGCAGCACGTCATGCTCCTCAGCGCCTCGGCCCGCGGCGCGCGCCTGGCAGCCAGCCCCACCTGCGCGCGGCTCCTCTGTGTGGCCCCCACCGCCTCGCGCTCGCTGCGGCCCCGCAGGCCCGCGCTCGCCTCCGCGCCTAAGGCCCCGCTGCCTGGGGCCGCGATCCCAGCCTTCGGCAGCATCAGCCGCGGCATGGCGGACGCCGGCACGACCACCGCGGCGGCGGCGGTGGAGGCGCCGGCGGCGGACGTGTTCACCACCAACCCCCTGCTCCAGGTGCGCCCACGCCCGCGCCGTGCGCTGGATCAGGGGGCGGGGCACGCCTCGGCGCGCGCGCGCCGGCCGGCGCGGCTCACGCAGCGCGGCGCGGCGCCGGAGCAGCGCGCTGCTCGCGCGCCGCCGCGCGGCGCGCCGTCGCCGTCGCGCCACCGCGCGGCGCGCGGGCAGCGCGCCCGCGCCGTTGCGCGGGCAGCACCACCGCCAGCCCGCTCGGCGGCGCCGCGGCGGCAGCGCCGCCCGGCCGCCGCTGCGCGCGCGCGGCCGGCCAACCGGCAACCGCCGCCGCCGCGTCGGTTGAGCGCTCGCTGCCGCGCGCGCCGCGCGCCCGCTGCCCGCGCGCGCCGCGCGCCCGTCCTGCGAGCAGGACGTCGTGTTCCCGCTGTATGACGAGGTCAAGGCGGAGCACGTCGTGCCGGGCATGCGCGCGCTGCTCGCGGCGCTGCACAAGGACATCGATGAGCTCGAGGCCTCGGTCACGCCGACGTGGGAGGGCCTGGTCGAGCCGCTCGAGCGCCTCACCGACCGCCACCAGCGCACCTGGGGCATCGTGAGCCACCTCAAGGTGACGCCGCGCGCGGCGGCACGGGGCGCGCGGCGCGCCGCGGCGGCGGCGGCGGCGGCGCGCTCACGCAGCCGCGCCGCGCGCGCGGCGCGCGGCCACAGGGCGTCAAGGACAGCGACGCGCTGCGCGCCGCGGTGGAGGAGGTGCAGCCGGAGAACGTGGCCCTGGGGCTGCGCCTCAGCCAGAGCAAGCCGCTGTACCAGGCCTTCAAGGCGCTCAAGTGAGGCGGCAGGGCTGGGCAGGGCAGGGCAGGGCCCTGGGGGCACCGCAGGCTGCCGGCCCTGGCTGCGCTTCGGCCGCGCGGGCCGCCGGGCGGCACCGCGGCGCGGTGCGGGCTCGCGGCGCGGCCCCGCACGTGCGCGCTGAGCCTCGCGCCGCGCCCGCCGCGCCGCCGCGCCGCGGCAGGGAGGGCCCCGTGTGGGCGGGGCTGACCGAGGCGCAGCGCCGCGTCGTGGACAACGAGCTGCGCGACTTTGTGCTCGGCGGCGTCGCGCTCGAGGGCGACGCGAAGGAGCGCTACAACACGATCCAGCAGGACCTCGCCCAGCTGAGCACCAAGTTCAGCAACAACGTGCTCGACGCCACCAAGGTGCGCGCGCGCTGTGTGTGGGCCTGTGCGCGGCGCGTGTGCGTGCGTGTGCGCGCGTGCGTGTGTGTGCGTGGGCAGGTGTGGGGACGGATGTGGGCTGCGAGCGGCCGGCGTGCCGGGGCCGACGCGGCGCCGCTGCCTGCCGCCTGTCACGCCGCGCCGCAGGCGTACAAGAAGCTGGTGACGGACGCGGCGGAGCTCGACGGCCTGCCCCCGACCGCGCTCGCGCTCGCGGCGCAGCAGGCGCGCGGCGCGGGGCACGACGCCGCGACGCCCGAGGCGGGGCCGTGGCTGCTCACGCTCGACTTCCCCAGCTACTACCCTGTCATGACGCACGCCAAGAACAGGCGCGGAGGCGGGGCGGGGCGGGGCAGGGTGTTATTTGTGTTGTTACTGTATCAAAAATGACAGCCGTTCAAAAACGGCAGCGGCGGCGGCGCCGCGCGCGGCGCGCGTGCTGCGCCGCCAATGCGCGCGCGTGCGGTGCGCCGCTGACGCCCTGGTGCCCGCTCCGCCGCGCCCGGCGCCGCCAGGGCGCTGCGCGAGGAGATGTACAAGGCCTACATCGGCCGCGCGAGCGAGGGCGAGCTCGACAACACGCCCATCATCGACAAGGCGCGGCGCAGGCGGCGCGCGGCGGCGGCGGCGCGCAGGGCGGCGCAGGCGGCGGCGCCGGCAGCTGGGCGGTGTGGAGGCAGCGTGCGGGCGCGCAGGCGCCGCGCGGGGGCCGACTCTCCCGCGCCGCGCCGCTGGCGCCGCCAGGTGCTGTCGCTGCGGCAGGAGAAGGCGCAGCTGCTGGGCTACAAGAACTTTGCTGAGCTCTCCATGGCCAGCAAGGCGCGGCGACGCGGCAGGGTGCCGGCGGGGCTGGCGGACGCGCCGCCGCGCGGCGGGGCGCGCAGCGTGCGGGCGGGCCGCCGACGCAGCCGCCGTCGCTGCCGCGCTGCGCGCGCGCGCAGATGGCCACGTTCACGCGCGCCGAGGAGCTGCTGGAGGAGCTGCGCACCAACAGCTTCGCCGCCGCCGAGGTGCGCCGCGCAGCGCCGCGCCGCGCAGCGCCGCGCCGCGCCGCGCCGCGCTCCCGCGCTCGCCCCGCGCGGCGCAGCGCAGCGACCGCCCGCCCGCTCGCTCCCGCCGACGCCCCGTCGCACCCGCGACCCTGCCCCCACCCCGGGCCCCACCCACACACGCGCGCACGCGCACACGTGCGCACACGGCGGCGCGCGCGCAGGCCGACCTGGAGGACGTCAAGGCCTTTGCCAAGTCGGCGGGGTGCGACGACGAGGTGCTGTGGTGGGACGTCGCGTTCTGGGCGGAGCGGCTGCGTGAGGCAAAGTATGACTTGAGCGACGAGGAGCTGCGCCCCTACTTTGCGCTGCCCGCGGTGCTGGACGGGCTCTTCAAGGCGCGCGCGCGCGGTGGTGGTGGGGCGGGGGCTGCGTGCGCTGTGTGCGTGTGTGCTGTGTGCGTGCGCTGTGTGCTGTGCTGCGTGCGCTGTGCGTGAGCGTGCGCTGCCCGCGGTGCTGGACGGGCTCTGCAAGGCGCGCGCGCGCGGGGCCGCGCGTGCGCGCTGCGTGCGTCCTGTGCGCTGTGTGTTGCATGCGTGCGTGTGTGCGTGCGTGCTTTGGGGGGGGCAAACGCGGGGCCGCGCGGCGGCGGCGGTGGCGCGCGCGCGGCCTCGACCCTGACACCCCCCCGCGCCGCGGCGCCGCGCCCCGCGCCCCGCTGGCTGCAGGTCGCAAAGCGCCTGTTTGACGTCGACATTGTCCCCGCCGACGGCACCGTCCCCGTGTGGCACCCGGACGTGCGCTTCTTCCGCGTCGACGCAGCAGGCGCGGCGCGGGGCGGCGCGGCGCGGGCGCGGGCGCGGGGCTGCGGGCCCGGCGGCGGGGCGGGGCTTGGGATGGGTTGAGGGGGTCACCCCACCCGCACCCCACTCCACCCCACTCACTCACTCACTCACTCACTCACTCACTCACTCACTCACTCACTCACCCCCCCCCCCCCCCCCTCTCACCCCCCCAGGCTCCCCCCGGGCCTACTTCTACCTCGACCCATACAGCCGCCCAGCGGAGAAGCGCGGCGGCGCGTGGATGGCAGAGGTGCGACCCGCACCGCACCGCGCAACGCCCGGCGGCGCTGGCGCCCGCGCCCGGCGCAGCAGCGCGGCCGCGGCGCGCGCCCGGGCCGCCGGCGACCGCGCCTGAACCCCCGCCGCCGCGCCGCCGCGCCGCGCAGGTGGTCGGCCGCACGCGGCTGCTGCCGCCCGCGCCCGGCGCGGCGCCGGGGTCGCCGCGGCTGCCGGTCGCGCACATGGTGTGCAACCAGAGCCCGCCCGTGGACGGCGCGCCCAGCCTGATGACCTTCCGGTGGGTGCGGGGCGGGGGTGGTGGGCGGCGCGGGGCCGGGCGGGTCAGCAGGCCGCTCGCTGACACCCCCTCCCCCCGCCCCCCGGTGCACGTGGCTGCCTGGCTGCCGTGGCTGCAGGGAGGTCGAGACGCTCTTCCACGAGGTGACCCGCCGCACAGCACACACAGCACACGCACAGCAACGCACAGCACGCATGGCGCTGCGCAGCGACCGCGCGCCGCCGCAGCGCCCCGCTCGCGCGCGCCTGCCCGCGGCCGGCCGCCTGACCCCCCGCCGCGCCGCGCCGCGCCGCGCCGCAGTTTGGCCACGCGCTGCAGCACATGCTCACCACCGTGGACGAGGGGCTCGTCGCCGGCATCAGGCGCGCCGCTGCGCGCCCGCCGCCGCAGCCGGCGCCGCCGCGCCCCGGGCCCGCGCCGCGCCCCGGGCCCGCGCCGCGCCCCGGGCCCGCGCCGCATCGCGCTGCCGCCCACGCCGCCCTGGCGCCGCGCTGACGCCGCGCTGACGCCGTGCCGCCGCGCCGCCGCTCCACCCCCCCCCCCCCCCCACGCAGGGGCGTCGAGTGGGACGCTGTGGAGCTGCCGAGCCAGTTCATGGAGAACTGGTGCTACGACCGCCCCACGCTCTACTCCTTTGCGCGGCACTACAGCACCGGCGAGCCGCTGCCCGAGGACAAGTACGGCCGGCTCAAGGCGGCCAAGAACTTCCGCTCGGGGACCATGATGCTCCGCCAGGCGCGCACCGCGGCGGCGCGGCCGCGGGCCGGCGCCCTGCTGAGAGGCCTGCGCCCCGCGCTCCCCATCCCACCCCTTCCTCTCCCGCGCTCTCCGCGCACCCCCTGTCGCCCGCACCCCTCACGCCCTCCTGGCCACCCCCTCTCGCCCCCCCTGCGCCCCCCCCCCCCCACACACACACAGGTCCACTTCAGCGTCGTCGACCTCGAGCTGCACTCCCGCTTCGTGCCCGGCGCGGGGCAGACCGTGTTTGACCGCGACGCCGCGGTCGCCAAGACGACGCAGGCGCGCCCGCGCCGCCGCCGCGCTGCCGCTGCCCGCGCCGCGCTGCGCGCCGGGCCCCGGGCACGCCGCCGCCCGCCTCCGCGCCCACGCCCCCGACCGACGCACCCTCGCATCTTCCCCCTCGTCTCTGACCTCCCCACCCCCTAAACCCTGCCTCCCCGCCCCGCCCCCTGCCCTAAACCCTGCCCGGCCCTCCCGCCAGGTCATGCCGCCGTACCCGGCCGACCGCTTCCTCTGCGCCTTCAGCCACATCTTTGCAGGCGGGTACAGCGCCGGCTACTACAGCTACAAGTGGGCCGAGGTGCTCAGCGCGGACGCGTTTGCCGCGTTTGAGGAGGCCGGGCTGGACGACGACGCCGCGGTCGTCGCAACGGGGCGCCGCTTCAGGCGCGGCGCGGGGCGGCGCTGCGCGGGCGGCGGGGCCGCGGGGCGGCAGGGCCGCGGGGCCGCGGGGCGTGGCGCTGCGCGGCGGGCGGGGCACGCCGCGCCGCGCCCCGACGCGCCCCCGGCGCCGCGCCGCGGCGCAGGGACACGGTGCTCGCGCTGGGCGGGTCGCGCGACCCGGAGAAGGTGTTTGAGGCGTTCCGCGGCCGCGCGCCGTCGACCGAGCCGCTGCTGCGCCACGCCGGCCTGCTCGCGGCCGCGTGAGCGCGCGCGGCGGCGGGCGGGGGGCGGGCGGCCGGCCGCGGCCGGCGGGGGGCGCTCGCGCGCGCGTGCGCGCCTCGGACGGGCGCGGCCCGCCTGTACAACAGCGGGCGGCCGGCGCGCGCGGGCGGTCGGCGACGCGCCGACAATGAGCTGGCGCCTGCAGGCTGTGGGCGCGCGCGCGCACAGCCTGGGGCCCGCGGCCGGCGGCGCGGCGGAGCGGCGGCAAGCGGTGACGCGCGGCGGCGGCCGGCGCGGCGGGCGCGGTAACACGCCGCTGGTGCAGCCTGGTCGCCTGAGCCGGCGCCGGGGCCGTCTGCGCGCGCGGCGCCGCCGATCTGCCGCGGGCCAACGGCGGCGCGCGGCGCCCGGGACCGGTCCCTGCCGCCGCTGGTGCTCCGCTCGGCCGGCGCCCGGGCCGGGGAGCGGGCTGGCGCAGCGGGCGCCGCGCGCAGCCGGCGGCGGGGAAGGGCGTGCACCGCGTCAGCCATGAGCCCCGGCGCTGCGTCCCCGACGATATGCTCCGTCCGGGCCGTCCGCGGCGCCAGAACCCGGTCCCCCACGACACCCAGGACGCAGGCACGCTGGCGCGTCGCACTAGATAACCACGCACGCGGGCAGCCCCCAAGGGGCACGCGCCGCGATGGCCACGCTCGTCGTGCTGAGCCCCGCGTCGGCGCAGAGGATGGCCAGCATGATCAGTTTCGTGAGCAGCCGGGGCCCCAGCTTCACGCTCCGCAGCGGGAGCCTCCTAATCATGGGCGGCGCCCCCAGCTTTGCCAACGCCTCCGGCGCGCCCAGCGAGCGCGCCGAGGGCGAGGAGGCCGGCAGCGCCCCCGACGCCGCGGAGGAGGAGCGGCGCCGCCTGGAGCGCACGCTGGGGCCCGAGTACCAGAGCCTGGCGGGCCTCCGCCTCGCGAGCGCGAGCTACCGCTCCTTCACCGTCGCGCCCTGCGGCGCCCCCGGAGCGCCACCGGGCGGCGGCAGCGGCGAGCCGGCGCCGGCGGGCGCCGACGGCGAGCTGCAGCCCGCGCCGAGCGGCGGCAGCCGCACCGCGAGCCTGGGCCCGCTCAGCGCGCCGCTGCCGACGGGCGGGTCGCAGCTGGCGCTCACGCGCCGCGCGTACGCGCAGCAGCGCAGCGCGCACATGGCGCAGCTCGAGGAGCTGCGCCGCACGTACGGCGCCGCGCTCGAGGACGACCCCGCCGGCGGCGGCGGCGACGCGCTCGGCGACGACGCGGGCCGCAAGGGCCGCAAGGGCATGCTTGCCAAGTTCAAGAAGTTCAGCGGCATGTGAGAGCCCCAGCGCCGCGCCGCGCCGCGTGCTGGCGCTGCCGCGCGCGCCGCGCGCCGCCTGCTGCCCGCGCTGACGGCAGCGCCGCCCGCCCGCCCCCGCGCCCGCGGCGCGCAGGCTCAAGCAGCCGGGGCGCGTGTTCCGTGACGAGTTTGGCGCGCCGGCCCTGGCCTGACCCGGCCCTGGGCCCCGCGCGGGGAGCGGCTTGGCCGGAGCGCCGCGTCTGAGCGGCGGCGCGCTAGCCGAGCGGGGCGGGCGGCGACGACGCACTGCACTCGCCTCTCTACCTTGCGGGCGGCGGCCCTGCCAAAGGGTCCGAACCGCCTCGTATTCGCCAGCGCCCGGGCTGGCCTCCCGTCTATACGTATTGAGCCAGCGCTGCGCCCCCGCCCGACCGCGGCGGTGGGCGCGCGCCTGCAAGTGTTGAGGCAACCCAACAGAGCCGCGCTTGGGCGCGACGCATAACCGGCGCTGCAGCACTGTGGCGGCGCGCTGGCTTCCACGGCGCCCGCCAGCGGCCGGCGCGGCCGCGGTCGCCCCTGGGCCGAGGCGCGCGCCGGCGCTGGCGCGCGCTGCACATATAAAACGGGCGGGCGGCGCTCTCTTTTTTCCGCGCCGCTCGCCTGTGCTGTTTTGGGCGCGCTTCTGCTGCTGCTGCCCGTGTGTGCCCGTATGTGCTCCCCCCCGCGCGCGGCCGGCGCGGGGGGGAAGGGGGGAGGGAGTGGGAGGGGCGTGCTCGCGACTCGCGACTGGGGGGCCGGCCGGGTCTTGCGAGCGCCGGCCAACGCCGCGCGCTTGCGCGCAGGGTGTGGGGGTTTGATGGTCGGGCACCCGCTGTGTGCATGTGCATGTGTACGACGACGATCCTCACGCGCCCCACTGCTCCAAGCGCCTGCTGCTCCATCCGCATCCGCATCGGCACCCCCTCGTCCACTGGCGCGTGCGCCACTCCACCCACGCGGCCGGCGGCGCGCCCTGCCGCCGCTGCCGCGGCAGCGCGCGCCGCCACGGACGCTGCGCTGCCTCGCCTCACCTCGAACGCCATTGCCTGGGCATGTGATGATGATGCTGATGTGGCGCACAGGCACGCCTGCGCCCGGGCCGTCGCGGCGGCGGCGAGAACACGCGCGCGCGGCCCGCCCGACAGTCAACGAATGCATCGTGGCACTGTAACGCTTATCCCGATGATGATGCTTGTCCCGATGATGCCAGACTCGCCGAAGCACGCCGCGCGCCCTCGGCCGCCGCCGCCACCGCCGCCCGCCCCGCGGCTGGCGTAGCGCACCGCGCGCCCAGGCGCGCCCCCGGGCCCCCGGGCGCGCCTGGGCGCCAACGCGCGGCGCCGTGAAGTTCCTCCCGCTCTCGCGGGTCTTGTCAGCGATGACGGGCAGGCGGGCGGTCGCGCAGAAGTGGCAGGCGAGCGGCGCGGAACCCGGCCATCGCCCACAAAAGCGCGCCCGACAGGCGGCCAGGGCATCCACACCGCTCGCTGAGCTTTCCAAGCAGCTCAACAACCTCAACAGCACCAAAGCAACGCCCCTACGCGCCCCTGCGCGCCAGCAGCTGCAGCTCCGCCTCCCTCTTCCGCGCTCCCGCCCTCCCGACGCGCACGAGCCGCACCGGCCACGATGAGCCGCGCCGGCAGCTTCATCATGCTGTCAGGGCCCTCGGCGACGCGCCTGCACAGCGTCGTCGCCGCCAACGCCCGCGGGGGCAGTGCGACCGCGGCGGCGACGCCCCGCAGCGGCTCCGTGCTCGTCGTCGCGGGCGCGAACAGCTTCCTGCGCCACATGCGCTGGGACGACGACCGGGCCACCGACGACGGCAGCGCCGACGGCGTGCAGCGCAGCGGCCGCTCGGTGGTGCGCACGCTGGGCCCCGAGTACCAGAGCCTGGCGGGCCTCCGCCTCGACAGCGCAAGCTACCGCTCCTTCACCGTGCCGCCCGGCGCGCTCGCGGCGGTCGTGGCCGCGGCCGCGGCCGGCGGCGGCTCGAGCGCCGAGGCGGCGACCGGCGCGCCGCGCCACGGCACCTGGGACGCAGCGCTCCTGCTCGCCCCGAGCGCCGTCACGGCGGGCGACGGCCTCGCGGCCGCGCGCGGGCTGTACGAGGCACACCAGCTGGAGCGCCTGCGCGAGCTGCGCCGCGCGTTTGGCGGCCAGCCGCAGGAGGCGGCCGACGGCGCGGACGCGGACGCAGAAGCAGACGCGGACGCGGACGCGGACGCGGACGCAGGCGCGGACACGCAGCGCGGTGGCAGCGGCAGCAGCAGCGCCGGCGGGGCCAAGCGCGCGCCCAAGGCGCTCGCGCGCTTCGGCAAGCTCCTGGCCAAGCTCGCCGCGTGAGCACCGCGCCGCGTGTGCCCAGATGGTCGCGCCTCACGCTCTCTTGACCAATAAACTCGTGCCCGCTCGGGGGCGCGCTGCTTCCTGCACTGCTATTCGCCGCAATTTCGGCCCACCCCCTGTGTATTCGAGCGGCGCGGGCGCCGCCTGGCGTGCGGCCGCGCGCGTGCGCGGCGAGCTCGGTCGGCATTGAGCTGCCGCACGCCGTTCTCCCATCATCGGCTCCCCAACACAACAAAGAGCGCCGCCGCTGTGGCCACAGCGGCGGCGCCTGACTGTGACTGCGCGCTGGCCCGCGCCGCCGGCCCGCTGGTGCCGGCCCCTGCATGTTTATTGCCTGGTGTGGCGCGATCTTTGTAGCTGGCCATTGGACTGAAACTCAAAGCTGCGGGCCACTGAGCGCAAGAGCGGGGGCGGGGGAGCCTGGCCAGGCAGCGAAAGGGCGCGCGCAGCGAGCGGGTAACACCCCTCGAGTCCGAGGCCGAGGTTGCAGCTCCGCGCCGCCGCCGCCGCCGCCCGCCGCGCATCAGTCGTCCTCGCCCTCGCCCGCGAACGACAGCAGCACCTCCTTTCTCTGCTTCTTGGCCTTGGGCTGCGCCTGCTGCTGCTGCTCGCCAGGCGCGCTGCCTGGCGGCGCCGCGGGCCCGATGGCAGGGCCGATTGCGGGGCCAATCGCTGGCTCGCCGCCCGGCGGCGCCGCGGGCCCGATGGCAGGGCCGACCGCGGGGCCAATCGCTGGCTCGCCGCCCGCGTCGGCGTCGGCGCCGGCTGTCGCGGCGCCCGCCGCCAGCGCCGCCTCCTCAGCAGGCCGCTTCCGGCCGGGCCCCGCGTCGTCGCCGCCGCCGCCGTCTGCTGCTGCTGCTGCTGCTGCTGCTGCTGCGTCTGCGTCTGCTGCTGCTGCTGCTGCCTCTGCTGTCGGCGCTGCCGCCGCTGCTGCTGGCGCCGGCGCCGGCGCTGCCGCTGCAGCCCCGGCCGTGCAGTCTGCCGCCGCCTGCCGAGGCTTGCCCGCCGCCTGGCCCGCCGCCGCCGCGGCCTCCGCCGCCAGCAGCGTGGCGCGCAGCTCCTCGCTGGCGGCCAGGTCGGACGCCTTGCGGCCCTTGGGGTTGGCGGCGAGCGGGTTGGCCGCGCGCTGCAGCAGCAGGGCGACGACGCCGGCGTGCCCGCCCTGCGCCGCGAGCATGAGCGCGTTGGCGCCCTTGCGCGTCTTGCCGTTCACGGGCAGCCCTGCAGCGCGGGGGCGGGCAGCCCGGCGTGGGCAGCGCGCGCCGGCAGGCGCCGCCGGCGCGCGGCGCCGGCAGCGGCGGCGGGCGCACACCCGCGTTGAGCAGGTGCCGGATCGGGGCGACGTGGCCCTTCTGCGCCGCAAAGTGCAGGGCGTTCATGTCTTCCATGGCCGCCGCCTTGACGTTGCACCCATGCGCCAGCAGCAGCTTCACGGCCTCCTGCGGGCGCGCAGCAGCGGGCGGCGCGCGCGGTCCGCCCCGCAGCCGCCGGCGGCCAGCGGCGATGCTGGCTCGGGACGGCGCAGCGCACAGAGCAATCCCGCGACTTCACTGTGCCCGCCGCCCGTGGCCAGCGGTGGCGGCGGCGGCGCCCCGCCGAGGGGCGACCGGTCGCCATCTCCGGCGGCCGCACCTCGTGGCCCGCCCACGCCGCCAGGTGCAGCGGCGTGCGCGCGTGCTTGTCACGCGCGTCGACGACCTTGGCTCCCGCGTCCGCCATGCCGATCAGCTGCAGCATGCGCGCGGTGTCGCCCGCGCGGGCGGCGCCGTGCAGGTCCATCGCGGCCGCAGGGGGCCGGCGCTGCAGCGGCTGGCTCTGGAGTGAAAAGGCGACCGCGCCCTGGCACGGTACGCCGTGGGCAGGCCCACCGGCGAGGGGTTTGCGGAACCACAGCGCAGCGGCGGCGCAGCGCTGCGCCCTCGCCGTGGCACAAGGCGCGCGGTCGGTCGGTCGGCGTCGCAACGGACGCGGCCGAAGCTGTTACCCCGTCCGCCGTGCCGGCTGCCGCGGCGGCCACAGCCAGGGAGCTGCTCCGCGCGCCAGAGCCGCCGCGCCCGCGCAGCCCCGCCCTGCGCTGCGCCCTGCCGCCGGCCCTGCCGGCGCCCGCCGCCGCCCAGCTGGATCAGCCTGAGAGCAGCTTAATGAGGATGACCACGACGTTGATCACCATCAGGAACGCTGCGGCGCGGCGCCGGCGCGGCTGCTCAGCGCGCCGCCCGCGCGCTGCGGCGCGCGTGCCGCACGGCGACGTCGCAGCGGCGCACCCCTGAAGTAGTGCACCGCGTGGATGCCGCCAATGATGGACATCTTCAGCGAGTTGCTGCTCTGCATCTGGCTGAAGCCCCACCCGTCTGCGCGGCGCACGGCGCGGCGGCGGCGGCGGCGCGTCGGCGGGCCGCACCGCCGGCGCTGGTCCTGCCGCCGCCGGCGCGCGCCGCCCGGCCACGCACACTTCTCGAGGAAGCGGTCGTTGTTGAGCACGGCCACGCCGTTGAACATCAGCAGCACCGACTGCCGCGCAGCAGGCGGGTGCGGCGGCGGTTGATGCTGTCGGCCGCGCCCGCGCCCGCTGCCACGCCTCGCCCCGCTCGCTGTGCCCCGCCCCGCTGCTTTCCACTGCACCACGCACCTGCAACAGCGTCCACAGCGTCATGGCGCCGCCCGCCGGCGCGCCCGCGGGCCGCGCCGCGCCGCTCGCGCGCCGCGCGGCCAACCGCCTCCCGCTGCAGCCCGCGCGGCCGCCGCGTGTGGTCCCGCGCCCGGCGTGTCTGTCTGCCGCACGCCCACGGCAACCGGCTGGGAGGTGCGGCCGGCACGCAGCGAGCGGGGCGGGGCGGCGCAGCAGCGGCGGCGGCGCGCCCTCGCGGCGTGCTGGTCCGCCAGGCCTCGGTGCGCAGGCGGTTGAGAGCTGTGCACACGGCGGATACCACAGCGCTGGGCGTCGTAAGGGCGGCGTCCTGTCACGCGGGCTTGGGGCTCGCTGCACCGCGCCTCGCCATCTTTGCGGCCCCACGACGCCAGCTGCCTCCCTCCGCCTCGGCACTCTGCACACGCACGCTCCCCTCAGCTCTGTGGGACGCGTGACGCCTTGCCCGCAGCCGACCGACGCCCGCACGCAGCGTCAGCAGCGGCGGCAGCAGCGCTTACACCACCATGCGCGCCACGCTCCTGGCGGCCCTGCTGGCCCTGGCGGGCCTGGCCGGCGCGGCCGCGGACGCGCCCTGGTTCTGCCACGACCTGTGCGCGCGCCGGCGGCGGCGCGGCGCCTGGGAGCGCGGCGGCACGCGCGCCCGTGGCGCCCACTCACTCGGCGCGCGCCCCTCTTGTGTGTCACGCATGCCTCGCAGGGACTGCCCCTCCTACAAGGTGGTGGCCAACCTGACCGCGCTGGACGCGGAGCTGCGGGCATACGCCCCCGGCAAGTGGGCGTCCACAGGTGCCGCGGCCGCGGCGACGCCCGCGCGCCCGCCCCGTGCCGCGCCCACACGCGCGCCCACACACTCGCCGCCGCGGCGCCGCAGTCGTGAGTGGCGTGGGGTACGACAAGGCGGTCGCGACCGGCTTCTGGCGGCTGTTCAAGTACATCAGCGGCGCCAACGTGGAGCAGACCAAGGCGCGCTGGGTTGGCGCCCCGCGCGGGCCCCCGCTGGCCAGCGGCGGCGGCCGCCGCAGCCCTAGCCCCGACCCCACCGCTGCCGCCGCCGCCGTCGCCGCCGCCGCCGCCGCCGCTGCGCAGATCGAGATGACCGCCCCCGTGACGGTGCGCGTCACGCCCGGCGCCGGGCCGGCCTGCGAGAATAACTACACGATAAGCTTCTTCGTGCCGTCCGCGTTCCAGGTGGGGCACCGCCGCCGTGGCACCACGCGCGGCGCCCCGCCGGCGCCCCGCGCGGTCCGCGCCGCGCCGCCCCGCCGACGTTCCACGCGTCGCACCGCCGCCGCCGCCGCGCCGCCTCGCGGCAGGCCAAGCCGCCCACGCCGTCGGCGCCGGAGGTGTTCATCGAGCCCCGCGCCGCGCTGAAGGTGTATGTGCGGTCCTTTGGCGGCTGGGCGACGGGCGCCACGTACCTCGCGGCCGCCGCCTCGCTGACCGCGGCGCTGGAGGACGCGGGGCGCGCGTTCGACGGCAGCCACTTCTTCACCGCCGGTTACGACAGCCCCTTCCGCCTGCGCGCGCGGCACAACGAGGTGTGGGTCATCGACACCGAGGCGCGCAGCGTCGGCGGCACGGAGGAGGCGCGCGTCGCCGCGGCGTGAGGGAGGGGTGAGGGAGTTGGAGGGCTGGCAGCGAGGTCGTCATCACCATCTTCATGCAAGGTCAAGTAATCACAAACAGGGCGCGTCTGGGCGACGACGCGTGCTGCGGCGCGAGCGCGCTGCGCCGCCGGTGTGCCGTGGTTCATCAAATCCCCTCGCCGCTGGCCCCGGCCTGCACAGCGTGCCAGGGCCGCAGTCGCTCACGCACTCCCGCGCCAGCCGCTGCAGCGCCCGGCCTTTGCGGGCCCCGCTGGGATCGCAGCGCCGGCGCCGCCGGCAGCAGCAGCGGCTCGGCACGCAACCGCCGCGGCGCGGCTCGCCCGCGCGGCGCGCCGGCGCCATGGCCGCCACGTCGGCCCTGGCGCCGGGGCTGGCCAGGAAGGTCAAGAAGGTGCGTCGCGGCGGGCGATCGCGGGCGCGCGGCGCTGCGGCGTGGCCCCGAAGCAGCGGCGGTCGCGCCGCGCCGCCGTGAGCGCTCGCGCGCCGCTCCCTCCTCCCTCCCCTCCCCTCCGCCGGCGGGCAGATCCTGGAGATCAAGACCGAGTCGCCCGAGCTCGTCGCGGCGCTGGGCACGCTGTCGGCCATCTACGCCGACAACACGCCCGCCGCGCGGCGCGGCCTGCGCGCGACGATCGAGCAGCGCGGCCTGGCCATCAGCCGCCAGTTCCTGGTTGCCGCGGAGGGCGTCACGGCGGTGCGCCGGCGGGGCGGCGCCCTGCGGCGCGCGCTCGCGGCGCGCGCCGCGCGAGCCCGCCGCGCCGCGCCGCGCGTTTTGCAGGCGCTGGACGACGTGCAGGCGCAGCTCGACGGCGTGACCGCGAGCTGCGCCGCGATCACGTCGGCGCTCGCGGGCGCGCGCGCAACCGCGGGCGGGCTGCTGGCCGAGTCGGACAAGGCCGCGCGCGAGCTGGCGGCGCTGGACGCGCGGCGCGCGCTGGTGGAGCAGTTCCTTGACAAGTACCAGCTCACGCCAGAGGAGGTGGGTGGGTGGACGGGTGGGTGGGTGGTGGGGGCGGGTGGGCGGGCGGGTGGGTGGACGGGTGGGTGGGTGGGTGGGTGCGTGGACGGGTGGGTGGTGCACGCCCCGGGGAGCACAGCGACGGCGAGGGGCGGCAGGCAGCAGCCGGCGCGACCCGGCGCGACCCGGCGCGACGCGCGCCGTGCGCCGCCGCGCCGCCGCCGCAGGCCGCGCTGCTGCAGGCGGGGCAGGTCGGGCCGGAGTTTTTCGCCGCGCTCTCGCGCCTGCGGGCCATCCACGAGCACTGCCGCGGCCTGCTGCGCAGCCACCACCAGCGGGCGGGCCTGGAGCTGATGGACCACATGGCCGCGCACCAGGAGGCGGCATACGAGCACCTCTGCAGGCGCGGCGCGCCTGCACGCGGGCGCGAGGCGGCGCGTGGCTTGCGGCGGCGCCGGCCGGCGCCGGCCGCTGGCGCTGCGGGCGCCCTCGAGCGCCGCGCCGCGCCGTGCCGCGCCGCCGCGCCGCAGGTGGGTGCAGGCCGAGTGCCGGCGCCTCGGCGAGGTGGACGCGCCCGAGGTGGAGCCCAGCCTCGCGGCGGCGGTCGCGGCGCTGCGGGACCGGCCGGTGCTGTACAAGTACTGCGCCGAGGAGGTGCGGGGCGGGGGCAGGCGCGGAGGGGAGGGGCCTCTGAAGGAGGCGGGGCCTCGCGCGGCGGCGCGCCGGCAAGCGGCTGCGGCTGCGCGGCGAGGAGCGAGCCGGCGCGCGCCGCGCGCGCCCGTAACCCAAACCCTGCACCCTGATGCGCCGCAGGTCGCGAGCGCGCGGCACGGGGCGCTGTTCCAGCGCTTCATCGTCGCGCTCACGCGCGGCGGCCCGGGCGGGCTGCCGCGGCCGATCGAGATCCACGCCCACGACCCGCGCCGCTACGCCGCCGACATGCTCGCCTGGGTGCACCAGGCGCGGCGGCGCGCGCGCGGCGGGAGCGCGGCGCGGAAGCGCGGTGTGGCTCGGCGCGGCGCGGCGCGGCGCGGCGCGGACGCGCGCGCCGGCGCCGGCGCAGGCGCTGTGCGGCGAGCGTGAGTTTGTGGTCGCGCTCTTCGGCGGCGGCGACGGCGACGAGCCGGGTGCGCTGCGCGGCCGGCGGTGCTGGCAGGGGGCTGCCGCCCCCGCCCCGCGGCGCGCGCGGCCCGCCGCTGCGCGCCGAGCGCGCTGCTGCCTCGCCCCCGCAGGCGCCGCCGCGGGCGGCGGCGACGCGCTGGGCCCGGCCGCGCTGCTGGACAAAATCTTCGAGTCGCTCTGCCGCCCGCTCAAGGCGCGCGCGCGCCGCTCTCCGCGCCCCGCCGCGGCGCGCGCCCACCGCCCTCCCCCGCCCGCGCTCACCGCCCTCCCCCGCCGCCCGCCCGCCGCCCGCCGCCGCCGCGCGGCCGGCCCCGCCTCCGCGCCGCGCCGCGCCGCGCCGCCGCAAGCAGGTGCGCATCGAGCAGGTGCTGATGATGAGCCCTCCGCTGCTGCTGTGCTACCAGCTCGGCCAGCTCGCCGCCTTCTATGCGTCCCTCATCGCCGAGGCGCTCGGGCCCCGCGCCGCGCTCACCGCGACGGTCGCGGGCTGCCGCGACCTCGCCAACAGGCGCGCGCCCGCACGCGCGCGCGCGCGCCGCCGCCGCCCGCGCGCACGCCCTCGCGCCAGCTGCACGCCAGCGCGCGTCGCCGCCCGCGCGGTGACCCGCGTCCCGACTCGCTCCCCACGCATCGCGGCGCCCCCGGCCACCCCCCCCCCCCACCACCACCAGAACGTTTATGGAGCAGCTCAAGGCGTCCGGCGACCGCCTGCTGCGCGCGCCGCCGCAGCCGCCGGCCGACCTCAGCCCGCCGCAGCAGGTCACGCAGACGCTGTCGCTGCTGGGCGAGCTGGTCACCGCGTTTGAGGGCAGTATGCACGCCAGCGCCGCGCAGCCGCAGGCGCCGGCCGCGCCCGGCGACGGCGCGCCCGCGGGCGCCGGCGGCGGCGCGGCGAGCCTGGAGGGCGAGGAGGGGCTCGCCCGCGTGCTGGGCGCGGTGCTGGAGCCGCTGCTGGCCATGGTGTCGGCGTCGGCCGAGGCGCTCAGCCCCGACAGCCCGGCGCGCCTCGACGACGGCTCCAAGCTCGACCCCACGGCCCACAAGGTCTTCACCATCAACTGCCTCGCTGCCTGCCAGGCGACGCTCGCGCTGCGCCCCGCCGCGGCGGCGCGCGCGGCGGCGCTCGCGGGCGCGGTCAACGCGTGAGCGCCGCGCGCGGCCAGCGCGGCGCGGCGCGGCGTGAGCGCCGTGGCGCGCCGCAGCGCGGCAGCCAGCCAGCCCCCGACGCCGCCGCCGCTGCTCGCCCGCCGCGCTTCTCGCGCAGCCAGCTGGAGGCGCTCGTCGCGCAGGAGGTCGGCCGCCTGCTCGCGCGCAGCGGCCTGGCCGAGGTGGTGGAGCGCGTGCGGCTGTACAAGGTGGGCGCGCCACCGCCGCCGGCGCGCGCGGGCGCGCACGGGCGCGCTGGCGGGTGCCCGCCAGCGGAGGCCGCGCGGCAGCCCGCCGGCGCTCACGCGCGCCGCCCACGCGCGCCGCCCACGCGCGCGCGCGCGCGCGCGCGCGCGCAGGCGTCGCCGCAGGGCGCGCCGTCGCCGCCGGCGTCCGACCCCGCGCTCAGCCTGGGCGCGGTGGCCGAGGCGCTGCGGCGCTTCTTTGTCGCCGTGAGCAGCCCCGACGCGCTGCCCGAGTTTGCTGCGATACAGAGCCCCCGCCTGCGCGGCGACGCGGTCGCGCGGTGCGCGCCGCGCGCGCCGCGCGCGGCCCGCCCCGCCCCGCCAGCGCGGCCCGCCCGCGCCCCGTTGCCGCGCCCCGCCGCCGCCGCCGCGGCCGCTGGTCAGCCCCGCCCGCCCCGCCCGCAGCGTCGCGGCGTCGCTGGTCGCGGCGTACGAGGAGGTGCACGCGCTGCTGGACGACCCCACCGCGGGCTACGCCGAGGCGGGCGGCAGCGCGGCGGTGCGGCACACGCCCGCGCAGGTGCGCACCATCCTAGGCGTGCTGTGAGCGCGGCGGGCGCGGCGGGCGCGGCGTCCTGGCGGTGACACCCCCTCGGCGGCAGCTCGTACTCCGGTTTACAGGACTCCACAGCCATGTCAGTGCTACCTGCTCCCTGCCCCGCTCCCGCCCGGCCAGCGCGCCCCGCGCCCCGCCCAGCTCCCCGCCCACCAAATCAGCGCCCGCGGCCGCCCCCGAAATGCAGGCGCCGCCGGGCGAGCCGGCCAACCGATCGCGCCGTCACGCGCGCGCGCGCGGCGCGCCGCCGCGGTGTGCGCGCCGCCCGCCCGCTCAGACGAGCTTGGAGGGCAGCGGGTCCTTCCACGCGCGGCAGCCGGTGATGGTGATCGGCACGAGCGGCTCGTCCGCGGCGTTGGTGTCGACGTCGCTGATCGCATCGACCAGCTCCATGCCGCGCAGCACGCGGCCAAACACCACGTGCTTGCCGTTGAGCCACTCGGTCGGCACGACGGTGATGAAGAACTGGGAGCCGTTGGAGTCGGGGCCTGAGGGCAGGGCACGCCACCGGGCGGCGGCGGCGCGGCGGTGAGCGGCGGCGCGGCGCGGGCGGGGCGCGGCCGGGTCGCGGCCGGGTGCGCGCGCTGGCGCGTCGGCGCGCACCCGCGTTGGCCATCGCGAGCACGCCGCGGGAGAGCTCGAAGCTGAGGTTCTCGTCGGGGAAGGTGTCGCCGTAGATGCTGTAGCCGCCCGTGCCGTCGCCGTTCTCAAAGTCGCCCGCCTGCGCACAGCGCGCACAGCGCACGCGCACAGCACGCCCACAGCACGCGTCAGCGCGCGTGTCAGCGCGTGCTCCCACGGCGTGTGTGGGCGTGGGCGCGCATGGAAGGGCGGGGCCAGGCGGGGCAGGCGCCTGGGCGCGGCGCGGCGCGGCGGCCGCGCGCGCGGCGGGGCGCAGCAGGCAGCCCCGGGGCCAGCCCGCTGCTGCTGGCGCGCCTGGACCATGAAGTCCTTGATCACGCGGTGGAACTTGGACCCCGTGTAGGAGAAGCCCTTGGCGCCCTTGCAGATGCCAACAAACTGTGATGTTTAGGGACGCGCGCGCGGTCAGGGCGGGGCGGCGCGCGAGGTCAGGCGACGCGGTGTCGGGGGCGGCGCGTGGTGTCGTGGGGGCGGCGCGGGCCGGGGGCGCAGGCCCCCCCCCCCCCGCGCGGCGCGCGCGCACGTTGGCCACGGTCTTGGGCGCGGCGTTGCCAAACATGCCGAGCGTGACCGTGCCGGCGGGCTTGCCGCCCGCGGCGATCGTGAGCTCGACCTTCTGCGTGACCGCGAGCGGGTCGGTCGCGAGGTCCGACGACGCGACCGACACGGGCGCGGCCACGGGCGCGGCCACGGGCGCGGCGACGTGCGCGGCGACGGGCGCGGCGGCGGCGTGGCCGCCGCCGAGCGCGGCGTATGCGCAGCCGGCCTGCGCGACGGGGCGCAGCGCCGAGGCGTCCAGGCCGAGCGCGGCCGCCGCCTTGAGCATCGCGGCGGTGCCCTCGGCGTCGACGGGCTTGCGCGACAGCAGCCAGAGGCCTGGGCGGCGGGGCGGGGCCGGGGCCAGCGGCGCCGTGAGGCGCGCGGGGCGGGCAGGAGCGGCGCGGGCGCGCGCCGCCGCTCCACGGCCGCTGCGCGGCAGCTGCGGGCGCGCGCACCCTGGCTGGCGGGGCGGCAGAGGCCGTTTGCGCCCGCGCTGCTCGGCGCGCCGCTGGTGATGACCGCCCAGTCGTAGCCGAGCGCGGCGTTGGCAGACTTGCCTGCACGGCGGTTTGGGCGGGCGTGCCGACGCTCGGTGCGCGGCGCCGCTGCCGCGTCCGCGTCCGCCGCTGCCGCCCCGCGAGGGGCCCTGAACCCCGCAGATCCCTTCTGTGCCTCACCCGCGGCGACGACCCAGAGGTCGCTGTAGAGGAACTTGGTGCCGAGCTTGTAGGGCAGCTCCAGGATGCCGGGGCCAACCTTGAGCTTGCTCGCCGCCGTCGCCTGCGGACGCGCGAGGATATGGCGGTGGGCTCGGCGGGGAGCTCGGCGCGCCGGCCCTCTCCGCGCCGCGCTGCTGCTGCTGCGGCGAGACGGCGGCGGCGGCGGCGCGCCTGCGTGTCGGTGGTGGCGTTGAAGGGCGCCGGGAAGGCGAGCAGGCTGGGGATGGCTGCCGCGAGGGAGGCCGCGGGGCCGGCGCCGCCCTCCGCGAGCGCGGCGGGGTCGATCGCCTCGCCGTTGACGGCGCCCCGGTTGGCGTAGTTGGCCACAACGATGCCCTTGGCCAGGTTGGCGGCGTCGCGGGGCTTGTACTCAGTCCTGTGGGCGGCGGGAGTAGCCGCGCGGGGTCGGGCGGCGCGTGCGCGGCGAGCGAAGCTACCAGTGCGCGGCGGCGCACGCAGCAGGTGCGCATTGCAGCTCACTTGACGCAGAAGAAGGTGTCCTCCTTGTTGGCGGACGAGGGCACCTGGCCGGGGCGCGGGTCGCAGGCGCGAGTGAGGCGGCAGCAGCAGCCAGGCAGCAGAACGCTGGCCGGCTGTCGCCCCTGGGCCCCCAGCTGCTGCGACCGAGCGGACGTGCTGCCAGCAGCTTTATCGGTCCAAAGTGGTGCTGCGGGGCTGTGCTGCGGCGCGGCAGGGGTGCCCGGCGCGGCGCATCGAGCCCGGCACTACGCATGCGCAGCTCCGAAAACCGATCGCGCCGCAGGAGCCCCTTTCAGGCCGCACCTGCTGCTGCGCGTACCAAGTGCCGCTGAGGAACTTGGCGGCGTCCAGGCTCGCCAGGCTGTCGAACCCAGCGGGCGGACAGGCGCCCAGCGCGCCAGCTGCGGCGGCCAGCGCCACCAGCCCGAACAGCGCGCTGGCTGCCCTCATTGTGCGGCGTGGCAGCGGGGTGGGCGGCGGGGAGGCGGCGCGGGAGCAGGGCGGAGTGGGAACCGGCCGCGAGCGGCGCGAGGGGGCCTCGGCGGAACGCACCGACAACCGCCGCCGCCCAACGTGACGAGCGCCCGCACAGCTCCCGCCAGCTCTCGCTGGCCGCGGCGCAGCGTTTCCCCGGCAGCACAAGCTCTCAGTTACCCAGCCCGGGCCCGAGACCGCCACCACACCTCCTGCAGCCCGCCCCGCCCGCCCCGCTCCCGCCGCGAGCGTGCCGTCGCGGCCCGGCAGCAGCTGCTGCCGGCGCGCGCCGCGGCGCCACGCTCAGGGCGTGGCGCGCGCCGCCAGCGCCGCGACCTTGGCCGCCACCTCGGCGCGCTGCTCCCCGCGCGGCTTGTACGTCGCCAGCCGCCGCTCCCGCCGGCTCTGCAGCCCGTCCTTGGGCTTGGTCGTGTGCGTCGCCGCCACCGCGGTCGCCGCCTTCTCGTGCTCAAACGGGTACACGTGCACCTGGGGGGGGGGGGGGGGGGGAGGGGGGGAGGGGGGAGGGGAGGGAGGAGGGGGGAGCACGGGCGTCAGCGGGAGGGGGCGGGCGGGAGCGGGGGGACCGGGACGCGCTCCGCGTGGCGCCGCCAGGGGCGGCTCCTCGCTGCCGCTGCGCCCCGCGTCCCGTGTGCCCCGCGCAGCGGCCCTTGCGGCGGGGCGGGGCCAGTGCGCGGCGCGCCGGGGGCCAGCGAGCGGCGCAGCACTTTCACGCGCATTCACACACGCGCACGCACCAGGGACTTGTCCTTCTTCTTCGAGTAGATGACGATGCCCTCGATGGTGCTGAACAGCGTGTAGTCGCTGCCCGTGCCCACGTTGTCGCCCGCGTGCCACTGCGCGCGCAGAGGGCGGCGCGTGAGCGGCGGCGGCGCGCGAATGTGGCGGACGGCCGCACGAGCGCGCGTCGTCGGCTGACGGCACGCCGCCGGGGCCTGCAGGCCCTGCTGGACGCGGCCCAGAACCCGGGCGGCATCCAGCGGCTGGGCGGAACGCGGTCCGGGGCCGCGCCGGCCGACGCCCGAGCGACCGCCGCTGCCGCCGCCGCTGCTCGCCCGGCGCCGGCCGGCGCGGCGGGCCATTGGGGCGCGCCGCGCCCGCGGCGGGTCCGGCCGGGCGTCCGGCCGCGTCCGGCGCGGCCCCGCGCGCCGCCGTGTGCGGGCGGCGCGGTGGCGGGCCGCGGCAGCCACGGCCACCAGCTGCTCGCCCCGCGCCGCCGCGACTGGCGCGCCCGGCGCGCGCGCTCACCGTGGAGCCGGTCTGCCTGTAGATGATGCCGCCGGCCTTGACGGGCTGGCCGCCGAAGACCTTGATGCCGCGGCGCTTGGACTCGGAGTCGCGGCCGTTCTTGGTGCTGCCCGCGCCCTTCTTGTGCGCCGCCTGGATGACCAGGCGACGCGGCGCGGGCGCCGCGGGGCGGGCGCCCAGCGCGGAGCGCTGGAGGGCGGACAGCATGGCTGGCGGCCCCTGCTGCTCCTGCTGCTGCGCGGCGCGCCGCTGCGTCCGAGGGGGTCCCGTCAGCTGTGCCACTCCACGACGCGCGGGCGGGCGAATTGTGGTGGTGCGGGCACGGCGCGCGAGGCAGGCATCGCGGGCAACTGAGCCCCGCCTCCCAGACTACAGCGACCTGAGCAGCCTCGCCCAGCGCCAGTCCGTCGCGCCGCATCGTCGCTCAGCAGGGTGCCGCAACACAGCGCGCAGCACGCAGAACAGCAGCACCGGCCAAAAAGCAGAGAGGCGGGCCCACGCGCCCACCACCCGCCCTGTTTGCTCCCTGGCGCCCGCGCCGGGAGTTGGCGGCAGCGCCATGAGCAGCTGATCAGGTGCGGGCGCACGGCCGCGGCCCGCGCGCGCCGCGGGCGGCCGCGGCGCTGCTGTTGCGCCGCGCGCCGCCGCGCGGGGGGGGGGGGGGGGCGCGCCGCGCGCCGCCGCCGCCGGCCCGCCGCGCCCCCGCACGTGGCAGAGCTGCTCCGCGGCCCTCGCAGGCGCGCCGGCCCGACGCGGCGGCATGGCGGGCGCGGAGGCGCTGCCGGGCGCCCCGGCGGCGCCTGCCGACGAGGGCGGCGCGCGGCTGGCGTTTGACGTGGTCTCCGCGATCGTGCTGCTGCTCACGGCGCTGCTGGGTGCGCACCGGCGCGCGCCGCCCCGCGCCTGGACGCACGCGGCAGCGCGCCCGCCCGCGGCGCACCTGCTCATGCTGCTGCGCCCGCGCCTGCGCCGCGCGTGCCCCACAGGCGCCTACCTGCCGCGCTTCCTCGCCAGCCGCGGCGGGCAGCAGGCGGGGACGGCCACCAGCCTCGCGTTCCACCTGGGCAACATGCTCAGCGGCGGCGGTGCGGCCGCGTGCCGCGCCGCGCCGCGCCGCGCGCCGCGCACCGCGGCCTCCCACCGACGCGCCCGCGCCCGCGCCCGCGCGCCGCGCCGCGCAGTGATGCTGTCGGCGGGCTTCTGCCACCTCCTGGCGGACAGCCTGCGCCAGCTCGCGTTCATCGGTCGCTTCCCCATCGCCACGTTCCTCGCGGCGTGCGGGTACCTGATCACGCTGCTCGCTGACCAGGTGGTCACGGTGCTGACCGCGGAGCAGGGCCCAGACCACCACCACGGCGCCGGCGCCGGCGGCGGGGGGCACGGCTACGCGCGGCTGGACACCAAGGCGCAGCCGTTCAGCGACGGCGGGGAGACGCCGCCGTGCAGCGACCGCGGCGAGCCGCCGCCCTCGAGCGGCGGCGGCGCCGGCGGCGGCGGCGGCGGCCCCCCGGCGCCCAAGCACGCCGGCCGGCGCGGCGGGGGCGGCGGGCTGTCGCTCCTGTCGCTCGGGCTGGACGGCGAGGCCAACGGCTCCGCCGGCGACGTCGCGCTGTGCGTGCTGGCGTCGGGCTCGCCGCGCGCGATCACCGCCGCCAGCACGGCGCCGCGCGGCGGGTCACGACCCGGCGCCGCAGCGGCGCCGGGCGGCGAGGCAGGCAGCAGCAGCCCGCCGGCGGGCGGGGGGCAGCAGCAGCAGCAGCAGCAGCAGCGCGGCGACCAGCAGCAGCTGGGGCTGTCGGACGTCGACCTCCGCGGCACGCCGCGGCTGCCCTGCTCGCAGCTGGCGGGCGGCGGGCAGCCCTGGCGCCCGAGCGACGACGACGGCGCGTGGGCGCGCGGCGCGATGCTGGAGGGCGGCAGCAGCGGCGGCGGCGGCTGCGCCTGCAGCGCCTGCCGGCAGCGCGGCTGCGCCTGCTGCGGCGCCCTGGGGCCGCGCCGCCACCCGGAGGGCGCGACCGAGGCCGCCGCGGTGGGCCGCGTCGCGGGCCAGCTCGAGCTCGAGCTGGGCGGCGGCGGGCGGCGGCGCGGCGGCGGCGGCGGCGGCGGCGGCGGGGCGGGCCGGCGCACGCGCACTTCCAGGTGCTGCTGGGCCACGCGCCGCTGTCGTTCGCGACGACCGTGCTGCTCGCGTGCGCGCTGTGCATCCACTCCATCCTCGAGGGCATCGCGCTCGGCGCGCAGACCACGATGGAGGCGCGCGCTGCCGCCGCCGCGCGGCCGCGCAGCCGCGCCGCCGCCTCGACGCCGCCACCCTCACCCCCTCGCTCGCGCGCGCCCTCCCCCGCCCTCCCCTAAACCCTCCTCCCGCACCGCGCCCCTCCCCGGTGCCCCCCAGGCGACGAAGGACATCATGCTCGCCATCGCCGCGCACAAGGGCCTCGCCGCGTACGCGCTCGGGGCGAGCATCGTGGAGAGCAAGGCGCGCGCCGCCGCGCGCCGCCGCCCGCCGGGGCACGACACGCCCGCCCGGCTGCGGGCGCATGGCGGGCCCCGGCCGCCGCCCGCCCGCCCGTCACACGCCCACCCGCCCGTCCGTCACCCGCCCCCTGCCCGCGCGCCCCGGCCCACACCCCGCAGGCGTCGGCGGCCAAGTTCTGGGGCGTCGTGTCGGTCTTTGCCTCCGCGACGCCGCTGGGCATCGCGGTCGGCTACGCAAGCAGCGACCTCGGCGGCGGCGCGGTGGGCGGCGCGATGTCGGCGCTCGCGAGCGGGACGTTCCTGTACGTCGCGCTGAACGAGGTCATCCCAAAAGAGCTCGACGCCCCCGGCGGGCACCGCCTCGCCAAGGTCGCCGCGCTGCTCATCGGCTTCGGGCTCATGTCCCTGCTCGCCGTCTGGGCGTGATGTGAGCGGGCGTCGGCGGGCGTGGCAGCGAGAGGCGAGCGGCGCGAGCGTTTTGTGACGCGCCGGCGTCGGCCAAGCCCCACGCCCCGCAGCGCTCTCGGCACGCCCAGCCCGTCGTGCGCGCCTCCCGCCACTCGCTCGCGCCCTCCCTGTGGCTGCCGGCCTGCCGCCACAGGGCCGCCGACGCGCGCCGTGACGCGCACGCGCGCCGTCGCCGCCGCACCCCGCGCACTCCCGGCGCACCCGGGCCCGCACGCGATCGCGCCCCGGCCGCTCGCAGCGGCGTCAGCAGCAGCGAGCCGCCCACCGCGCCGCCGCGCCGACCGCGCCGACGCGGAGCAGCGCGCCGCGATGGCCGCCGCAACGCGCACCAACATCATGGCCATGCTCGACACGGCGAGTGGGGCGAGCACTCGGGCGCCGCGCCGCCGCCGCGCCGCGCGGCGCCGCTGCCCACGCTGCCGCCGCCGCACGCGACCCGCCGCCCGCAGACGCGCGCGCGGCTGGGTTTCAGCCGCGACAAGACCTTCACGCCCACGCCCAACGTGCGCCGCCGCCGCTGAGCCGCGCGCCCGCACGCCCGCGCGGCCGCTGGCACGCGCCGCGCGCGCTGCCGCCGGCCGCTCATGAGCGCGCGTGATCACGCGCGCGGCACGCACGCGCCGGCGCGCACCGCAGACGCGCAACCCGCCGATGCTGGAGGAGGCGCAGGCCTTTGCGGAGCAGCTGCGCGCCTTTGAGCACGCCGTGCGCGACTACCACCGCCGCGTGTCGCGTGAGCGCCTGCGGCCGGCCGGCCCCCGCGCCCGCGCGGCCCGCCGCCCGCGCATTGCCCGCCGCCGAGCACCCCCGCGCGCCGCCCGCTGCGCAGGCTCGCTGCGCGCGCAGCTGCCGCTGCTCGCGGCGAGCCTGCCGCGCGTGTGGGCCGCGGTGCACGACGAGGCGGGCCCCGGGCTCGCGGAGCCGGTGCGGCCGCCGATCAGCCACGGGCACCCCAGGTGAGCGCGGCCGCGGCGGCCAGGGGGCCGGCAGCGCGTGCGCGCGCACGCTGCGCGGCACGCGCGTCGGCAGCGTGCGTCGGCAGCACGCGCTGAGGCGCTGCCGCTGCCCCTCCCTCCCCCCACGGCCGCCCGCAGCATGGTCGGCGGCGCCTACGACGGCGCGGCCGCGCACGCGCACATCGAGCGCTTTGACGCCGCCGTGGACAACGTGCTGTCGGCGCTGCGCCGCTGGCACGAGGGCCTCGCCGTCGCGCGGGTGCGGCGCGGCGCCGCCGCCGGCGGCGGGCCCTGCCATCGCACGCGGCAGCCGCGCGGCGCCGCCCGCCCGGCTCCCGCCGCGCACGCGCCCACGCCCGCGCCCGCCCCGCCGCCCTGCTCCGCCCCCGCGCCCGCGCCACCCGCCCCCGGCCACCAGGAGCGCATGAAGAGCCTCGAGCGCCTGCGCCGCGAGGTGGACGGTGCGCGGCGCAAGCACGAGCGCACGCTGGGCAAGGCCGAGGCGCGCCTGCGCCGCGCGTACGGCGCGGGCGGCGGCAGCAGCAGCAGCAGCAGCGACGACGACGACGACGCCGGCGCGTACGGCGGCCGCCGCGGCGTCGTGCCGCGCGGCAAGGCCCTGGAGGACTACCAGCGCCTCGCCCTGCACACCGAGCGCCAGCTGCGCGGTGCGCGGCCGCGCGCCCGCGCCGCACCGCGCGCCCGCCTGCGCGCTGCGCGAGCCGCCCGCGCGCCGGCCCTGACGCAGCCGCCGCGCCGCCCGCCGCGCCGCCCGCCGCGACGTGGCGGTGCACGCAGCCGTGCTGGAGTCGTACGAGGACCAGGAGCGCCTGGTGTGGGAGCAGCTGAGCGGCCTGGTCGTGGACGGGTCCTGGCTGGAGAGCTACGCCGCGGCGGTCATGGTGCAGGCCAAGGAGGCCTTCCAGGCACGGCCTGCGGCGCCCCGCCGCCCGCCGCCGCGCGGGCGCAGCGGCGGGCGCTGAACCCCGCGCGCAGGCCGGCCCCCGCGCGCGCGGCGCCGACGCCCGCGGCCGCCCGCGCCACGCCGCCGCGCGCCAGGGCGTCGCGCTGGCGCTGGGCCCGAGCAAGGCGCCGCTGCCGGCGTTCCGCTCGGGGCCGTACGCCGCCGCGGCGGGCGGCGGCGGGCGCGCGCAGCACTACGGCGCGGTCGGCGACCACACGGCGGTGCTCAGCCAGATGTCCCCGGTGAGGGCCGGCCGGGCGCCGCGGCGGTGGCGGCGGGCTGCGACGGAGCGCGGGGCTGCGGGCTGCGACGGAGCGCGGCGGCCGACCCCGCCGCCCGCCCGCCCGCGCACGCGCGCCCGCGCGCCCGCACGCTGCCCTGCGCAGCGCGCGCTCGAGCTCGCGCGCGGCGCGGCGCCGCGCGGCGCGGCCGTGCTGCCCTACACCCCGCTGCGCGCGCGGCGCGGCCTCGCGACGCCCCTGCTGGTCGGCGCCGCCGCGCCGTCGGGCGCGGCAGCGCGCGCGCTCGCGGCGCAGCCGGTGCCGCCTGTTGAGATGGGCGCGTCGGGCGTGCCGCTGCAGCAGCTGCCCGCGGAGCTGCGCGAGCACACGATCAGGCGCGCGCCGCGCGCGGGCTGTGGGGCCGCCGCGCGGCCTCGCCGCAGCAGGCCAACACCGCCACCGCGCCGCCGCCGCAGGGAGGTGGAGCGCACCGTGGCGGGCGAGGGCGTGAGCGTGCGCGAGGCGCCGACTGCGGCCGCGCTGGCCGCGGCCGCGCCGGCGGGCGGCCGCGCCGGCCGCTCCGTGAGCCCGCTGGTCCAGAGCCCGCTGAGCCCCGCCGCGCACATCCCCACGCCCACGCGCGCCGAGCCGGCCGCGGCCGGCGGCGCTGCGCGCGCCGACGAATTGGCGGGCGAGCTGCCGGCGCGCCGCGAGACGGCGCGGCACGCCGAGGGCGTCGCGATGGCCCCGCGCGCCGGCCCCGCCAGCGGCGCCATCGACACGGCCGCCGCCGCGCCCTCCTCGGCCGCCGCCGGCGCCGCGGCCAGCCGCGCGGCCGGCGCCGGCTTCGCGCCCGCGCCCGCGGGCGCGGCGGAGGCTCGCCTGGCTGAGGCCTCGCCCCTGGCCGAGGGCGCGGCGCTCGGCGGCGCCGGCGGCCTGCGCGACGAGCGCCTCGACGACGTCAGCACCACCGCCACCGCCGGCAGCGGCCTGGGCCCGAGCCTCAGCTCAGAGGCCGGGGGCGCCGGCATCGCCAGCGGCGGCGCGCGCCTGGGCCTGGGCGCCGAGGGCCTGGGCGGCGCGGGCCTGGGCCTGGGCTCTGAGGGCCTCGCGCCCAAGGCGGAGGCGGGGCGGCGCGCTGACGACGTGCTGGACACCTTCTATACCCCCGCCAAGCCCGCGGGGGCGGCCGAGGCTGAGGCGCTGGGTGGCGCGGCCGCGGGTGCGTGGCCAGCTGCGCCGGGGTCTCGCCGCTCGCCGCGCGCCGCGCGCCGCTGCCGCTGAGCGCCTCGCCGCCGCGCGGCCGCCATCCACGCAGGCGCGGAGCTGGGCGGCGGGGGCCCCGCCAGCCGCGGCAGCGTCGCCGACGCGATCCGCGCCGAGCTCGCGGCCGCCCGCCCCGGCGCCGGCCCTGGCGCGGCCGGCCTGGGCGGCGGCGCTGGCGACTTCCGCGACGCGCGCGACGCGCCGTTTGCGGGCAGCGAGTCTGGCGACGACGCCTATGTGGACGCGCGCAGTGAGGTGCGGCGCCAGGGCGGGGCGCGCGCGCGCGCGCGCGCGCGGGCAGCGGCGCGCTCCCTCTCCCCGGCGCGGCTGCGGCGCCTGCCGCGACTGCCGCCGCCGCCGCCGCCTGCCGAGCGGCGCCTGCCCGCGCCGGCGCGCGCCGCCCCCGCAGCTCGCGCCCGGCTCGCGCGCCGGCAGCGTCGCCTCGGCGTACGAGGGCGGCGGCGGCGGAAAGGCGCCGCTGCAGCAGGCCGCCGTGACCGCGGCGCCCGCGGGCTTCACGCAGTGAGCTGCACCGGCGGCCGCGGCAGCGGGCGAGGCGAGGTGCGGGCCGTTTCGCGGGCGGGGGAGTTGCTAAGTTCCACCTGCCTGCGTGCTTTTCGTTCGTTTAGGGCTGGCGACGACGGGCGAGGACGGGCGGCGGGCCGGGGCCGCCCAGCGGCGGCAGGGGTGGTGCGCGTGAGGGCGGCGGGGGTGCATGTGAGGCGGGGAGGGCCGGGCAGCCGGCCGGCACTGACGGGTCCGGTGCGTGGACGGCGCGGCGGCGCAGCACGGCGCCGTGCGCGCGAGCGAGTGGGCAGCCCCCCTTGACCAGTGCACGCCGGCGCATGCGAGTTGGGCACCGCCACCCCGCGCCGTGGCGGCGGCTGAATAACGACGGCGGGGCGGGGCCTCGCTGAGTTGTAACGCATCGCCCGGGAGCACGTGCGGCGTCGCCGTTACACGCTCGCAGCGTCGCCCTCCCCTCCCCGGCCGTGGGACATTGCGCGGGCCAGCGCGCGGCACCAGCATTGCAGCGGGCGCCGCCGCCCTCCGTCGGTCGGCCGCGGCCCCGCAACTGCATGGCCGGGCGCGGGTGGGGTCGCCGGTCTCTCTCACACATTGGAAACCAACGCGGACCTGGTGCCGGCGAGCTGGCCAGCGTGTGGTCAAGCCCGAGGCGGGCAAAGCACTCCGGGCGGGCCGCGCGCGCGCCGGCCGCCGCCGCACGAGCGGCCGCGGCCGCGACAAGCCGCCAGCAGTCGCAGGCAGAAGGCACACGCAACGCTGCGCGCTGCCCCGCCCCACGCGCGCGAGGCAGCCCTCCCTCCCGGCGTGTCCAGGCGAGCCCCACACGCCAAAATGCCCCCCTCAGCCCCCCGTGCCGGCCTGTGCATGCTTATGGATGGTTGCGCCGCGCGCTGGTTGCGCCGCGCACCCGAGCGCCTCCCCCCGCCCCGTCGCCAGGCGCCGCCGCGGCCCCCGCGCCGCGAGGCAGCGCACGCCGCCACGCAGCCGCCCCCTTCCTCCCCCCGCCTAGCCTAGGCGCGCCCGGCGCCGGGCCGGCCGCGCGCCGCGCGGCCCCTGCTGCCGGGCGCCGGGCGCGCGACGAGGGACGGGCGCCGCCGCCTCAGTCAAAGCCGGCGCCGGCGTTGGGGTCGCCGCCGTCATCCTCGTCGTCGTCGTCGTCGTCGCCGTCGACGGCCATGGCCGCGCCGTCCTGCTCGGCGCCCTCCAGCAGCGTGTCCATCTCCTACGCGGGGGCGGGACCGGCGGGGCGGCGCGGCCGGCGGCGGCGGCGTGAGCCAGCGGGGCGCGCGGTCGGTCGCCGGGGGCCGCCGCCCGCGGGGCGCGCGCGCGGCGCAGCGAGAGGCGGAGGGGGCGCGCCGCGCCGCACCTTGAGCACGGCCGCGTTCTCGGCGGGCGCGCCCGGCGGCACGCCCTTGGCGGACAGCTCCGCCGCGGCCGCGGCCTTGCGCGCCTCGGCCTCCGCCTGCGCCTCCGCCTCCTGCGCGGCGCGGCGCAGGCGCGCGGTGAGCAGCAGGCCCGACGCCTCGCGCGCCCGCGCCCGCGCTGGCGCTGGCGCCGCGCGGGCGCCGCGCGCCGCCGTCGCGCCCGCTGCGGCCGGCCGCGCGGGCGGGCTGCACCTTTTGCCGCTCCAGCTCCTCCAGCTTGCGCCGCTGCTCCGCCTCCTCGCGCTTGCGCGCCTCCTCCTCCGCCGCCGCCTTGGCCAGCTTCTCCTCCTCCGCCTTGGCCTTCTCAGCAAATTCGTCCCACATGTCGCCGCCCGGCGCGCCCACGCCCGCGGCGCCCGCGCCCGCGCCCGCGCCCGCGCCCGCGCCGGCCGGCGCCGGCGCGCCCGGCGCGCCCGGCTCCGCCTTGACGGCGGCGGCCGCCGCCGGCGCGGCGGGCGGCGGCGCGTCGGCGCCGGGCTCCGCCTTTGTGAGCGCCGCCCAGTCGGCGTTGACGTCGACGTCCATCGCCGTCGGCGCGCCCGGCGGCTTGGCGCCGGCGCCGCCACCGCCCGCGGCGCCCGGCGGCAGCGGGGCGCGCGGCTTGTTGGCCTTGACGAACGTGCTGCTCGGCCGCGCGTTGGTGCCGCTCTGCGCGACCGTGCACGCGTCGCCGCCGTGGAACGTCGGCGCTGGCTGCCGCGCGGCGGGGCCGCCCATGGTCGACGCGACCATCTCGTCGCCGCCGCTGCCGCCAGAGTCCTGCGGCGACTGCGGCTGCGGCGGCGCCGCCGCGGCCGGCGCCGGCGCGCCCGGCGCCGGCGGCTGCTGCTGCTGCGGCTGCGGCGGCGGCAGCTGCGACGGCGGCGCGCCCGGCTGCTGCGGCTGCGGCTGCGGCGGCGGCGTCGCCTGCTGCGCCGCCGGCGCCGCCGGCGCCTGCTGCGGGTCTGCTGCACCAGCGCCGGCGGCAGGCGCTCCTGCTGCTGCTGCTGCTGCCCCCGGCTGCCCCGCGGGCGCCGCGCCGGCCTCCGCCTGCTGTGCCGCTGGGGCCGCCGCCGCGGGCGCGCCTGCCGCTGCAGGCGCCGCGCCGCCGAGCGCCGCCGGGGCGGCCGCCGCCGGCGCGCCCGGCGCCACGGGCGGCGGCGGCGTCGCGCCGCCCGGCGCCACCGCTGGCAGCGCCGCGCCCGGCGCGGGCGCGAGCGCCGCGGGCGCGTGCTTCTGCGGCGCGCCGCCGCCGCTGGGCCGGTTGGCGGCCGTCTTCTTGGGCGGCGCGCCCGTGGTCGCGGTGAGCACGCCGTCGACGTACGCCTTGAGCTTCCACAGCGTGCTCGTCGCCAGGCTGTCCATGTCCAGCTCGACCTCGCCGCCCACGTCCGCCGGCAGCTCCTGCGCGCCGGCCGGCCGGCCGGCCGGTGAGCGGCGAGGCGCCGCGCGCGGCCCGCCCCGCCCCCGGCCACGCCAGCCGCTCGCTCTCCGCCCCCGCACTCGCCCGCGCCTGCCCTCCCGCCTGCCCGGCCCCGGCGCCGCCCCGCCGCCGCTCCCGCCCTGCGGGCGCGGCTGGGCTGAGCCCTGAGCCCTAAGCCCTCCCGCTCACCTCGCACTCCTCGATGATGTCCAGCACCGCGCCGAGCTTCTCGCCCGGGATGCTCGCCATGTGCGCGCTGAGCTTGCGCTTCTCCTCAAACGTCATGTCCCGGTCCGGCGCGAGCTCGCCCAGCGCGCCCGGCAGCAGGTTGTCCTGGCGCGCGGCGCGCGGCGCGGGGCGGCAGGCGACGGCGCGCGGGTGAGCGCCGCGGCGCGCGGATGAGCGCCGCGGCGCGCGCGGCGCTGCGCGGCGGCGCGGCCGCGGGTGCGCACTTGCACGTCGCGCGCGGCGATGAGGTCGCCGAGCACGTTGCGCCGCGAGCGCAGCTGCGTGACCAGGTCGTCGTCGCCGCCGACCTCCTCGGTGCCGCGCTCCGCAAACGCCTGCGCGCGGCGCGGCGCGGCGGGCGCGGGCGGGCGCAGGCGGGACCGCGGGTGAGGCGCGCGCGGGCGGGACCGCGGGTGCGCGGCGGCGCGCGGCTGCCGCCGTGTCGTGTCGCGCCGGGCGCGCGGACCTGCTCCTCGCGCTGCTCGCGCTTCGCCTCGACCTGCCAGCGCTGCTCGATGTTGGCCTGGCCCCACATCTTCTCAAACGTCTCGCTGAGGATGTTGGCGGCGGCGGTGAAGGGGTGCTGCTCGCCGTTGTAGGTGCGGCAGTTGAGCCAGACGAGGCGCACGTCGTCGGCGACCTCGGCCGGCCCGCTGTAGGCGCGCGGCGCCGACTTGAGCTTGCGCAGCACCGTGCCGATGTCCATGGGGTTGCGGATGATGTTGTAGTAGTCGGGGATCTTGTGCTTCACCACGTCCACGGGCTGGCGGAAGGGCTCGCTCTTGGTGTTCTTGCGCAGCTTTTCGACAATTTTGATGATCTCGTCCCACAGCTCCTTCTTGCGCCGGTCGCGCTCCAGCAGCTGCCGCTGGCGCTTGGCCTCGGGGCCCTCCGCGATCAGCGGCGGCCCGGCCCGCTTGCCGCCCGCCACGGCGCCGCCGGTGCGCGCGGCCTCGCCGATGCGCTCCTCCACCTTGCGCTCATAGGCTGCCAGCACCAGCTCGTGCTGCTTGCTCAGCACCTTGAGCTGCTGCACCAGCGTCAACTTGCCGTGCAGCTCGTGGGCCCGCATGGCGTCCCCGCGCCCCCGCGCGCCGGGCCGGCCGCGGTGCTGCTCCGATGGGGGCTGACGGCGCCGCCGGCTCCACGCGCCCCGGCTCCCGCTCCAGCGCCTAGTCCGACGTCGCGCCACGCATTCCCGGTGCCCACCGGCCGCGAGGCGCCCCGATCGCGCGCGCCGGGCGTCGGCGCAACAACGGGGCCGTCAGCGCCTGCGCCCGAGGCTGCAGCGTCGCGTTCGCAGGCGCCCCGTCGGCCCGCCCCGGGCGCCGCGCCTGGCGGGCGCGGGCAGGCGCGCGGCCGCGGTGCAGGGTCTGGCTGCGCGTGCTGCGAGGCCGCGGCCCAGCGCGCCCGCGTGCTGTGTGCAGCGTCCGCCCTGCGCGAGGACAGCACGCCCGCGTCGGCGCAGAGGCCGCCTGGCGCAGCGTCGAGGGGCGGGCCCTCATGGCGCGGCCGCTCCCGCGCCGCCTGGCGCTCGTGATCGCCCTGGCGGCGGCGCTCCTGGCGGGCGCAGACTCCCAGGACGGCCTGGACCTGGCGGCGCCGAGCCAGGCGCCCGAGGAGCGCCATGCGCCGGCGCGCAGCACGGCGCCCGGGGTGACGCCGGCGCCGCGCCGCACACACGGCGGCCGCCCTCCGCCGCCAGTGCGCCCGAACCTGCTACGAGGTCGACTGCGATACCGTGGGGCTGTGGTACGGCAAGTACTGCGGGTGGGCCACGGCGGCTGCCCGGGTGCGTGCTGGAGCGCGCGGCGCGCCGCCCCGCGGGGGCGCGGGCGCGCCGCCCCCGCGGCGCACGGCGCGCGCCGCCGACCGCAGCCGGTAGCGGCGCGCGCCGCCAACCGTGCGCGCACCGCGTCGCGCCGCCGCGGGCGAGAAGCCGTTCGATTTGGCGCGGTGCGACGCGGGCGCGTCGCGCCGCTGCCCGGCGCGCGCCCTCACCTGCGCTCGCCGCCCCGACCCGTGCCGCGCAGCCCACGCCGCCGGGGTCGGTGCGTCGCTCGTCGCGCGCCGGCGGGGCGAGGGTCAAGTCGTACGCTGACGTGGACGGCGCCGGCGCGGGCTCCGACAGCGACTACGACGACAGCCAGGGCAGCGGCGGTGGCGGCGGCGGCGGCGGCCGCGGCACGCCGGGGCTCGCCCCTGAGGCGGGCGGCGACGCGGGCGCCGCCGCGAGGCCGCGCGGCCGGGGCGGGCGCGCGTCGGCCGCCGCGCCGGTGGTGCTGCTGCGGCGGCAGCCGGGCTACGCGCCCGCCCACACGGGCGCGTTCGGGCGGCCCAAGGCCGCCGCCGACACGCCGGCCGACGGCGCCGAGCGCGCCAAGGCGGGCATCGTGGCAGGCGAGGCCGGCGGCGCCGGCAAGCGGTGTGGCTGCGCAGGGAGGGGCGGCTGCGCGCGTGCGCGCAGCAGCCGGGCCTGCCACGGCTCGGACGCGCGTCCACGCTGCCCGCACGTCGCCTGCCCCCTGCCCCCGCCGCGCGCCCCAGGCCGCGCGCGGCGGCCGCCGCGACGGGCGCCAAGCAGCAGCGCCGGCGGCGCAGCAGCAGCGAGGACAGCGCGGACGAGCGGAGCAGCGACGCGGACGGTGGGCCGGGCAGCGACTCGCCACTCGCCGCCGGCGCGCGCCGCGGCGCGGGGCGCGGCGCCGCGGGCAAGCGCAGCTACGCGGCGCTGTTTGCGAGCGACGGCGAGGAGGAGGAGCAGGCGGACGAGGCGGACGGCGCGCCCAGCGACGGTGAGCACGCAGCGCGCGCTGCGCAGCCCGGCGGGCGCGAGCGGCGGCGCGGCGGCGCCGACCCGGCCGCCCGCCCGCGGCCGCGCGCAGGCGCGGGCAGCGACGACAGCGGCCGGCCGCGCACCAGAAAGGCGCGCGGCGGCGGGAGAGAGCGGCGGTCATGGCCGCAATGGTTGATTGTTGCCAGGGCACGCGGCAAAACGGCCGCACGCACCAGGATTCTTGCTGTGCTGTGCGAGCCAGGCAACACCAAGCCCCTGTCGCTGCTCCCCGCCAGCGTTTTCGCCACACCACAGCCTGCCTCGCGCTGCGCCAAGCAAAAAGTCAGCACTCAGCCCCGCCCCAGGGCTCGTACCCGTGCTGCGCCGCGCGCTGCCCCACCACTCGCCAAATCTCGCACACGAGGCCGCTGCTGCTGCCGTCGCCGCTGCCGTACGCGAACGAGGCGTCCACGCTGGCCGGGTGCTTCGGGCGGTAGACGGCTGGGTGCCGCGCCATCTCAAAGGCGCAGCGCAGCCTCTCGGCGCCGGCGGGCGGCGCGCCCAGCGCGGCGACCAGCCCCGCCAGCGCGGCCGAGGCGTCTGGGCCCGTCAGCGCCTCAAAGGTGGCCAGGTGCAGGCCGCCGGGGTGCGCCGCTGCGAACGCGTCATAGTCGTCAAACATTCTCGACCACTCGTCCGCCAAGCGCAGCACCTCGCGCCTGGGCAAGCAGGTTGGCGGCAGAGCGGAAGGGGGCAGGCAACGGGCGTTGCGGCGTTGGCCGCTGCTGGCGCCCCTGTCTCTCTGGCGCCGCGGCCTCTGAGCAGCGTGGCGAGCTGCTTTTCCCCCAGCTGCTGGCACCCCGCCCCGCTGGCACCCCGCTGGGCGCCGCTGCCGCAGCTGCACGCAGCCATCCCCTCGCAGCTCGCCCGCCGGAGCGTTCACCTGAAGTCGGTCCGGTCAAAGTCTGAGCGGGTCACCGAAGCCACATGGCCCCCGTGGCACACCTGCCCCTCCTCGGCGAGGCCGAGGCTGCAGGAGGAGTAGTCGTGGGTGCGCAGCCGCTTGTACTCGGCCAAAAAGGTGGCAAAGGGGTCCCTGACGACTGCGACCGCCCGCGAAAAGTTGCCCGCGCACTCGCACACGGGCTTGGCGTCTGGCGGCTCGTTGGCGACGGCCGGGCGGATGCGGCCGCCGCCCCGCCCGTTCTCGATGGACGTGAAAGGATGCCACTGGGGGTGTGCCTTGATGGCCACGACGGAGGGGCCGCAGAGGCGCTCGCCCGGCAGCACGCCCACCAGCGACAGGTCGGTGTAGACGGAGTCCGTGTGGAAGCCAGTCGCGCCTTCTATCAGCAAGCGCGTCATGGTGTTGCCTGTCCCGGTGTAACTCCACAGCAGTGCCGGGCAGAAGCTGCCTGGGGCGGCGCTCAGCCGGGCCGCAAAGGCATCCTGATCCGCCTGCGACAGCTCGAGCCGCTGCGCAAACAGGTCCGGGCAGGCGCCGCCGGCGGCGGGCATGGCGGCGGCGGGCCGGGGCGCGGCCCACACTGCCAGCAGCCACACCAGCCACGCGGCGCAGGCTGGGCGGCCCGGCCGTGCATGGCAGCAGCGGCGGCCGGCAACGCGCGAGTGAGCAGCCCAACTGGGCTCTCCTCCTCCTCCAACGCGGTGAGTTTGTGGCTGAGGCAGCGTCGTGTTTGAACGAGGCCAGGCGCCGGCGGCCCGCCCCCGGCGCCTGGCGGGCGCGGGCAGGCGCGCGGCCGCGGTGCAGGGTCTGGCTGCCGAGGCCGCGGCCCAAGCGTGCTGTGTGCAGCTTCCGCCCTGCGCGAGGACAGCACGCCCGCGTCGGCGCAGAGGCCGCCTGGCGCAGCGCCGAGGGGAAGGGCGGGCCTCATGGCGCGGCCGCTCCCACGCCGCCTGGCGCTCGTGATCGCCCTGGCGGCGGCGCTCCTGGCGGGCGTAGACTCCCAGGACGACCTGGACCTGGCGGTGCCGAGCCAGGCGCCCGAGGTGCGCCGCGCGCTGGCGCGGCGGCGCAGCAGCACGGCGCCCGGGGTGACGCCGGCGCCGCGCCGCACACGGCCGCCGCTCTCCGCCGCCAGTGCGCCCGAACCTGCCACGAGGTCGACTGCGACACCGTGGGGCTGCGGTACGGCAAGTACTGCGGCGTGGGCCACGGCGGCTGCCCGGGTGCGTGCTGGAGCGCGCGGCGCGCCGCCCCGCGGGGGCGCGGGCGCGCCGCCCCCGCGGCGCACGGCGCGCGCCGCCGACCGCCACCGTCCGCGCGCCGCGCCGCGCCGCGCGCAGGCGAGGAGCCGTGCGACGAGGCGGACGCGTGCTGCCGCGCGCACGACGACTGCGTCGGCGCGAAGCACGTGCTCGCCAACGACTGCCACGCCGACTTCATCGCCTGCCTCGACCAGGTCATGCTCTCGGGCAGCAAGGGCTTCTCGAAAAAGGTGCGGCCCGCGCCCCTGCCGCGCGTGCGCCGCCGCGGCCGCGCGGCCGTGGCGCGGCCGGCCGCCCGCGCGGCCCCCCGCCGCCCTCCCACGCGCCGCGCCGTGCGCGCCGCAGTGCCCCTACTCGACCGTCGTGCCGACCATGAAGAACGGCATCGAGCTGACCATGATGTTCGGCAGCCTCTTCACCGGGCTCGGCGCCGACATGGACATACAGATCGGCGACGCGCCGGCGCAGCACATCGGCGGCGGGAGCGGGAGCGGCGGCGACGCGCGCGCGCTGCCGGCGGGCGGCGGCAGCGGCGGCAAGAAGCGGCGCAAGCGCCGCGCGGGCACGGGCGGCGCGGCAGCGCCGTCGCGGTGACGTGCGGGGGGACTGCGTGGTGCGTGCCGCGCGCGGGCAGCTGCAGCGGGCGGGCGGTTAAACGAACGAGCTCCCAACTCTCGGCCCCGCCGCCGCCGTCACTCGGAGCCGGCGTCGCTGCCGCCGCCGCTGTCGCTGCCGCTGCTGCCCTCCTCCTCGCTCGAGGCGTCGTCGCCGCCGTCGTCGCTGCTGCTGCCGGTGCCGCCGCGCGCGCGGCCCCGCCGCGCTTGGCCGCCGCCGGCTTGGGCGCGCGCCGCCGCGGCGCCTCGTCGTCGCCGCTGCTGCTGCCGTCCAGCAGCACCACCTCGTCGTCCTCATCCGCGGCGGCGGCGGCCTTCCTGCCGCTGCCGGCGGCGCCGCGCCCGCGCCCTCCGCGCCGCGCCGGCTGGCTGCCGACCAGCACCACCTCGCCGTCGTCGTCGCTGCCGCCGCCGCTGGCGCTGCCGCCGCGGCCGCCGGGCGTGCTGCGGCCGCGCCCGCGGCCGCGGCCGCCGCCCGCCCTGCCGCCGCCGCGCGCCGTTTTGGTGCGCGGCCGGCCGCTGTCGTCGCTGCCCGCGCCTGCGCGCGGCCGCGGGCGGGCGGCCGGGTCGGCGCCGCCGCGCCGCCGCTCGCGCCCGCCGGGCTGCGCAGCGCGCGCTGCGTGCTCACCGTCGCTGGGCGCGCCGTCCGCCTCGTCCGCCTGCTCCTCCTCCTCGCCGTCGCTCGCAAACAGCGCCGCGTAGCTGCGCTTGCCCGCGGCGCCGCGCCCCGCGCCGCGGCGCGCGCCGGCGGCGAGTGGCGAGTCGCTGCCCGGCCCACCGTCCGCGTCGCTGCTCCGCTCGTCCGCGCTGTCCTCGCTGCTGCTGCGCCGCCGGCGCTGCTGCTTGGCGCCCGTCGCGGCGGCCGCCGCGCGCGGCCTGGGGCGCGCGGCGGGGGCAGGGGGCAGGCGACGGACGGGCAGCGTAGGCGCGCGCGAGCCGTGGCGGGCCCCAGCTGCTGCGCGCACGCGCGCAGCCGCCCCTCCCTGCACAGCCGCACCGCTTGCCGGCGCCGCCGGCCTCGCCCGCCGCGGCGCCCGCCTTGGCGCGCTCGGCGCCGTCGGCCGGCGTGTCGGCGGCGGCCTTGGGCCGCCCGAACGCGCCCGTGGGGGCGGGCGCGTAGCCCGGCTGCCGCCGCAGCAGCACCACCGGCGCGGCGGCCGACGCGCGCCCGCCCCGGCCGCGCGGCCTCGCGGCGGCGCCCGCGTCGCCGCCCGCCTCAGGGGCGAGCCCCGGCGTGCCGCGGCCGCCGCCGCCGCCGCCGCCGCCGCCGCCGCTGCCCTGGCTGTCGTCGTAGTCGCTGTCGGAGCCCGCGCCGGCGCCGTCCACGTCAGCGTACGACTTGACCCTCGCCCCGCCGGCGCGCGACGAGCGACGCACCGACCCCGGCGGCGTGGGCTGCGCGGCGCGGGCCGGGGAGGCGGCAGGTGAGGGCGCGCGCCGGGCAGCGGCGCGACGCGCCCGCGTCGCACCGCACCCCCCGCGGCGCGCCCGCGCACCTCGGTGGCCTGCGTGGCCAGCAGCTCGCTGCCCGGCTCCTGCGTCGCCGCCATGTCGACGTCGGCGTCGCCGGCGGGCCCCTCCAGCGCCTGGCTGGCGTCGGGCGCGCGCGGCGGCGCTGCGGGCGGGCGGGGCGGGGCGGGCGCTCGGCCCCGCGTGCTCTCCGCGTCTGGCTGCCCAAGCTCCTCCCTTCCCTCCCCCGCGCCGCGGCGCACCCGCGCCGCCGTAGGCGTAGTCGGGCGGCCCCTCGTGCAGCGCCGCGTCCGCGAGCTCCGGCGGCAGCGGCAGCGGCCGCTCGTCCGGGTTGTCCTCGGCACGCCCGACCCACTCCGGCTCACTGAACACGATCTGCCGCCGGCCCGGCGCGGCGCGGCGCGGCGTCAGCAGGGCTGCGGCTCGGCCGTGGCCCACGTGGGGGCCGGCTGTGCGCCGCCCGGCAGCACAGGCGGCCGGCCCCCTGCCCGCCCCGCCCTCCGCCAGGCTCACCACGTTGTCAAAAACGTCCTCCGCCAGCGCCGCGCCGCCGGGGCCGCCGCCGAGGCGCAGGACCAGGTACTTGTTGGCTGGGAACGCGAGGCTGCCCGCCAGGCGCAGCCGGCCGGAGGGAAAGTCCAGGTACAGCCGCGGGTTGCGGCTGTCCAGCCCCGCCAGCGTGCCCTGCGCGGCGCGGCGCGGCGCGGCGCGGGTTGCCGGGTGCGCGGGCGGCGCGGCGCGGCGCGCGCGCGGCGGCACCGCGGTGTGCCTCCGCGGCGCGGCGCGCGCGCGCGACCGCACCATCGGCCCCGCCGCCGAGGGCGCGAGCTTGGCGGGCAGCAGCAGCAGGTACCTGGGCGGCGCGGCGGCGGCGCACACGCACGCGCGCGCGTCTGCCAGCCGGCGCTGCGCGGCTGGCGGGCCGGCGCGCGCGCCGCGGGCGCCGCGGGGTGCCGTGGGGCGCGCCGCGCCGCTGCGCCGCCGCGCCTGTTCTTGCGCGCGGCGCTCTTCTTGACGATGTCCTTGCCGTCCGCGCGCAGCAGCGCTGCGGGCGCGCGGCGCGGCGGCGGGCGTGGGCGCAGGCGTGGGCACGGCCCCGCCGCAAACGCCCGCGCACCCCTCGCCCCCACGCACCGCGACACAGCGGCAGCTGCTCCGCCGTCGGCGCCGCCTGGCGCGCCAGCAGCTGCGGCCGGCGGCGGCGGCGGCGGCGGTGTGGGCGCGACCGCGCGGCGCGACTGCGCGGGGCGCCGCACGCGCTGCGGACGGCTGGCGCACCCCGGCGTCGAACGCGCGCTTGAGCAGCCGCTCGTGCGCGTCCTGGGCCTCCTGCTCCTCCCGGGACAGCTCCCGCTCCACGGCCTTCTTGGGCGCCATCACCGCGCGCCGCGCCGACGGGGCAGCGGCGCGCCGCTGCCGCCGCCGCTGCTGCTGCTGCTCCGCCGCGGTGCGTCCCGGACTTTCACGTGACGCGACCGCGGAGCGACGGCGGGAGGCTTGGAGGGCGGTGCGGTGGATCAGGGGCCTCCTGCGGCTCCGCGGCGGCGCTGGTTGGTGATGGCGCAGCGGCCCGCGGCGTGTGTGGCAGGCACGGGCGGCCTCGCTCGCGGCGGCGGTCACGAATTGCGTCCTGCCAGCGGTGTCGGGGAGCCCTGCCACGCGTCCGCACGATGCTCGAGCGCGGTTTTGGTTTGAGCGCAACCCGCTGCCGCGCGCCGCTCGCTCGGGGTTTGAATCTCGGCTCGACCTCTAGCTCGACACCAAGGCTCGGGATCAAGGGGGCGGGCGTGTTACCGCACCGCCCGGCACGCGCCCCGCGCGCTCACTCGAGCTGCTGCGGCGGCGCGGGCGCCCTGCGCTACACCGCCGCCAGAGCCAGCACGCTCTCCCTCTCCACGCCGCCAAAACTCCTACGCACCACACACCTCGTACCGCGGCGCACGAGCGCGCCGGCTGCTGCTGCTGCTGCTGCGACGCGCAGCGCGCTCACAGCGTGGGCGTGCGCTCCTCCGCGCCCAGCACGGTGAGGAGGTTGTAGCCGAAGGGGTCGGCCACGTGCTTGCTCCAGTTGGCGTACGGGCCCTCGCCCGTCACGTAGCTCTGCACCGAGAAGCCCTGCGCACGGGCGGCGGGCGGCGTGCGGGGCGGCGGGTCGGCGCCCGCCCACACGGCGCGCGCGCGCGCCAGCAGAGAGCCAGCAGAGAGCCCCCGCGCCCGCGGCGCCCGCGCCGCCGCGCCCGCGGCGCCCGCGCCGCCGCGCCCGCGGCGCCCGCGCCGCCGCGCCCGCGGCGCGCGCACCAGCACGGAGATCATGGCGAGGCGGCCGTTCTTGATCTCCTTGACCTTGAGCTCCTCCAGCACCTCCGGGTCGTCGGCGAGGCCGAGCGGGTCAAAGGGACCGCCGGGGTAGAGGCTGTCGAGGCCGTCAAAGACTGCGGGAGCGCGGGGGGCGCGGGGCCGGGTCAGCCTCCTCGGCGGCGCACGCCCTGATTGCGCGCCGCCAGCGCGCGCGCGCGGCGCGCAATCAGGGCGGCCAAGCCGGCTCTCTCCCCCTCACCGTTGCTCTCGAACTTGCCGATGCCGGGGCTGTAGCCCGCGGGGCCGGTGCCGTTGCGGCGGTAGTACTCGACCGCGCCCATGAGGCCCACCTCGATCGCGACGACGAGGAACAGCGGCAGCGGGTTGCTCACGATGCCCCAGGGCACGGCAAAGTAGTTGAGGGTGCCGCCGTTGAGCATCTCGGCGCCGGTCTCAAACCAGGTCCCGCCGCCTGCGCGCGCGCGACGCGCGGCGGCGTCAGGTGGGAGGCGGCGTCGCGCGCGGGCGCGGCGGCGGCAGCGCTTGGGCGGCGGCGCGCGGGGCAGCAGCAGCAGCGCGCGCGCGCGGCGCGGGCGGCGGCGGCGCTCACGGATGTCGGCGCCGTTGGCCTGCAGGCCCTCGGGGATGATGATGCCGGCGGCGGCGAGCATGGCCCAGCGCGCGTGGATGAGCTCGTTCGCGCGGTACTTCTCGACCGTCTCCTTGTCCTTGCCCAGGCCGAGCGGGTCGTAGCCGTAGCTGCGCGGCGCGCGCGGTGGGCGCGGACGGGCGGCGCGGCGTCAGCGGCGGCGCGACGCGCGCAGGGCGCTGGGCTTGCAGGACGGCGCGCGCGCGCGCGCGCGCGCCACCGCCGCGGCCCCGCGTCCTGCAAGAGCCCCGCGCGGCGTCCTGCAAGAGCCCCGCGCGCCGTCCGCGGCCACTCACTCGCCGGCCAGGGTGCCGTCGAGGTAGTCGGGGAGGTCGTTGCGGTCGAGGAGGCCGCCGGGCAGGAAGAGGGCGCGGTCGGGGCCGTACCACTTGTCGAGGCCCTGCGCGCCGCCCGCGCCGCCGAGCCAGCCGCGGGTGGTCTTGGAGCCGCCCTTGATCACGGCCGCCTTCTTGGCGGGCGCCTTGGCCTTGGGGGCCGCGCCCGCGCTCTTCTTGAAGAGGGCCTGCGCGGCGCGAGGGCGGGGACGCGAGGGCCGGGGCGCGTCGGGCGGCGCGCGCGCGCGCGCGCGCGGGCAGGCCAGCAGCACCGCCCCCGCCCTCAGCCTCCGGTCGCCCCCTGCCGCTGCACTACTGAGACTGCTGCCCCGGCCGCTGCTGCCGCTGCCGCTGCGCGGGAGTCGCGGCGCCGCGCAGCCTGGCGCTGCGCGCTGCGGCGCTGCTCCGCGCCCGGCCGCCGCCACCGCTGCCGCCGGGCGCGCGAGGGCTCGACCGCCCGCTGGCGCTCGCCGGGGGCGCGGGGCCCTCGCGCGCCCGAGCGGCTGGCGCGCGCGGGGGCGCTGTTGCCGGAGCTCCTGCTGCCGTGCGGCCGCTGATCCGCGCCCGCTGGCGCTGCGCGCGCGCCGATTGCGCGGGCACCAGCCGCATCTTGCGACGCCGGGGCGCGCGGGCGCGATGGGCCCGGGCGCGCTGCCGGGCGGGCATCGATCACCGCGCCCGCTGCCCCCGCGCGCTCGGCGCGCCACCCCGCCGCAGGGCGGGCCCGGCGAGCGCGAGACGCTGCTCCCGCGCTCCCGCGTCGCCCCGATCCAGCAATGCGCCCGCGGCCGCGCACCTGGACCTTCATGGTGGTGTGTGGCGAGACGGCGGGGTGCAGGAGGGTGGGCGGCGACGAGCGGGCGTGGTAAGGCGAGGATCGAGCGGGCGGGCTGGGGCGTTTATTGCGCGCGGGTGATCTGGGCGCGGGGCCCTAAACCGCCTAACACCCGTGAGTGCCCGGGCCGTTTTCTAGTGCCGCCCCGCCCAAGACATGCGCGGCTCAATCCCGTGCCAGCGCGCCCCCCGCTGCCCGCCCGCCGCCGCCCGCGCGCCGCCGGCGCGCGCCCTCCTCTCTCACGCCGCGGCGCCCCGAGGCCCCCGCCTGGCCGACCCCGGCGTCGCCCCGGGCGCCCCGGCGCCGGCCGATGGCGGCGCGCGCGGCGCGGCGCCCGCCGCCGACGCGTGCGGCGGCGCGCCCGCGGCGGCCCCCAGCGTGCGCGTGCTGCCCGCCGGCAGCAAGACCTGGCAGCCGGCGGCGCTGGGCGGGTTCCTGGCGCCCGCGGGCGCGGGCGCCGGCCCGAGCGCGAGCGCCGCGTCGCCGCAGCGGCTCGCCGTGCCGCGCGCGCGGCCCATCGTGCCGGAGCTGCAAGGAGGACTGCTGGACGCGGCCCCTGCTGGGAGGTGCGCGCGCGCGCGCGCACGCGCGCGGACGCGCGCCGCGCGGGCGCTGGCAGCGCGCGCTGCCCGCTGCTGCGAGCCAGCGGCGGTGACAGCAGGCCAAGGTGCTGCCGGCGGACACGGGGCAGCCGCTGTCGCGCTGCTGCCATGGTTGCCGCGTGCCGCTGCCGCTGGAGGCGTGCTTGTCGAGGCAGCCGTCGCAGGTGCAGCCTTTGAACGTACGGGGCGAGAACGTGACCTGCGACGCTGCCTCGACAAGCACACGCACGAGCGGCCCCGGAACGTCCGGGGCAGCCGTCGCAGGTGACGATGTCGCCCCTGAACGTACGGGGCGAGAACGTGACCTGCGACGGCTGCCTCGACAAGCACGCGACGGCGAAGCAGGCGCGCATCGCCCAGGTGCGCGCACGCGCGCTCCCCCGCGCACCCGCTGCCCTGGGCGCACGTGCGCGTGCTCGCGCGAGCCGCCGCGCCAGGCCGAGGCCGACCGCCCCTGCCCGTGTTGTTGTCGCCTGTGGGCGGCGCGCCGCCGCCGCCGGGCCCGGGCGTCGCGCGGGGCTGGCCCTGCTGGTGCCCCGCGTGGGGCCTGCCCGTGCTGCCTCCCCTGCCCTCGCAAGGGCCTGCGCACGGAGGCCGTGGCTGAGGGCCTGCTGCGCGCGCCGGCTGGCCGTGTCGCGTCGACGACCGTTTGTTTGACCTGTGAGTCTGTGAGTGAGCGCCTACGGGCTCCCGCGCCGGACGGTTTGCGTGTAAAGCGCGCGTTGACCGCCCTCCCGCCGCTGGTTCCCGACCCTCGCACAGCCTGGCGCGCTAAACGCCCCCGCGGGCCAAACGCTTCGCCCGCCGCGCGGCCCGGCCACCGCGCGCCGCCCGCGCGCCGCCGCCGGCGCGGCCGCCCGCGCGCCCTCCTCTCTCACGCCGCGGCGCCCACGAGCCAGGCACTGATTGACCCCATCAGCGGGAAGAACGGCCAGCAGCTCACCGCGACCTGGCGGCGGCGGCGGCGGGGCGGCGCGTGGCAGCTCGGCGCGGCGCGTGGCGCGCGTCACTCAGCGCAGCCAGCATGCGCCGGCGGCGCGGCTGTGGGCGGCGCGGCTGCGCGGCGCGCGCGCCTGCGCGAGCTGCAGCTCGTCGAGCAGGTGTGTGAGCGAGTAGTCGTAGAGTATCATCAGCCCGTCCTCGCGCGCCATGTTGGCGTCGATCGCCTCGCTCAGCTCCCAGTACTCGCCCTGCCGGCGCCAGCCGGGCGGCCAGACCGCGGCGGCGGCGGTGCGGTCGCCCAGCGCGCCCAGCGCGCCCAGCGCCCCTCTCTCTCCCACACACGCACACACACACCCACCCACCTGGTTGAGCACGCCGTCCAGCAGCGCCGCGTCGGTCATGAGCCACGCGCCGTCGGCGTCGTTGGGCCCCGGGCGCGGCGCGCCGGCAGCGCCGCCGCCGGCGCCGCCGGGCGGCGCGCCGCCCGGAACGCCGCCGCCCGCGGCGAGGCCGACGCCCGCCGCGTCGGCGGCGGCGGCGCTGCGCTGCGCCGTGTCGAGCGCGGCCTGCAGCCGCGCCATGAGGCCGCCGCGCTCCTCGTTCACGCGGTCCAGGCTCGCCGCATAGAGCCGCCACGCCGCGCCAAGGCGCTCGGCCTGCCCCGGGCGCAGGCGCAGCGTGCCCGCGACGACGCGCCAGATCTGGGGTTCAATGCTCTCGTGCACCTGCGCGCGTGCATGCGCGCCGAGCGCTGCGTGACGCGGCGCGCGAGGCGGCGGCGGCGGCGCGGCGCGGGGACCGGCCGCCCAGGTGGCCGCGCCGCGGTACCGGCAGCCGCGGCGGCGCGCGTCCCGCGCGCACCCCGGTGAGCAGGTTGATCGCCGGCAGCGCGGGCGGGATGCGCTCGTCGTTGCCGAGGGCGAGGAACTCGGCCAGCCGGAACGGCGGCCGCGGCAGGGCCACGCCCAGGGCCGCCGCCTCGGGCGGCGTCACTGACCCGACCGCGCCCGGCGGCACGGGGCGCCCCGGCGGGAAGCGGTTCGGATCGGCCGCCTGCAGCGCGGCCGCGAGGCGCGCGAGCGCGGCCGCGCAGGCGGCCACGTAGTCCTTGTACCGCGCCAGCAGCGCCGGCACGTCCGGCGGCGGCGGCGCCGGCGCGCCGGGCGGCGGCAGGCTCGCGGCGATGCCCGCCCAGTCGGTCCCGGCGCCGAGCGGGAGGCCGCTGCTGTTGTTGTTATTGCTCGCCTCCTCCGGCTCGCCCCCGGGCTGCGCCTCGCCCGTGACCGCGGCGACGAGCGCGTGCGCGGCGCTGCTCGCGCCGCCGGCGCCGGCGCCGCCGCCGCCGCCGCCGCCGCCCTGCTCCAGCTGCAGCGCCGCCAGCTGTGCGACCATGCCGTCCTGCGCACGGCGGACGAGGGCGCGGCGGCGGCGCGTCGGCGCAGAGGGCGCGGGGCGCGGCGGCGCCGCGCGCAGCCAGCCGCGGCCGCGGGCGCGGGGGCGCGGGCGGCGCGCCTGGATGCCGATGGTGCTGACGAGCGCGTCCTGCTTGTGCTTCAGCGCCTCGTTCTCAGCCAGCAGCGCCGCGACCTGCGCCTGCTTGGCCGCAATCTCGGCCTCCATAGCCTCGACCTGCGCGGCGGCGGCGCCGCCGTCGGCGCCCGTTGGCCGCGCCGGCGGCCGGCCGCCGGGCGTGCTACGCTCCCAGCCCGCGTCCTGCGCTCCCAGCCCCCCCCCCCGGCGCACCTCGCCCTTCTTGCGCGCGCGGTAGTTTTTCAGCGCCAGGTACGCGGCGCTGTACTGCCCGTCCGCCTTGGGCGGCCGCCCGCGCCGCTTCGGCGGCGGCTTGGCGTCGCCCGGCGCCGCTGGCGGCGCCGGCGCCGGCGCCGGCGCGCGCGCGCCGGCGCCGCCCGCCAGCTGCGTCGTGACGACCGGCACGGGCGGCGCCGCGCCGAGCGCGCCGGGCCCCTCCAGGCCCGCCATCAGCGCCTCCTGCGCGTGCTGCATCACGGCCTGCTGCGCCGCCAGCGCCGCCAGCGACGCGGCGCGCGCGATCGCGTCCTGCGCGCCGCCCGCCGCGGTGGCGGCGCCGGGGTGCAGCCCCCCGCCGCTGGCGGCGCCAAACACGCCGCCCGGCAGCGGCGCCGGCGGCGCGAGGAGCGCGTCGGCCGACAGCCCCGCAAACGGGCTCAGCAGCTGCACGGGCGCCGGCGCCGCCTGCGCCAGCGGTGGCGGCTGCTGCGGCTGCGGCTGCTGCGGCTGCTGCGGCTGCTGCGGCGCCGGCGGCGCGGCCTGCTGCCCTGCTGGCAAGGTGCCGAGCTCCTCGAGCCCCGCGCCGCCGGGGAAGAGGATCTCCAGGTTGGCCCCCGCATCAGCGTCGCGCCACTGAAACGTCTCCTGGATGAGCTGCGGGGGCGGCAGGCGCGGCGCCGCGGGGCTTTTGTGGGCCAGCGCGGCAGCAGCAGCGGTGAGGTGCGGCCGCAGGCCGCCGGCGACAGCCAGAGAGCGAGCGAGGCCGCGCGGCGACGGAGAGAGCGAGCGAGACGTGGCTCGCTGCGCGGCCCCTCGCAGCAGCGCGGCGGGCCGCGCGCCGCTCTGGCAGCAGCGCCGCTGCCGCCGGCGCCGCGCTCCGCAGGCTTTCGCGTGGCCGCCACACTCACTCTCTCAAAGCTGTCGATCGTCCCGGCCCGGCCCGCGCTGAGCATGGAGACCGAGAGCTGGCGCAGGCTCCACGCCGGCTCCATGGCGGCGGCGGCGCGCTGCCTGGCGATTCGGGGACGCCCCGCGCCGCCGCGGGCTGTTGTGCGTGCGCTCTGCCCTGCTCTGTCGGGTGCGCGGTGTCGGAGCGTGGCAGGGCTTTGTGCCGTCGCGTTGCTGAGCCCTTGCGAGCGTGAAAGGTTGCTTACGGGCGCCTGCGCGCCGCCGCCAAAGAGCAACGTTCGGTCACCCTGACCTCCAAGTGCACAACAGCTCGAGGGAGCAGCACCCCGCCGCGCTCCTCACGCGGCGCCCGCCTCGTCCTCCGTGAGCGGGTCGTCGCTCGCCGCTGGCGCCGGCTCCGCAGGCGCAGCGGCGGCGTCCACCGCCGGCGCCGAGTCGGCCCCCGCCCCTGCCGGCGCGGCGGCGCGCTCGCCCGCCGCGTCGGCCGCGGCGGCGCGTTCCTCCGTCGTCTCCGACTCGGTGGCCTCGTCGTCGCCGCCCGCAGCGGGCGGCGCCGGCGCCACCGGCGTCGCGCCCTCGGGCTGCTGCTGCTGCTGCTGCTGCTGCTGCTGTTGCTGCTCCTCCTCCTTTTGCTGCGCCGGCGCCTCCGCCGGCGCGGGCTCCGCGGCCGCGGGCTGCGCCGGCGCCGCCGCCTCGGGCGCGGCGCCGGCGGGCGGCGGCGTGGGCGTGCGGCCCGCCGCGGGCGCGGCCACCGCGCCCGCCAGCCGCCGCCCGAGGCTCGTCGCCGCCATGGGGTTGGCCGGCGGCGCCGCCGGCTGCTGCAGCGGCGGCGCCTCGGCCTCCGCGGCCGCGGCCTGCGCCGCGGCGGCCGCCGCAATCTCGGCCTGCGCGGCCGCGGCCGCGGCCGCGACCGCCGCGGGCGTGGTGAGCCGGGGGTTGGCCAGGCCGACCTCGGCCAGCACCAGCTTCAGCTCCTCAATGAACTGCGCAGGCGCCGCGGCAGCAGCGGCGGCGGCGGCAGCGCTCAGGCGGCGCTCAGGCGGCGCCAGAGCCGCCGCGCGGCGCGGCGCCGCGCCCCCACCTGCTTGCAGACCGCCACGCCGGCGCACGCGGGCCACCACGCGCGCACGCTGCCGAGCAGCTTTCCGAGCCGCGTGCCGAGCACGCTGGGCTCCAGCCCGAGCGCCGCGCCCTCGTCCGCGCCGACCGCGGGCGGCGTGCGCCAGCCGGTGGCCATGTTGGTCGCGGAGCGCTTGTGCAGGTAGCGCAGCGCGGTCGTGCGCAGCAGGCCCTGCAGCCGCAGCAGCCCGCCGCCCGTGGAGCGGCGCAGCAGGCGGCTGACGCACAGCTCCATCGGCACGAAGCCCTGGTCCAGCACGCTCGCCTGCCCGCCCGGCGGCGGCCCCGGCGGCGCCTGCTGCTGCTCGACGCGGAACCAGGTGACGCTGCTCTGCAGGCCCGGCAGGCGCCGGTCAAACGGGCTCACGATGGCTGCGCGGCGACAGCCGCGGCGGGCGAGGCGCGGCGGGCGAGGCGCGGGCGTGCGTGAGCGCGCGGGGCGCGCGCAGCGCGCGGTGCGCGGCAGCGGCGCGGGGCACGCGCGGGGCGCGCGGCGCGCGGGCGGCGGCGCACCCGCGACGTAGGGCTCCTGCCCGCTCGCGGCGTCCCTGAACTGCTGCTGCATCTGCAGCTGGTTGTCGATGTCGATCACGCTCGGCAGCGCGGGGAAGGAGGGGTGGCTGTGGTACCAGCCCACCACGCTGAGGCCGTACAGGTCGCCGATGACCTCCGTGACCTGCGCGCGGTGTGGCGGGCGCGCGCAGCATGCGTTTGTGGGCGTGGCGTGTGTGCGTTTGCGGGCGTGTGCATGTGATGCGGGTGTGGGTGCGCGGCGCGGCCCAGGCCCCACCCAGCCACAGGCCCTCCCTGCCGCCACCGCCGCCGCGGCCGCTGCTGCCGCGCCTTGAACTGGTCCTCCGGGTCCATCTCCACGTTGATGCCGTCGTTCACGCCGCCCCCGCCGACCGCCTCGCGCACCGGGAACGCGCGCTCGACGCGCAGCACGCGCGCCAGCGGGTCCCAGCTGCCCGCGAGGAGGCCGATGACCTCGTGCCGGTCGAGGTGGGCGTGGAAGTCCATCGCCACCTCCGCCCTGCCCAATGGGAGGGGGGGGGGAGGGGCGAGGGAGGGAGGGAGGGAGGGATGGAGGGAGGGAGGGAGGGAGGGAGGGAGGGGTCAGGAGGGGCGAGCGCGCGGGCGGCGGCACAGCGCGCGGCGCGCGGCGCCTCACAGCGGCGACACGAGCACGCGGAAGGGCTGCGCGCCGGGCGCGTCGCTGCCGGCGGCGGCTGCGCCGCCGGCGTAGGCCTCGCAGCGGACCATGTCGTGGTCGTCGCGGTCGGCGCGCAGCGCGGCGTTGATGAGCCGCGCGGGCGCGCGGATCAGCCGCCGCGGCCGCCCGCCCGCGCCGACGGCGCCGCCCGCGCAGCCGCCGCCGCCGGCGCCGCCGCCATCGTCGTCGCCCTGCGACCCGCCCGGCGGCGGCGGCGTGTGCCCCGCGCCGGGGCCGGCGCCCGCCGGCGCGGCCGCGGGCGCCGGCGCCGGCGGGGCGTCGCCGGCGAGGGCCTCCAGCTCCGTGCCGCTGACGTAGTGCCGCCCCGCCGGCGCGGCGCCGGGCGGGGGCGCGAGCTCCTCGTCGTCCCCGAGGCCGGTCAGCTCGCCCTCCCCCGGCGCGAGGTCGTGCGCCGCGGGCGGCATGCTGCCCAGGTTGGGCGGCCGCGGCGTGTGGTCGCTCTTGAGCGGGCCGCCGCCCGAGCCCGGCCCCGCGCCGCCGCCGCTGCTGCCGCCGCCGAGCCCGCGCCCGCCGGGGCCCATGCCCCGCCCGCCGGGGCCGCCGGGCAGCATGCCGCCGCCGAGCATCGGCGCCCCGCCCAGCATCGGGCCGCCCAGCCCCGGCGGCATGAGCATGCCGGGGCCGCCGCCGCCGCGGCCGCCGCCGCCGGGCCGCCGCCGCGGCCGCGCGGCGCGAGCTGGCGCAGCATCGGCAGGCCCTCGGGGCCCAGGCCGGGGCCGTAGCCCGGCCCGGGGCCGGCTGCGGCTGCGGGGCGCGAGGGCGGCGCGGGGGCGGCGCGCGGGGGCGGCGCGGGGGCGGCGCGGCGCCGCTCAGCCCGCTGCGCTGCGCTCGGCGCCGCCGGAGCCGCTGCTGCCGCCGCCGCCGGCGCGCCGTGCTGCGCGCGCACCTGCCGCCGCGCCCGCGCCCATGCGCGGCCGCTTGGTGGGCGGCAGCGGCGGGGCCATGCCCTCCATGCCTGGCGGCGGGGCGGCGGGGCGGCGGGGCGGCGCGCGCGCTCTCTGCCTCTCTACCCCTCTCACTCTCTCTTCTCTCCCTCTCTCTCGTGCGCGCGCGCGAGAGAGCAAGAGGCCCAGCCGCCCCGCGCGCTGCGCGGCGCTGTGCCGCGGCACGCGGCGCGCACCGGGGTCGTCGGCGTATCGGCGCACGAGCAGCTCCATCTTGTACGCCTCCAGGAACTTGCCCGCGTACTTGACCGTCTTCCACCCGTCGTCCGCCTTGCGCGCGGGGTTGACGAGGCGCTTGAGGTAGATGCTGAACGCGCTGGGGCTCTCAAAGTACATGTCTGCAGCGCGCCCGCCGGGGGCGAGGGCGCGGCGGGGCGGTGCGCGGCGGCGGGTCGCCGCGTCGGCGGCGGGGGGGGGGGGGGGGGGGGGGGGGCGGCCGGCGGCCGGCGTGCGGCCGGCGGCGCTGCGCGGCCGCCCCCCCCCCCCCCCCTCGCGCGCACCCTTCCAGCGGATGCGGCCGTCGTGCTGCAGGCTCGCGTGCGTGATGGTGCCCTTGTACTCCACGGTCAGCACGTCGTCCGCGGGCGTGAGCACGCCCTCGTCGATGAGCATCTTGAGGTTCACCAGCCCCGCCGGCCGCTTGGGCGCGCGCTTGGGCTTGGCCGACGCGGCGGGCGCCGCCTTGCGGCCGCGCGGCTGCGGCGCGGCGCGGCGGCAGCAGCAGCGGTTGCGCGCCGGTCGGCGCCGCCGCGCGCCGCGCGCCGCTCTCCGCGAGCCGGCCCGCCTCGCGCCGACGTGCGGCGTGCCCAGGCAGCGTGGCGGCCCAGGCCGGCGCCTCGGGGCCGCGCGGGCGCGCGCTGGAAGGGATCGGCGACAGCTGCGCCCGCCTGTCCCTGATCGGCGCGCGCCGCGCCTCCCCGCACCCGCGGCGCCTCCTCCTCGGAGTCGGTGTCCTCCGAGTCGATGTCGAAGTCGGGGTCGGCGCGCCCCATCTCGGCGGGCCGCTGCGCAGCGCTGGGCGGCCTCCTCTGGCCCTCGCGGCCTGGCGGGCGGCTCCCAGGAATGCCGGGCGCGTGGGCAAGGGCGCGGGGCGCCCAGGGCGCAGGGGCCTGCAAGAACCGAGCGTGGCGCAACAACAGCCGTCCCGCGCATACACGCCCCGGCCCCAGACCCGCTGCCGGAGGCGCACAACACGATGAATGAGCAGCACCCAGCAGCCCGCAGGTGGGTTGCGACGCCGGCGCTGCCGCTGCCGCGCGGGCGTGCAGCCGCCGTGGCGCAACCGGTCGCGCGCGCAGCTGGCCGATCGGCTGGCGTGCAGTGTGTGCGTGTGAGTTGGCGTGGCGTGCCGGCAGCGTGGCATGCAGGCGTCGCGCCGGCGGCAGCCGCTGGGCTGCTGCCGGCGCGGCGGCCCGCAGCCGCTGCTGCCGGCCGCCGCTGTGGCGATTGCGCAGCACAAACCGGGCGGCAAGTTTGGCCGCGGATCGCGCCAACTGAGCGCCCGCGGTCGAATAGCCCGCCCCACAGCGAGAGCGCGCCCGCGGCAGCCGGGGCGCGGCGCCCCGCGCGCCGCCCCGCCGCCGCGGCGCGCGACAGCCCTGCATCGCCGCGGCGCGCGACAGCCCCGCATCTCTGCGCGCGCGCGTGTCGCTGCGCTGCGCGCGCCGGCGGCGCACGGCGGCGGCCCCTGGAGCTGACCCCGCGTTGCCGCCGCCGCGGCTGCTGCTGCAGGTTGGCTGGCTGGCTGCACGTGCCGGCGGGGCGCGTCGCGCGTCGCGCGAGGCGTGTTACCCGATCCCGCCAACACTGTGCGGCAGCAACGCCAGCAGCAGAGCAACGGCCCCTCGTCCCCAAACCGCCCCCGTTTCTTGTTGATACACCGCGTGCTTGCGTTGTACAGCCGCGCCCGCGGCGGGCAGGCGCTGCCGGCGGCGCGCGCGCGCGCGTCGTCATCACGCGCGCACGCGCAGGCCGACGCAGCAGCGCGCGGCCGCGTCGCCGCCGCCCGGGCATGAAAGCGAGAGTCAGTCAGTCACTCCAGGCGGGGCGTCAAGCAGGCAAAAGCGAATCGCCGTCATGCACACACCAGGAGAGCAGGGGGGGCGCTGTACACACGTGCGCGCGCGGCGCGCAGAGGGGCCCGCCCCTTGTTGTTGTTGGCCGCCACCACCACCATCATCATCATACACGCGACGGCGGCGCGCGCCCAGGCGGCGCGCCACGCGCCGCCCCTCTCTCGCCCGCCCTGCGAGCCCCCACCCCCGCCCCGCCGCCTCGGCGGCCCCGCTGGGGCGCGCAGGCAGCAGCCGGCGTCTAGTCGTCCAAGCAAAGCCGGCCGAGCGGCCGGTAGGGCAATGCGCCCCGGCACGGCCGCCCCCGCCGCGCGCGCGCGCCAGAAGCCACGCGGCGGCGGGCTAGGGGCTAGCTGGCAGCCAGCCGCGGAAGAGAAGAAGCAGGCGGTGTGCGGTCGTGCTCTCGTCCCGCGCGCCCCGCGCGCCCGGCGGCCCAGGGCCGGCGCGGGCGGCGGGCGCGCCCCCCTCGTCGCGCGGCTGCCGTGCGCATGCGCACGCGACGCGCCGCCCCCGCCGCCGTGGCCGCCGCGCCGCCCCGGCGCGGCCCACGCCGGCCGAGGCGCCGCCGGCGGGCCGGCGGGCTCACATGTAGGTCGCCGCGGCGCCGGTCTCGTAGCGCACGTAGCGGGTGATGGGCAGCGGCGTGCCCTGGTTGAGCAGCTCCTGCAGGCTCACCACGCGCATGACGAGCTTGCTGAGCTCGTGGTCGCGGCGGCGGAGCATGTTGCGCAGTGCCGCCGCGCTGCGGGGCGGGGGGAGCACACGCGGCGGTCAGCGTGCGTGCGGCGGCGGCGCTGCGCTGCCGCGGGCGGCAGCGGCGCGTGCAGCGGGGGCGGCACTCACTCGTTGCGCGTCTTGAGCCACATCGCGAGGCAGACGACCGCGGCCGCGCTGCTCAGCACGACGCGCCAGTCGGCCGCCGCGCCGACCGCCGCCGCGGCGAGGCCGCCCTGCTTGGACGCGAGCTGCAGCGAGCGCTGCAGCGAGTGCGCGGTGGAGACCGCCGCGGCGTGGCTGGAGCGGCCGGACTGCGGGCGGGCGGCGCGGCGCGGCGCGCACGTCGGTGGGGGCGCGCCGCAGCGCGCAGACCCCGCGCCGCGGCCGCGCCCCTCGGCCGCGCCCTTCGGCCGCGCCCGGGCGCGCCGCCGCACCTGCACCAGCGCGGCGAGGCTCTCCATGAGCCACTCACGCAGGCCCTCCAGCGACACCGCCGCGCGCGAGTGCGCCGCGCCGACGAGGCTGGCCAGCTCGCCGCCGAGGATGCCGAGCCCGGTCAGCACCTCGCACTCCTCCTCCCCCGCCTCGCGGGGCGCGTCGCCCGCGGCCGCCGCGGCGTGCGCGGGCGCGGGCGCGGGCGCGGGCGCGGGCGCGGCGGCGTCGGCCTCGTCGTCGCTGGCCGACAGCTCCGCGGCGGCGCCGAGCGGCGCGCCGGCGAGCAGCATGGAGCCGCCCAGGATGTTGCAGGCCTTGGGCGTGGAGCCGGCCTCGGAGCACGGCGGCGACGCGCTGGCGGCGCCGCCGGCGAGGTCAAAGCTCGCCGCCGAGCGCCCGCCCACGCTGCCGGGCGGCGTCAGCCGCACCGACCCGCCCGGCGACACGAGGTGCCAGTCCTCCTCGCAGCCAGACGCGAACGACGGCGCGCGGCGCGCGGCGCTCGCGCACGCGGTCGCCGCCGCGCCCTCCGCCTCGCCCTCGCCGCCGAGCTGCTGCGCAAGCTCCGCCTGCAGCTGCAGCAGCCCCGCGTCGGCGGGGCCCTGGTCCTCCTGCTGCGCCTGCGGCGCCGCGCGGGAACGGTTGTTGGCTCGGCGGCGCGCGCGCCCTCGGTCGGCGCGCGCTCGCGCCGCCGCCGCGCCGCCGCACCTCCAGCACGGGAGGCGTGTCAGCGTGCATGTAGGTCTGCATGGCGCGGGCCTGCGGGCACAGGGGGGGCGGGGGCGGGCCGGACGGTGGGCTCGGCCCCCGCGCCGAGCGCGCGCTCGCCGGCTGCCGGCGCGCCCAGCCGTTGGCCCGGCTCGTCCCGCCTGACCTCCTGCGGCCGAGGATCGGGGCCCCCGACGCCCCGCGCCCCCGCTCGGCGCGGGGGGCGTTCGCGGGCCTCCCCGCCCGCTGCGCCCTCCAGCGCCCGCCCGGCGCCCCAACCTAAACGCAGCGTGCCCCATGCATGCGCGGCAGCGCCAGGCGGCCTGCGCAGGGCCCGCCCCGCGCGCCAGGGAGCGAAATGGCTCGATGCCGCGTGGGCGCTCCGCACGGCGGGCCCGGGCCGCGCCCGGGCGCGCCGAGCCGCCTCCTCGTGCAACCCCCGACTCGCAGCGCCGGGCTGCGGAGCGCGATCGCACCTGCACACGCCGGGAAGCGCTGCTGACGCCGGGCTCCGCGCGAGCGCTGGCGGGGCGGGCCGGGCGCCGCGGCACCGGAGAGGGGACGGGAGCGGGGGTCTGGCCGCCGCCGCCGCCGCGCGCCGGGCGCCGCGCGCCGGCGCCCGCCGCTGAAGCGCGGAGCGCGGCCCTGGTGCAGGGCTGGGCGTCGTTGCTGCCGCCACGCTCGCCGTCACCGCGAGTTCTTCACGAGACCCCACCGAGCCGCGGTGCGCGCCGCCGCCGCCGCCCTCGCCCCGCCGCCCCAGCACCCCCGCGCGCCGCGCCGCGCGCTCACACGGGCGGGCGGAAGCCCGGCTCCGCAAAGGGGTCCCGCGCCGCGTCGGTCGCGGGGAGGTACTCTGCGTAGCCCGCCGCGGCCGCGGCAACGTCGGCGCCGCACAGCTCCTTGAGCACCGCGACGGCCATGTCCATGCCCGCGCTCACGCCGCTGCTCGTCGCGAAGCGCCCGTCGCGCACCCAGCGCGCGGACCGCTGCCAGTCGACGCCCGGGCGCAGCCCCGAGACCCAGTCAAAGACCGACTTGTTGCTCGTCGCGCGCACGCCGTCGAGCACGCCCGCCGCGGCGAGGAGCGCGGAGCCGGTGCACACGCTCAGCGCGAGCGACAGCCCGCTCCCCGGCGCGCACCAGGCGCGCAGGAAGCCGAGCGGCGCGGGGTTGTGCACCTCGCGCCGCGTGCCGACGCCGCCGGGGACGAGCAGCCAGTCGAGCGCGGGGCGCGCGCCGGGCGCCGCGCCCGGCTGCGGCATCATGTCGGCAAACGCGTGGCTCGCCACGACCGTCATCGTGCCTGCGCGGCGCCGCGCAGGCGGCGCGGGCGCATGCCAGCGGCGGTGCTCAGCAGCCGCCGCTGGCACGGGCGCGGCGGCAGGCGCGCGCGCACCCGTCACGCTGCTGACGTGGCCAGCCGCCTCGGCGAGCCACACAAAGGTGATGCCCTCGACCGCGCCGAACAGGTTGAGCGGGCCCACGACGTCCAGCGGCTCAAAGCCCTCGAACAGCACGATCCCCACCACCACCGGCGAGGGCGCCGCGGGGCGCGGCGGCGGCGCCGCCGCCGCCATCGGCGCTGCTGCCGCCGCTGCTGCCGCTGCTGCGGCTGCCGCTGCCGCCGCCGCTGCCGCCGCTGCTGCCGCTGCAGCTGGTGCTGCCGCTGCCGCTGCCGCTGCGGCGCGCTGCTGCCGCTGCCGCTGCCGCTGCCGCTGCTGCCGCTGCTCGTGCTCGTGTGAGCGCCGGCGGCGCGGGGGAGGGGGCGTCTGAAGGGGGGAGGGGGCGTCTCTGAATGGGCGAGCGCTGGGCGCTGCACCGGGCGCGGCTTTGCGCCGAGCGTCACGCCGCCGCCGAAGCTCACCTGCGCGCCCACGCCCAACCGCGAACCCCTCGCCCACACCCGAGCGGCCAGTGGCGAAGCGCAGCAGCTCGTCCGCCGCCGGCGAGCAGCGGGCAGCGCAGCCGGCGGCGGCCGCCGACCAGCGAGCTTGGCATGGGGCGGTTGCGCCCCGCTGAGCAGCACATCACACGGCAGCAGCCGACGTGACGGGCTCGGCGCGGCGCGTGGCAGCCCAGGAGCAGCGGGCCGGCGCCCGCCGGCGGCGCTGCCTCACCCTGTGCTCAGCAGCGCCTCCGGTGACGCAGCAACAAAGTGCGGCCGCCATGCCCACGACGGCGGGCCTGGCGGCGGCGTGGCGGCGGCGGCGCGCCGCGGCGCGCCTCGACGACGACGGCATCGCCGCGCTCAGCGCCGCCGCGGTCGGCAGCGCCAACTCGACGCTGGACACCGTGTTTTATGTCTTCTACCTCACCATGCTCGTCGCGGGCATCAAGTACAACCCGGCCAAGCTGCAGCCCATCTTTGCGGCCGCGATCGCGCTGTGCTCGGGCATGCTGCTGCTCAAGCTCGCGCGGCGGCGCACGTACGCCGCGCTGCGCCCGGGGCTGGTGTTCGCCCTGCACCTCGCCCTGCTCTCGCTGCGCGCGCGCGCGACGTGGCTGATGCAGGGCGAGCAGGCCGTGCACTGGCGCACCAATCGAGGCACCGGCGCTACGGGCGCGTACACTTACCTCATGTCCATGGTCAACTCGAGCGGCGCGGTGCTGCGCCTGTTCGAGTGCCTCGGCCTGCAGCAGGTGCGCCGCGCCGCGCCGCCCCGCGCGCCGCCGCGCGCTCTCGCGCCCGCGCCGCGCCCGCGCTCTCTCACGCCGCGCCGCCGCGCCCTCCCGCGCCCGCAGCCCTTCCCGCGCACCGCGGCGCTGTCTGCGTACCTGCTGGCGGTGCAGAGCTGGGCGGGGCTGAGCGGCTTCCGCCTGGCCTACAGCAACGCGCTCTTCCTCAGCGCGCACGCCGCGCACGACGCGCTCGCCGACGCGCTCGACGCCCTGCTCGCCGCGCTCGTCGGCCTGCCGGCGCCGCGCCGCGACACCTGCAGCAGGTGTGTGTGCGCGCACGCGCCCGCCTGCGCTCGCGCCGCGCTCTGCCGCGCCGCGCGCCCGCGCGCCCGCGCGCCGCGCCGGCCTGCGCGCCGCGCCGGCCTGCGCGCCGCGCCGACCTGCCGCCGCGCCCCGCCCGCCCTGCCCTGCCCTGCGCCTGTGCGCCTGTGCGCCTGTGCGCCTGTGTCCGTCGTGGCCGGCCGGCCAGCTGCGGCGGGCTGGTCGTGTACATGACGGTCCTCACCTTTGCCGCCGTCGCGGCGCCCACGTACGCGAGCTTCGCGGTCGAGGCCGCGCAGCGGCGCCGCCTCGCGGCGGCGGGCGCCGAGCGCAGCGGCGCGAGCGGCAGCAGCACCGCGAGCGCCGCGAGCGCCGCGAGCGCCGGCGCGGGCGCCCCGGCCGGCGCCGGCGCGGCCGGCGCGGCGGCCGGCAGCAGCCCCGGGGCGCAGCCGGCGGCGCACGCGCGCGCGCCGGGCGGCGGCGACGGGGGCCTCCACCTCGACCCGGACGCGTGGAAGGCGGCGCTCGCGGCCGCGGACGCCGACGCGGCGACGGGGTGCCAGCTGAGCGCGTGGGCGGTGCACGGGCTGGTGCTGCTGTCGCTGCTGCTGGGCTGCTGGCTGCTGCTCGATGCGGTCGCGCTGCTCGCGCTGCCGCAGCTGCTCCCGCCACACGCGCTGGCGGCGTGGTGCCCCAACCGCGCGCGCGTGCCGTTCATGATCGCGGCGCAGGTGCACGACGGCTGACGGCTGACATTCATTCATTCATTGACCGACGAACAAACGCGCTCGGCTTCGGCGCGCAACCCACACAATCGTTGTTGTTGGAGTGTGCTCAGTGATGGTTGCGGAGTGGGGTGTGCGCCGACTGCGCCGACAGAACGCGGCGGCCGCGATGCACCATATCTTGGCCGCGAGCGGGCTGACCGCCGCTACGGCGCACCAACGAGAGGGCGTCCACATGCACACATCAGCACTTCATCTCGCATTGCCCGGCACCCCAACGCTGAACGTCGGCGGCGGCGCGGCGGTTTGGGGCCCGCGGCGGCGCGCCGCGAACGTGCGCCTCGGCAACACCGCTCCTCCTCGCCGCCGCGCGTGCAGCGCCCAGAGCTCCCCCTGCCCGACAGCCGGAGGGAGGGCGCCACCTCGCCGCAGGCACGCCAAACAAACGCGAGCAGCAGCACCGCACGCCCTCTCGCCGCGCACGCTTGACACCGCCCGCCTAGGCCTTTCTCGGCAGCGGCCGAGCATGGCCGGCCCGCCTGCGGCACGGGCGCTCTGCGGCCCGACCAGCGCGTCGGCGCCCCCCGCGCTCGCCGGCGCGGGGGCGAGGCCTGCACGCGTCGGACGCGTCGCCGGGGCGGTCGTGACCGCCGCGGCGCGCCTGCGGGCCCTGCCGGCGCGGCGCTGGGGCGGCCTCGCCGCGTCCGGGGCGCGGCGGCCGCTCCTGGCGGCCGCCGCCAGCGTCAGCGACCCGCGCACGACGCGCGTGGCGGTCCACGCGCGGCCGGCGGGCGAGGGCCTGCCGGGGCACGTGGAGGCGCGGCATGCCCACGCGGCGCCGCGCGGTGGCGCGCCGGACGACAGCCTGCGGGTGCGCCGGGGCGTCTCGGGCGCAGCAGACCGCCGGATGCGCGCGCTGAGCTGCTGGCCGGGGGCGCGCGGGGCGCCGGGGGCGCGCGCGCGGCCGCCGACCGCGGCGCCGCTGCCGTCGCCGCAGATCATCATGCTCCTCAGCCTGAGCCTGACGCTCATGCTGCTGCCCTGGATGAGCCGGCACCCGGAGTTCCTGATCGCGCCCGCGCTGCTGGCGATCACGCCCGTGGTGGGCAACGGCGTGCGCCCGCTGCTCAAGGAGGCGGGCGCGGGGCTGCTCACGACGCTGCGGCTCTCGCTCGGCCTGCTGGCGCACCACGAGCACCCGCAGCACCACGTGCAGCTGCACCACGGCCACGGCCACGGGCACGGCCACGGCCATGGCCAGGCGGCGCACCACCACCAGCAGGCGCCGGCGCGCGGCGCGTACGCGCCGCCGCAGGCGCAGGCGCAGCAGCAGCAGCAGCAGCAGGCGCCGGCGGGGCCGCACAGCCCCTGGCCGCCGGCGGGCGCCGGCGGCCGCGCGGCGGCGGCGGCGCGGCACGAAGCGGACAGCGACTGGGCGCCCGGCGGCCCGCCCGACCCGCACCAGGCGGACCCGCACAGCCGCGAGCACCTGGCCGCCGTGCTGGCGGCGGACGAGCGCGTCCAGCAGGAGCTGGGCCGGCCGGCGGCGCGCGGCGGCGCCGGCGCACGCCCTCGCCGGAGCCCTGCGGCCAGCCCGGGGTGCAGCCCGACGGGGTCGCTGGACGGCGCGCACGGCGAGCAGCAGCCGGGCGCGTCGGGCCACTACAGCCGCGACCCGCGCGTGCTGTCGCGGGAGGCGAAGCAGCAGCTGCAGCAGGCGCGGCAGCTGCAGCAGCAGCAGCAGTAGCAGCTGCTGCAGTTGCTGCAGCAGCAGCAACGGCAGCAGGTTTTTTTTTGCCAGCACGGATCAAGATTGGAGGGCTTTTGGGGGAGGGGGGTCTTGACAGTGCGCCGCTCTCACACGAGCGAGCGAGCCGCGCCGGCGCCGGCGGCTTGCAGGACCCGCTCGCAGGCGGCACGCGGCCCTCGACACCATTGACCACAGCGGGCGACCGAGACTGTGGGCGCCCGCTGCCCACATGCACGACGGCATTTGCTGCGCCGCCGCCGGCCAAGGCGGCGGCGCTGGAATCATTCTGGCTGCTGCTCGGGGATGCGTCGCACGGCGGCTGGCGTTATTGTGTGTGTGCGCGCGCATGTGTGTGTGGCGGGAAAACCGAGGCGGGTGTGCAGCGGCAGGGGGGCGGCGCGCCGTGCGCGCTCGTGGTCGCGCTGCGTTTGCGCCGCCGCCCCAGCATGCTGTCGCCGCGGGGTGCGTCCGGGCTGTGCGCCGGCGGTGCAACCGCGCGATCCATCTGACACGCCGGCGGCGGGCCCAGGCCGACGACGCCGCGTCGGTTGCAACACGGCCCCCCTTCCGCCCGCCCCGCCGCCGGCGCTAAGCCAGGTAGCGCGCGAGCGCGGCGCGCACGAGCGGCAGCTTGGCCGGCGCGTCGCGGGCGTACAGCTCCACCAGCGCGGCCGCGGCCTCGCGCGGCAGCTCCTGGCCCGCGCTGCCGGGCGGGCCCGCGTCCTGCGCAGCGAAGCACGCGCAGCGAGGTGGGCGCCGCGCTCGGCGCGCGCCGCCGCGCGCGTGGGCGCGCGCGCGGCGCGCGGGCGCCGCTCCCTCTCTCTCCCCTGCCGCCCTCCCTCGCTCCGACCCTCCCCCCTCCTCCCGCCGCGCCCTCCGCCCTCCCGCGCGCGCGCGGCGGCCCCCTCCCACCTTGTCCGGCAGCGCGTTTGCGACGGCGACGAGGCCGTAGAGCGCGCGCGCGCTGCGCCCGCCGCTCAGCGCCAGGGCCTTGGCGTAGTACGCCCGCGCCGTGCGCAGCTGGGCCGCGCCGCCGAGGCTGGCGAGCGTGTCGGCGTAGCGGACGAGGCCGCAGGGCGACAGCGCGCCGAGCGTGAGCACCTCCTCCAGGCAGAACGCGGCCTGGCCGTACATGCCCGCCTGCGGGCGCGCGGGGGGGGGGGCGGCAGGGAGGGAGGGAGGGCGCGGGGGTGTCGAGGGAGGCAGGGAGGGAGGGATGCAGGGAGGGAGGCGTCGGCGGGACGCGCGCAGGCGGCGCGGCGTGGTGCGCGCGCGCCTCTGTGTACGCGTCTGCCAGCTCCTCCCAGGCCTCGCGGTCGTTCTGGAAGTGGTCCAGGTACGTCCGCAGCACCTCGATCGCCAGCGGCAGCTCACCGCTCGAGCGGTGCAGCGTCGCCTGCGGGGCGCGGCGCGCGGAGCGGAGCGGGGGGCGGAGCGCGCAGCGTCTCGCGCCGCCGCGGCCGCCGCGCCGCGCGCCGCGGCCGCGCGCCGCGGGCGCACCAGCTGCTTTGGGATGACCTCGTTGTGTGGGTGCGTGGTCATGATCTCCTCATACAGCTGCTTCGCCCGCCCCAGCTGCCCCTGCGCCTCGTAGTACATGCCCTGCGGGCGCGTGGGGCACGTGGGCGCGTGGCCGTGCCGGCGCGGGCGAGCGCGGCCGAGCGGGCGCGCGGGTGCAGGCGCGCGGGCCGCTGCGGCGGCGGCGCCGCCGGCCAGGGCCGCCCCCCGCCCCGCCCCGCACCTGCAGGCGCCGCGCGCGTATGCTGTCGGGGAACTTGAGCAGCACCGCCTTGACTAGCGGCAGCGCCGCCGCGAGGCGCCCGCACTCGAGCAGCGCGACGCCGACCTGCTCGTGCAGCAGCCACACTGCGCCGGCAGCCAGGGAGGCGGCGCGTGTGGGGGTGAGCGATGAGAGGGGCGCCCTTGGCGCGGCGGCCCCGAGCGCCCGCGCCGCGGGCGCAGCAGCGGCGCGCCGCCGCCGGGCGCGCCGCCGCGGCACTCACGCTCCTCCTCGGCCAGCTTGTGCTTGTAGTGCGTCAACAGCGTGCTGCCGTAGATGCCTACATCCTCGCAGTTGCGCAGCCGCGCCTCCCGCGACTGGGGCGGGCGCGGCAGCAGCGGGCGACATGATCAGCGGCCCCGCCCGCCCTCGCTGCTGCCCGGCGCGCCCGGCCGCCCACGCGAGACGCGCAAGGGCGCTCACCGCACGCAGGAACTGCCGCAGCGCGTCCGCCGGGGGCACGCCCTTGGCGGCCTGCAGCTGCTGCTTCAGCGACGCGACCTCCTCTGCGCTCATCGCGCCGGGCGGCGGCGGCGCCGTCGCTGCGCCTGGGGGGCGCGCCGCTGCCGAGCCGGGGCGCACAGGGGTCGGGCGGCGGTGGCGGGGGTCGGTGCGCGCGTGGCGAGCTCCTCACGGCCCAGCGGCGACGGACGGACGGACGGGCGCTGGAGCGCGAGCTGGCCGGATGCAGAGGGCGGGCCGCAGGAGTGAGTGCAGCAAGCCCGCTGCGCACGTGAGGCGGAGCGTCGACTGACGCAGGGCTTTGCGCGCCTCCAACCGCGGCCGTTACAACGCTAGCGCAGCTCGCGCGCGGCAGAGGACCGCGGCGCCGCCGGCGCAATGTGCGCGCGCGCCGCGTGCAGTGCGCTGCTGCTGCTGGGGGGGTCAATCGGGCCGGGCCCTGCACGCATGTCGGGGTGCGTGATGCCGGCGGGAGGCGCAGTGACCGCACCAAGCTGCGTTTGCGTGGGTGCGCCGTCGAGAGAGAGAGAGCGCCGCCCAGCGCGCGAACAAGCACAGACAGCCACAGACAGACAGCCAGCCGCGCACACACACTCGCGCCCCGCGCGCCGCAATGCCGGACGGCGGGGCCGCCGCGCAGCGCGCAGCAAGAGACTCTATGCAGCAGCAGCAGCAGCAGCAGGAGCAGCAGCAGCAGCAGCAGCAGCAGTTCTGCGCCGCCGCCCCACCACGCACACACGCAGGCGCGCGGCCGCGCTGGCGCCGGCGTCTCGGTGGAGCGGCCGGCCGCCAGCGCCCCGCGCGCTGCTCACTCGCAAGCGCACCAGCACCCTCCCCGCCTCTACACCCTCCCCCACACATGCACACACAGCACACACGAGCGCGCGGCGCCTATGAGCCCGCCCGCCGTGGGGCGCGCCGCGCGGCCGCAGGCCGCGGCGCGCGCGCGCGCGGCGCCGCGGCAATCGCCGGCAGCCCGGCCGCGCACGCAATAGCAATGCCCGCCCGCCCCCCTCCCTCTCCCTCCCTCCCCTCCCTCGCGCCGCCGCGCCGCGCCGCGCCGCGCGCGTCTCACGCGGGCTTGGCACCGGCGCCGGCCTTGGCGGCCGCGAGCGCGGCCATGTGGCTGTGCACAAAGCTGGGCGCGACGTAGGTAAACCCCTCAAACGCGCCCGCCGCGGCGGGGTCGGTCGGCGTGCCGCACGGCGAGTCGACGGGGCGCTGCTCGGTCCACATCTTGTCAAAGTTCTCGACGCTCTGCGGCGCCGGCGGCGGCGGCAGCGGCGGCGGGGTGGGCGCGCGGCGGGGCCGCGCGCGCGCCCGAGCGCAGCGCCCGCAGCCGCGCGCCGCCGGCGCGGCGCGCACCAGGCTGCACTTGACGCCGGGCTTGAACCTGCTCTCCACCTGGCGCGCCTCGAGGCGCTCCCACGAGATGGCCTTGAAAAAGGGGTGCCGCCGCACCTCCTCCGCGCCGCCGGGGCCGCAGCCGAGGCGCTGCGCGGGGTCGCGCACGAGCAGGCCCTTGAGCAGGCTCAGCGCGGCGGACGACCTGTGGCGTGGCGGCTCGGCGCGGCGGGGCAGCGCGGGCGTGAGGCGCGGGAGCGCGGCGGCGGCGGCGGCGCGCCGCGCGCCGCGCGCCGGCAGGCAGGGGGCCGGGGCGCAAGGGCAGGGCTGCGCGGGCGGGGGCCAGGCTGAGCGCCTGCTCCTGCCGCGTCTCACAGGAACTTGGGGTACTTTGGCTTGCTGGTGAGGATCTGCTGCTGCAGCGCGGCGCGGCTCTTGGCGCGGAAGGGCGGCTGGCCCGCGAGCATCTCGTACAGCAGGATGCCGGCGCTCCACCAGTCCACGCCGCGGCCATGCCCCGCGCCCGCCACGATCTCGGGCGCCATGTACTCCATGGTGCCGATGAACGAATTGGTGCTGCGCGCGAGAGGGAGAGGGCGGTGCATGGGCCGGGCGGCGGCGCGGACGCGGCGCACGCGGCGGCGGGCGGCGTGGGACGGCGGCGCGGCGGCGGGCGGGCGGGGCGTGGCGCGGCGGCGCGCGCCGCTGGGGGGAGGGGGAGGCGGCGCGCCGGGCGGGCGCGCGGCGCGCGGGCAGCGGCAGCGGGGCGCGGCGCGCGCACCGCGAGTCGCCGTCCATGTCGCCCTTTGCGAGCCCAAAGTCTGTGAGGCGCACGTGGCCGTCGCTGTCGAGCAGCACGTTCTCGGGCTTGAGGTCGCGGTGCACGATGCCACGCCCTGAAGGGAGAGGGGGGAGGGGGGGGGGCAGGGGTGAGGCGGGCGGCGGCGGCGGCGCCGGGGCGAGCATGGGTCGGCGGCCACGCCGATGTGTGCGCCGATGCGACCACCACGGCAACCCCCTGCACCCCCCCCCCACACACACCCACACCCACACCCACACCCACACCCGCACCCACGGCCGCCCACACGCCCACCCACGCGCACCGTGGAGGTAGGTCAGCGCCGCGACGATCTCGGCCGCGTAGAGGCGCGCGACGTCCTCGTCAAACACGCCCGCGCGGTAGAGGTTGAAGAAGAGGTGCCCGCCGTTGATAAAGTCGAGCACCAGGTACAGCTTGCTGGGGGTCTGGAAGCTGTAGCGCAGCGTGACGATGTAGGGGTGCACCACCGCGGTGAGCAGGTCGCGCTCCGCGCGCACGTAGTCGCCGTGGTCGCGCTGCAGGATGCGGGCCTTGCGCATGACCTTCATCGCGTACACCCGCCCGCTCGACCGCGCGCGCACCTGGAACACCTGGCGCGCGTACGGCGGGCGCGCGGCGCGCGCGCGCGGGTGCGCGGGTGCGTGTTGGGAGCGTGTGTGGGTGTGGGTGTGTGGGAGCTCGCGGCGCGCGGAGGCGGACGAGAGCGCGGCCGAGAGGGTGCGCGCGCGCCGGCGGGCGGCGGCGCGGGGGCGCGCACACCTTGCCAAACGCGCCCTGGCCGACGACGCGGAGGATCTCAAAGTCCTGCGGCCCCAGCTTGGGCTGGCTCGCGTCGGTGACGGCGGCGGCGCTCACGCACGCCGCGTCGGCGAGCAGGTCGCGCTGCGCGGCCGCGACGGCCGCCGCCTCGGCCGCGCTGCACGGCGCGCCGGCGGCGGCGCCGCCGCCGCCCGCGGGCAGCGCCGGCGACGCGGCGCGCGGCGCCGCGCCCGCGGCGATGGGGACGGGCGTGCTGCGCGGCCCGCCGGCGCCCGAGCCGGCGCTGCAGCTGCTGCCCGGCCGCGACGGCCGGCCCGCGCCGTCCTGCGAGGCGTCGGCCTCGTCGTCGCCCGTCTCCTCCTCCACGCCCGACAGCGCCTCGGCGAGCTGCGCGCGCAGTCAGGCGCGAGCGCGTCGGTCCGGCGCGTCGGCGCGCGGCGGGCGGGCGCTGCACCTGCTGCTGCGCGCGCGGCCCCGCTGGCGCCGGCCGCGCCGCCGCCGCGGCCGCTGCCGCCGCGCGCGCGCCCCCGCTGCGGCACGCACCGAGCCGCGGCGGCTGCCGTGGTCGAACACATCGTCAAAGGTCAGCGTGTCGGAGACCGCCGTCGCGAGCGAGCCCGGCGTCGGCAGGTCGTCGCCGCCGGCGCCGCCGCCCGGGGCGGAGGCCAGCTTGGCGGCCAGCTTGCCCGCGGCGGCGCTGATGACCACGAGCGCCGGCGGCGCGGGCTTGCCGCCGCCGGCCGCGCCGACGGCGCCGGCGTCGACGCCGCCCGCCGGCGGGCCGGGCGCCCAGGCGGGCGCGTGGGCGTTGAGCATAGGGTGGCTTGAGGCCGGGACACGTCGCGGAGTGGTCGCGATGGCGCGCGCAGCGCCCAGATGCCGGCCGGAGCGCCGGCGATGCCCCCGGGCGCGCCGGCGAGCCGCGGATGCGCGGCCGGCCTGCACGCGCCGGCTAGCCGCAGCAGCAGCAGCAGCAGCGGGCGTGGGGGCTGTCGGCGCGGGGCGCGGGCATCAGCGAGAGCGTGGGGGCGGCGGCAGCGGACGCGGTCGGCATGGCTCACGACGTGGCTGGCGCGGCGACGGGGGCTCTGGCGGCGCAGCGCGGGGCGGGCGGGGCTTGGCGGCGGCGGCGGCGGCGGGGCGCGCACGACGGAAAAACAACACCGCGGCAGTTCAGGAGTTTCCAACGCGCGGCTCGCCTGCTAACGGGCCGTGAACGCTGAACGGCGCTGCGCCGGCGCCGGCGCACGAGCGGCGCCCGCCGGGCGCGCCGCGCTGCGCGGCGCGCCGCCCGCTGCGCGCGCCTTCTACTCCTGCGCCGCGGCGTCGGCGACCAGGCGCGCCAGCTCGGGCGCGCGCACGACCGACTGCTGCGCGACCTGCGCGCCGCGCGCGCGGTGGCAGCCGTGAGCCTTCCCGCGCGGGCGCCCGCCGTCGGTGTCGAGCGCGCGCGAATTCTGCACGCTCGCAGGCCAGGCCGTCTGCGCGTCACCTTGTCGCCCGCGACGCCGACGCCCTCGTCCTTCAGCATCGCCTTCTTGCGCTGCACGCTCTCGCAGGTGGCCCCCTGCGCGAGCGGCCCGCCGCGGCTCGCGTCGGCGCGCCGCACGTGCCCGCCGCGCGCGTCCGCCGCCGCGCCGCCCCTGCGGCCGTCCCCACCCCCCGCCCACCCACCCAGGAGCCGCTGAAGCCGCCGAGCGAGAGGTCCGCCGCGACGACGCGGTGGCAGGGCACGCGCGGCGCAAAGGGGTTGCGCCGCATCGCCTGGCCCACGGCGCGCGCGGACGAGGACAGCGCCTTGGCCATCTCGCCGTACGTGGAGACCTTGCCCCGCGGGATGGCCGTGCACATCTGGCGCGGCGCGCAGGGAGGGGGGTTGTCAACCGCCGTGCCGTGCCGTGCCGCGCCCACCGCGCCGCGCCGCGCCGCGCCCACAGCAGCGGTGGCCGCACCGCGTAGACGCGCTCCTCGTAAGCCGTGGGCGGGCGCTGCGGCTTGGCCGCGACGATGCGGCGCTGCGGCTTGGCCACGCCGCGGGCGGCGGGCGGGGCCGGGGCCGGCGCGGCGGCGGTGCTGCTGCGGCGCGCCATCTCTGCTGCTGCGCTCACTGCCCGAGCGAGCGCCGCTTGGCCGCGGCCGCCTCCTGACGCGCGCACTCCTCCTCGAGCTGCTGGTTGAGGTTGGGCCCGACCTGGCGCATCACATGCGCGTAGGTGGCCGCGGAGAAGGCGAAGATGCCCAGCGCGATCGCCCAGTTGGGAAAGCGCGTCGCGCGGCGCGCGTCCATGGTTGGCGGGGGGGCGCTCGGTGTGCGGGCGGCAGCGACCGCGGCGGCGGGGGGGGGCCGGCGCGCGGCGGGCGGGGGTGCAGCGCGCTGCGCCCTCGCCATCGTCGCGGCCACGCGCGCGTTAATGCCGGGCATGAAGCGTGAGTGTGTGTGGACCCCCTGCGTGCTGTCCCTGCCCCCTCGCGCGGGTGACACAAGCCGGGGTCATCGAGCGCCGCCGGGGAGGCGGCTGCGCTCCCGGTGAAGACGGATGCAGCGCGCGCGGCGCCTCGTGCACCCCGTGCGCGTGCTGTGCCCCCGCCCCAGGCCCCCGCGTCCGCCCCCGCGGCCCGCCTATGCTACAGCCCCTTGCCCCCCTGCTGCCCGCCAAACGGCGCCCCCGCGAGCGGCCCGCGCCCGGCGAGCGGGCTGTACGGCCCCGGCCCCGTCGCGGCCGCCAGCCGCGACGCGGCGCCGTTGGCGGGGCTGCCGGGCAGCCCGCCGCCGAGCGAGGGCCCGCCGCCCGGGCGCGCGTAGGCGCCGCCGCCGCTGCTCGCGCCGCCCTGGCTGAGCAGGTGCGAGACGTGCCCCGCCGCGGCGGGCAGCGGCGCGCCGCCGGCGCTGAGCGCGCCGTAGCCGTAGCCGCCGCCGCCGCCGTAGCCGCCGCCGCTGCCGCCGCCCGGCGGCGGCGCGGGCGCGTCGCCGGGGAACGCGCCGCTGCCGCCGCTGCTGGCGAGGCTGATGCCGCTGCGCCCGCTGTAGAGCGGCGTGCTCGGCGCGGGCGCGCCCGCCCAGCTCGCGCGCGCGCCGGGGGCAGCCCCGTGAAGCTGGGCCCGCTCGACGACACGCTGTTCAGCCGGCTCAGCGGGTGGCACCCCGGCGCGCTGCCGCCGCCGAGGCGCTGGTGCATCGGCGTGGGCGGGTCGGGCAGCAGCCCGCCGCCGCTGCCCGTGCGCGACGGGATCAGGCCGCCGCCGCTGCCCGTGCGCGACGGGAAGCCGCCGCCGCCGACGCTCGCGTACGCCGCGGCGTCGCCGGGCAGGCTGGTGCGCGCGGAGAGGCCGGCGCTGCTGATGCCCGCGCTGATGCCGCCGCCGCTGCCGCGCGCGGCGGCGCCGCCGCCGCCCGACGCGCGGCCGCTCGCCGGCACCGCGCCCGCCGCGACGAGCCCCGCGTGCAGCGCCTTGTCGGCCATGCGCGTGACGCTCAGCACGCCGCCCACGACGGCGCAGAGGCGCACGAGGAAGTGGAGCAGGCTGCCGGGGCTGGTATTGATGCTCATGAGTATGGGGCTCAGGTCGTACGAAAAGTCAACAAACGCGTGCGCCGTCGTCGCGCCGCCGGCCTGCGCCTGCGCCTGCCCCGGCGCGCCGCCGCCGCCGCCGCCGGGCGGCGTGGGCGCGCGCAGGGGTATGGCGTACTCGCTGATGCTGTACTGGCTCGTCTCCAGCGCGCCGCCCGCGCGGCTGAAGTACACGGTCGGCACGACCTGCGCGCCGGGCGCGCCGCCGCGCGCACGGCGCCGCCGCGTGAGGCGGCCGCCGCGTGAGGCGCAGAGCGCGCGGCGGGGCGGCCGGGCCGGGGCGGCCGGCCGCACCCCCCCCCCCCCCACACACACACCCACACCCACCCACACCCACCCACACCCACACCCACACACCCCCACCCCCACCCCCACACCTTGAGGAAGTACTTGTACGCGGCCGGCGCCTCCCCCGGCGCCGCGAGGCGCACAAAGCCGTCCAGCGGGTTGACCTGGCCCGGGAACTCCGGCCCGAACGCGACCTTGGTGATGACGTGGCTCAGGTTGGTCAGCTTGGGCAGCACGTGCCCCGTCAGCATCTGGCCCGGGGAGTGGGTGGGCGTGTGTGTGGGTGTGGGGAGGGGTGGGGCCGGGCGCCACGCGCGAGCGGCGGCGCGGGCAAGCGCCGCGCGGCCCGCCGCCGCTGGCCGCGCAAGGCGCCCCGCGCCCGCCGCACCTGGGGCAGCACGTCGATGAAGCTCTGCTGGTGCACCGCAAAGTGGAGCCGCCCCGCGACGCGCCGCACCCGCACGTCGCCCTTGACCCTGCGCCGGCGCGCGGCGCGCGGCGCGGGGCGAGGCGGAGCGTCGGCGCCCGCGCCCGCGCGCACGCCGCGCCGCCTCCCCCTCCCAACGGCACACACAAACACACAGGGGCCCCCGCAGCGGTGCCCCCTGGCGGTGCCCCCCGCTGTGGCGCGGCGCGCCTGCAGCCCTCGTGCGCGTTGATCTCCGCGCCCATGTCGCCCATCTGGGTCATCGCGGCGCTGAGGTCGATCTGCATCACCGTGCCGCTCGCATCGCGCACCGCGCGCTGGCTCTGCGGCGTGTGGTACTCGCCGTCCTTGCCGCCGATGCGCCGGCCCTGCGCGTCCAGCCGAATCTGCGGCCGCGCGGGGCGCGGGGGCGCGGGCGTGTCGCACGATGCACGCGCGGCGCACGCGCGGCGCACGAGCACAAGCGCACGCGCGGCGCGCGCGCGCCTTGTGCAGGTGCACGTCCTTGGCGTTGTTGGCGTCGTTTGCCGCGCTGCCGCTCGCGTCCATGATGTCGATGCTCAGGCCTGCGTGGGCGCGCGCGGGCACGCGCACGCGGCACGCGGCGCGCGGCGCGCGGACCGGCAGCGTTTGCTTGCGCCGCTGCCGCCGCTCGGCCGGGCGCCGCCGCGCGCGCGCGCCGCGCCGCACCCGCGCAGGGCACTGCGGGGAAGGTGATGTCGAGCCGGATGTCCAGGTCGTGGCGGCGCGCGAGGTCGACCATCATCTGCGCGCAGCAGCGGCGGCGGCGGCGGTTGGAGGCCCGCGCTCCTCGCCCCGAGCGCCGCGCGCCGCCGCGCGCCTGCAGGCCACAGCCGCCGCCGCTGGCCGCGGCGAGCCCCCGGCAGGCGCGGCGCCGCCGCCGCTGCGCCCCGCTCCCCCGCTGGGGCTGCGCCCGGGCTGCTAACCCCGCGCACCTTGCTGCTGCCCTTGCCCGTGACGTACCACGCGACCTCGTGCGTGGCCAGCGTGAGGCCCAGCAGCACCCCTAGGATGGTCACTGCGCCCAGCAGGCGCGCGGCGGGCGCGCGGGGTCAACCGCTGGCCGGGCGCCGCGCGCAGCAGCGGGCGCTGCGCAGCGGCGCCGCAGCCGCCGGCCGGCGCCACGGCGTCCCCCGCCGCTCTCACCGATGGCTCCATGCGTGGTGCGCTGCGTGAGGTGCGCCTCAGCGCGCTTGTACGCGCTGAGGTGGCTGAGCTGCGCTGCCCAGCGCATCGGGTCGTCGTCGAGCCCGCCCGCACGGGCGCCGGCCGGGTCAGGCGCTAGGCCGAGCTCATCCGGGAGGCGCTTAGCGTGATTCCAGCCGCCCCGGCAGCGATGCTCGAGCAGAGCGTGGGCACGGGGAGGCAGCCAACCACCTCTCTGCGACCGGCAGCGTCCCGGCGAGCGTCCCGGCAGCGACGTGTGGACCCCGGGGGGACGCTCGGAACCGCAGGCCACAGCCGGCGGCGGCGGCGGTTCTTCGGGGCGCGGCGCGGAGCGCCGCCGCGCCGCGCGCGTTGCTGCACTCGCCGCCGCCGCCGCCGCCGCTGCCGCCACTCCTGCACCGCTGCCGCCACACCCGCACCCGCCGCCGCACCCGCACCGCCCGCTGCCGCCGCGCCTGCCGCCTCTGCGCCGCCTCAGCCGCCGCGATGCCGCCGCTATCGCCGGCCGAGCTGTACGCCCTCTATCGCGCCGACCGGCTCGTCGTGCACAGGCGCGGCGGCGCGGCGGGGCGGCCGGCAGCCGCGCGGCGGCGCCCACGCTGCGTGCCGCGCCGCGCCGGCGGCGCGGCGGGGCGGCCGGCAGCCTCGGCGCGGCCCCCACGCTGCGCGCCGCGCCGCGCCGCCGCAGCATGCCGGGCCCGCTCGTCGACGCGCGCCCGGCGCAGCTGCGCGGCAACGCCAGCGGGCTGATCTGCGGCTCGCTGCTCTTCTTCGGCGGCGCCGAGCGCGCGGGCGGGCGCGGGCGCATCCCGAACGCGCTCGCTCGCTTCGGGCCCGACGCCGAGGCGCGCGGCGCGCGGCGCGCGGCGCGCGGCGCGCGAGGCGCCCGGCCGCCGCGCCGGCGCCGCCCGCCCGACCGCGCGCGCGCGCACCCACACGCGCGCGCGCGCGCGCGCGCGCCGCCCGCAGTCGACCGTGTTTGGGACGCTGCACGACCTGGCGTCCGTCTTTGGCACCCACGACGCGCTCGAGGCGCGCAAGCCGGCAGAGCGGCGCGGCCCCGCGTTCGTGCTGTTTGCCAACTCGGATATCGGGCAGCTCCTCGCCGCGAGCGGCCGCCAGCCGCCGCACGACTACATGGCCGCGGAGCACGGCTCGACGCCGCCGGTGCAGGCGCGTGCGCGCGCGCAGGGAGTGCCCGGGCACTCCCCGCGTCGGCCCGGCAGCGCGCGCGCCGCGGCGCCAGCCGGCGCCGGCATCCCATGCCATGCCGCGCGCGCTGTGCAGTGCGCGCCGCCGCGGCGCGCCGCGCAGTGTGAGCGGCTGCGCGGCTTTGACTTCAGGCACTGCGTGTCGAGCAGGGAGGGCAAGGAGGACCCGCGGATGGAGGCGGAGGGCTGCCACTGGCGCGCGGCGCGGCGCGGCGCGGCGCGGCGCGAGCCGGCGGCGCCCTCGGCTGCCGGCGGCTGCCAGCCCACCGCGCTGCCGCCGCCGTCGCCGGCGGTGCTTGCAGGAACGAGATGCGCGCGGTGCTCAATGCCGACAACATGGTGGGCCTGCTGCACGTGGCCGACCCCGCCCACGCGCCGCGGCAGCACGCCGCCGGCGCGGCGCGCCTCGCCGGCGCGTTTGGCGGGGGCTTCTCCATGGCGGTGCTCGCACTGCGCGCGCCCGGCGGCCACCAGGGCGACCTGCTCGTCGTGGGCCCGGGCGGGGCGGCGGGCACGGGCGAGGAGCTGGCGGCGCGGGGCCAGGTGCGGCGGGCGTGCGCGGCGCTGGCCGCGATCAGCCGCGGCGGGGCTGCGGGGGGCGCCCGGCGCCGCTGGCAGCTCACGCGTGCTGGCACTGCCGGCGCCGCAGGCCGACGACGCGGGCTGCCGGCTGCTGACGTTTGACGAGCTCCTGGCCCAGCACGAGGGCCAGCAGCACCAGCAGGCCGCGGCTGCGCACGGCGAGTGAGGGGCAGGAACCCTTTCAGTTGAACTGGCGCGCACGACGCCCTCGGAGAACCAACAGTGATGAAAGCAAGGCCGCTCCCCCGCGCGCCAGCACCACGCGCATCACCACGCGCCGCGGTGTTTCAGCAGCGCGTGCGCCAGGCACGACAAACCCCGACCGCCGCCGCAATGGGCGGCCCGCCAGGAGACAGGATGGGGCCAGCCTGGTGCTGTGTCGCGCGCGCGTCAGAGTGCGAGGAGGCGTGGTGGTGCGAGTGCTGAGCTCGTTGAGTGGTGTGGGGGCACAGTTGGTGAGCACCCGTTGGCGCTGGCGACAAACACACAGTCCAAGAAACGGTCAGTGCGAGAAGACAGCGCGCGCGCAGGCCGGCGCACGATCTTTCAGTGGCGGCGCGCTCGGCGGCAGTGCGTTGTCGGCTCAGCTCAGCCCAGATCAGTCCCCCCACAGCCCCACACGCCTCCACACGCGCGCACGGCGCCGCGCGCCGCTCAGCGCGCCGCTCGCTCCTCCTGCCCCTCCCCCGCCTCCTCCTCGATGGCGCCGGTCGCGAGCCGGAACGCGCCCGGCGCGGCCGCGGGCGCGCCGGCCGCCGCCGCGGCGACGGCCACGCCGCCACCCGGCGCCGGCGCCGGCGCGCGCTCGGGCTCCTCGCCGACCAGGGACCAGGTGATGACCGGCCGCCGCCCGAGGCTGAACTCCCGGCTCACGTCGCGCCCGCTCGCTGTGACGGCGAGCAGCTCCAGGTCGGCCACGCGCACGGGCGCGCGCGCGGGGCCGGCGTCGGGCGTGCCCGGCGTCGCGGGCGGGACGTCGGGGCTCACGCCCGCGGCGCGCAGGCAGGACGTGAGGTCGACGGACGCGACAAACGACCGGTTGCGCGCGGCGGGCATGACATCATTGAACCCCGACACGCTCCCGCAGTAGTCTGGCCGCGCGCGCAGGGCGTTGTGCGAGAAAGCGTCGCCGCCGCGCGGCAGCGGCGGCCGGCCCGGCGCGGACGCGAGCAGGACGTGCAGGTGCACTGCCTCGTCCAGCCCCGGCAGCGTCTTGCGCAGGTCCCGGAGCTGCACCTGCCAGGTGTAGCCGTCGTAGCCGCCCGCCCACGCGCGCAGCTGGCGCCGCACCGCCGCGACCGCCGCGGGCGAGCCGACCTCGGTGCCCGCGTCGGGCGCGGCGACCTCGCTCGGCAGCGCCTGCGGGCTCACCGTGCGCAGTCGGCGGCCGTGCGCGGCGGCCGACGACGCAAGCCGGCGGCGGCCCCAAAAGCCAGGCCCCAGCGGGTCGGGCCTTGTCAGGTCGGCGCCGTGCAGGGGGTCGCGGTAGGTGTAGTTGAGGCTCTTGAGGCTCGCCGCGTCGCCGCCGTACTCGGCAAACGGGGTGTAGTTGACTGCCGGCCGCGGCAGCACAGCGCGCGCGTCAGTGCCGCCGGCGCAGCGCGCGGCGCGCGGCGCAGGGGCAGCCGCTTGCCCCCTGCTGCCCCCGCGCACCGCCGAGCTGCCAAGGCCCGCCGTTGGCCTGGTACAGCCACAGCACGCGGTCGATCATGGCGTGGTGCAGCCAGAAGAGGGGGTCAAAGCCCGCGTAGCTCACGGTCGCCATCTCGCCCGAGTTGCCGCCCAGGATGTTGTGGACCGTGTTGTGCGTAAGCTCAAGGTTGCCCGGGCAGCGGCTGCCGTAGTAGCCGTCGTAGGAGCAGGTGATGTCCTTGCTCGCGACAAAGGCGCGCAGCTGGACCGCGTACGAGCCGGCCATGCTCGACATCGCGCGCGACCAGTCGGCGCCGCGCGACACGACCAAGCCGCGCCCGCCGCCGATGTAGCTCTGCGCCGGCGCGGCGCGCGGCCGTGAGGGCACGGGCGACCAGGCCCGGCGCTGGCGTGCCGCGCCGCGCCGCCGGCGCTGGCGGCGCAGCGGCGCCGCGTGTCGCGCACCACGTAGCGGTACTCGCGGAGGGGGTTGTAGATTTCAACCGGCCTCCCCTCGGGGCTCAAGACCGTCACCGTGGCGTCGGACAGGATGGACGGCAGGGCCGGGTTGGAGTAGTCCCAGTAGGGCAGGCGGATCGTCTTGGCGACCTGCACATACTCGTTGCGCAGCGCGCGGTCCTGCAGCTTGGACGCCGCCCGGAGCGCCGCCTGCTGCAGGCCCCGCTCGAATGCATACAGGTAAGGTCTATGCCAAGGGCCGAACGCCGGCGCGGCGTGCTGGCAGAAGCCGCTGCCGGGCGAGGGGGTGAGGCCGTCGTAGGACCAGCCCATCCCGTGCACGCCCGCGAGCGCCCAGAGGCCGAGCGGGTTGGTGGTGTCGGGCGAGAGGACCATCTCGTCCCACGCCATGAGCATGAGGACCTGCGGCCGCGCGCGGCGCCCGGGAGTCGCCTCACGGCCGGCAGCGCTGGGGCGGCGCGGCGGCGCACGCGCGCGTACACACACGCACCACACGCACCACACAACACACACGCACCTTGTACTTGTTGTTGTCGGCCATCGCACTGATCTCGTTGATGTCCAGCCGCGGCTGCACGGCTGCAACGGCCTTCTTCACCGGCTTGGCCGGCGCCTTGGCCGGCGCCTTGGCAGGCAGCTTGGGCGCGCCAGCGGCGGGCGGCTTGGACCCGCCGCTCGCGCGGCCGCGCGCTGGCGCGTTGTCCGCCAGGCTCCGGTGGCTGGGTGGCGATATCGGCGCTACCTCGTGCTCCACCAAGGGCGAGGGCCAGCTGTGGGCCTTCAGGCTGTTGCTCAGGTCTTCGCCAGCGACCGCGACCAGCGCCGCCGCGGCCAGCAGCGCAGCCGCCAGGCGCATGGTGGCGCGCGTCCCCCACTCGATCCGGGGGCTTGAAGGGAAGCTGCCGGCGCGGCCGGACGGGTGTGCTCGCCGGTGGGCGCGCGGGCGTCCGGCACGAAACGCAGTTGCTCGCGGCCGCCTGTCGCGCGGGCTAGGAGCTTCAGCGAGGCTTTTAAGATGCCAGGGAGTCTCTAAACTTTCGATGGCGAGCTCGCCGCGGCGCGTGCCATCACATGCCGGGCGCTCGGGGAGCCGGCAGGCTGCGTGCACTGACAGCTTCGGCTCTCCCGGCTGGAGCTCGCTCGGGCTTGGTCGAGGCAACCCGAGTGTTCAGTGCCACCCCTAGAACTCATTCGGATGCCTCGCGGCAGCTCAGTGCTCGTGGCGGCCACAGGGCGCTGCGGCCAGCACGCCGCACGCCACGCAAGGCAATGCCAGCGCAAACCAATGAATGTGCACGCGATCCCAGCGGCGGTCATGCCTCAAAGAACCCGAGCTCCATGCCGTACTGCTCGCCGGTGGCACTCCCGGCCACCGACGCGCCCGCGCCGACGCCGGCGCCCGCCGCACGCTGCGTCACACGCCGCGCCCAGCCGATGCGCCGCGTCTCCCCAAACTCAAACGCCGCGCTCACGTCGAGCCCGTCGCCGGTGAGGGCCAGCAGGCGCAGGTCGGCGAGGGAGACGAGCGGCTCCGCGGGGCCGGCGCCCGGCTGCGCGGGCGCGGCCGCGCCGCCGCCGGCGCGCGCCGCGGCGAGGCCGGCCGCGGCGATGCAGCCGTCGAGCAGCACGCTCACGCGGCCCGGCCCGCGCGCGGCGGCGGCCAGCGCGGCGTCCTCGGGGCTCATCGGCTCGGGCAGCTCGTCGTTGAAGCCCGACACCGCGCCGCACCAGTCGGGCCGCCGCCGCAGCTCGTTGGCGTCGAGGCGCTGCTGCTGCGGCGCGCCGGCCGCCCCGCCCGCGCGTCCACGCGTGGCGTTGGCCGGCACCGCGCCCGGCGGCAGCAGCGTCGCGCCGGGCACGCCCGCCAGGAAGACGTGCACGGCCGCGACCACGCCCGGCGCGACCGCGCGGCGCAGGCTGCCAAACTCGAGCAGCCAGGTGAGGCCGCCCGCGCCGGCGCCGGCGCCGCCGCGCGCGCCCGCCTCCCACGCGGCGAGCTGCCGCGACACCGCGGCGCGCGCAGCGGGAGAGCCGAGCTCGCTGCCCGCGTCCAGCCCGGCCGGCAGCAGCTCGTCGCCCGCGCCGCGCAGGCGGCGGCGGCCCCACGAGCCGGCGGGCGGCGGCAGCAGGTCGGCGCCGTGCAGGGGGTCGCGGAAGGTGTAGTTGAACGACGCAAGGCTGGCCGCGTCGCCGCCGTACTCTTCAAACGGAACGTAGCTCGCTGCGGCGGCGGCACGGCGGCGGTCAGGGGCTCGCGCGTGGGCTCGCGCGTGGGCTGCCGCGCGCGCCGCTGCCGCGCGTCCCTGCACGCCCCCCCCCCCCCCCCCCCCCCGCCGCGCACCGCTGGCCTGCCAGCCGCCGCCGTTGTTCTGGAAGAGCCACAGCACGCGGTCGACCATGGCGTGGTGCACCCAGAACACGGGGTCAAAGGCCGCGTACGGCACGGTCGCCATCTCGCCGGCGTTGCCGCCCATGATGTTGTGCACGCCGTTGTGGATGACCTCGAGGTTGCCAGCGCAGCTGCGGCAGTGCGCGCGGCAGCGGCGGCGGTGTTACAAGCGCGGGCGGACGGCGGCGGCGCGGTCGGCGGCGCGGCCCTGGCCGCACGCCGCGCAGCAGCGCGCGCGCCGTGCGGGCGGGGGCGGCGCGGCGCGGTCGGCACCTGCTGGGCGTGCCGCCCGGGGGGTCGAACGAACACGTCCAGCTGCGGCTGCGCACAAAGCTGGCCGCCTCGGCGGCGAAGCGGCCCGCGTTGACGGCCATGGTCGGCGCCCAGTTGCCGCCGCGCGTCACCGTGCCGCCGCGGCCGCCGCCGGGCGAGGCCTGCGGGTGCGGGGCGGGGCGGGGCGGGCCGGTTCGGCGGGCGCACCCCCGGCACACGCCGGGCACGGCCCCTAGCCGCCTCTCGCGCGCGTCGCGCCGCCTCGGCGGTGCGGTGCGGTCCTCTCACCGGGTAGACGTACGGGCCAAAGGGGTTTGGCACGCTCAGGGGGCGCCCCGCCGTGTCGAGCACGGTCACGGTCTCCGCGGTGAGCAGGTCGGGCACGGTGGGCGCGGTCCAGTCCCAGTAGGTGAGGCGCAGCGTCTTGGCGACGTACGCGTAGCGATCGCGCAGCGCTTGCGTCGCAAAGCGCGCGGCCACGCGCTCCGCCGCCGCGAGCAGCGCGCGCTCAAACGTGGCGGTGTACAAGCGATGCCAGGCGCCAAAGTGGACGCTGCCGTGCATGCAGAAGCCCGTCGCCGACATGGGGACGTGGCCGTTGAAGGGCCAGCGCATGCCGTGCACGCCCGCGAGCGCCCAGAAGGTCAGCGGGCTGGTGGTGTCGGTCGACGTCGTGAGCTCGCGCCACGCCATCAGCGTCAGCACCTGCGCCCGCGGCGGCGACGCGCGGCGGCGGCGACGCGTGAGCAGGGGGGGGGGCGAGCCTCTCAGCCCGGCGGAGCCGCGGCCGCGCCGCGCGGCGAGTGCCAGGCTGTGCGCGGCGCCGGACCTTGTAGGGGTCTGCGTCGCTCATCGCCGACACCTCGGCCAGGTCGATCCGCGGCTGCTCGCGCGCCACGGGTGGCGGCGGGGGCGGCGGCGGCGGCGGCGGCGGCAGGGGCGCCGGCGGCCTGCGCGGCGCGCGGGCGCGGGAGGGCGGCGGCGGTGGGCCCTTGTGCTGGGCCCCCAGGCGCAGGCCGCGGCGCGCGCGCGCGCGTGCCCACCTGGGCGGCCGCGGCGGGCGGGGGTCCAAGCGCGGCGGCCGCGGCGGGCGGGGCGGCGCCGGCGGCATCGGCGGCGGCGGCGGCGGCGGCGCGCCGGCGGCCCGCCGCCGCCGCCGCGCGCGCGCCGCGGGCTCTGCAGCTTCCAGCAGCTGCCGCGCAGGCGCCAGCTGCGAACCGTCCGGCTGCTGCTCCGCGGGCACAACCGGCGCGGCCAGCAGGCCCCGCGCGTCCAGCGCAGGCGCGCAGGCTGGCTCCGCCGCCGCTGCGAGGGCCAGGGCCAGCAGCGCCAGGACGGCCACGCCTCCGCAACGTCGATGCAGCGTTTGACCGCGCCGTCGTGCCATGGCGAGCTGCTGTGGGGGCGTTGCGCGAGCTCGCGGGGCTCCCGCTCCGCGGCTGGAGCGCTGCTGCCAAAGCGCGCACAGGGCCGCGCTTCACGGGCGGCGAGTTGCGTGTGAGCTCGAGACTCGCCGTCAGCACCTGTGGGAGAGTGCGCGGCGAGGCTGGTGCGCGGCAGCGAGAGCGTGACGTGCCGGCGCGGGCGAAGCGACAGCGGCAGCTCAGCAGGAGCTGACCGCGGTACCGGTGCCGTTCAGGGCCCCCGCAGCTCTCGCGCGCCGCCGCCAGGCCAGCGGCGGCGCGGCGGCCGCGGGTCAGGCTGCCGCCTCGCGCGCCTGCTGCTGCTGCGCCCCGAGCTCCGCCGCCGCTTGGCGCCTCCCCTGCTCCTTCCCCTGCTCCTGCTCCTGCTCCTGCTCCCCCACCGCATCCTCACCGCCGCCGCGCGGCAGCAGGTCGGCGAACGCAAAGCCGTCGCGCAGCACCGTCTCGCCCACGTCCACGGCCGGCGGCGCGCCGGCGGTGAACATCGGCCCCGCCGTGGCAAAGGTGTGGAACTCCCCGTTCTCCCCGCACGGGTCCACGCCCCGCGCCTCCAGCTCCTCCACAAGGCCCGCGTCCCACTGCCGGCCCGCAAAGCTCTCGGGCAGGCGCTTCGGGTCGACGCACGTCAGCACCGCGCGCACGCCCGCGTGCAGCATGCGCCGCGCGAGCGCGCCCGTGTCGGCGCCCCCGGCGCGTCGGCGAGCCACAGCGGGAAGAGCGTGCCGACGCCGGTGCCCGCCATGTTGGACTCCCTGGCGCGGCGGACGCGGCGGCGGCGGACGCGGTCGAGGGAGCGCGGCGCGGGCGCGCGGGCGTGCGCGGGGCGGCCCGGCGGGCCTCCGCGCCGGCGCCGGCGCCGCCACGACCCCGCGCGCGCGCCACCCGCCTGTAGGCGCGCACGTCTCGCAGGAAGAGGTCGCCAAAGGCGATGGCCGTGACACCCGCGCGCCGCGCCGCTGCGACCGCGCCCGACATGGCCACCGCGTACGCCACATTAGTGCACGGGAACGGCAGCACCACCTGCAGCAGCATCGCGGCGGGGGGGGGGGGGCATCGCCGCGCCCCGCGGCGATGCCGGGTGTGAGCGTGCCGCGTGCTCGCGCGCCAGCACGCAGGGCGCGCGCTGGCCTGGCCGGCCGGCGGTGGCCGCCGCTGGCTGGCGCGCGCGCGCGCGCGCGCACGGCGCCCTCGCACGCCGCGCACCTCGTGCACCGGCAGCCCCGTGGCGGCCGCCTGCTGGCGCAGCAGCTGCGCGCGGACGGCGTGCATGGCGACGCGGTCCGCCGCGCCGTTCAAGGTCGTGAGCAGCCCAACCACCTCCACGCCCTGCTCACGCAGCGTGTGAAGGGCCCAGGCGCAGTCCTTGCCGGTCGACCAGCTCAGCCACACGCGCGCGGCACCGTCGGCGGCCGGCGGCGGCGCTGCCGCTGCCGCTGCGTCCATGCTGCTGCACGCGGTGCCGCTGCGCGGGGGAGATGCTACGAGCTCGGCGTGGCGGTATGGGACAGCTGGGGCGACAACGCGGTGTGGGCGTCTGGGCGACAGCGGCGGCGGCAGCGGCTGCGGCTGCGAGTGAGCAGCTCCCGGGCGCGCCCAAGTGTGATGTGGCGGGGCTCGCTGATCGGCGCGTGTGCTGGTCGAGCTGCAGGCGGCTTCTCACGAGCAGCGGGCGGCGCGTTTCACTGCCGCCCGGACCGCGCCGTGGCGCCGCCGCCGGCTCGTCAGTGGTCGCAGAACGTGGCGAGCGTCTCGTCGAGCTTGGCCGCGTCAAAGTCGCCCGTGACGACGCAGCCGCCGAGGGGCCCCTTGAGCAGCACGAGGCGGAGCTTGCCGGCCTGGACCTTCTTGTCGACGGCCATGAGGTCCTTGAAGTCCGCGACGCCCATCGACGCCGGCGGCTCGACCGGCAGCCCCGCCGACACCAGCAGCGCGCGCGTGCGCTCCAGGATGCTCGGCTCGATCCAGCCCTGCCGGGGCGCGCGGAGAGTGCGGCAGGCGCGCGGGCGGGCGGGGGCGGGCGGGGCGGTCGGGTGGGCACGCCGCCGCCGCGGCCGCCGCCGCCTGCCGCGGGCCGGGGCCCTCTGGCCCCCGCGCGCCGCGCCGCCCCTCCCCCCCGCCGCGGGCGCGCGGGCGGCGCGCCGCACCAGGCGCACGCTCATGTCTGCGGCCATGACCATGCCGATCGACACCGCCTCGCCGTGCAGGTACGTCCCGTAGCCGGTGGCCGTCTCAATCGCGTGGCCAAACGTGTGCCCCAGGTTGAGCGTCGCGCGCACGCCGCCCTCCTTCTCGTCCGCGGCCACGACCTCGGCCTGCGCGCGCGCGCGCGCCGGCGGCGTCGGCGGCCGCGCCCGCCCGCCCCCGCGCCGCCGCGCGCGCCGCCGCACCTTGTTGACGCACGAGCGCTCGACCGCGTGCGCGACGGCGTCGGGGCGGCGCGCGAGCAGGTCGGGCATGTGGGCCTCGAGCCAGGCAAAGAGCTGCGCGTCGCGGATGAGGCCATACTTTACGATCTCGCTCACCCCCGACGCGAGCTCGCGCCGCGGCAGCGTGTCGAGCGTGGCCGTGTCGATGAGCACGCAGCGGGGCTGGTAGAAGGCGCCGATCATGTTCTTGCCCAGCGGGTGGTTCACGCCCGTCTTGCCGCCCACGCTCGAGTCGACCTGGCTCATCACCGTCGTCGGGACCTGACCGGCGAGCGACGCGGGCGCGGGCGGCGGTCGGTGCCCGTGCGTGTTTGTGAGGGCCGCGCTGGGCGCGCTCAGCGCGGCAGCGCAGCCGCGCTGCGCGGCCGCCGCCGCCGCGCCGTGCCTGCACAAAGTGCACGCCGCGCTGGTACGCCGCCGCGGCAAAGCCGGTCATGTCGCCGACGACGCCGCCGCCAAGCGCGAGGAAGGTCGCGCCGCGGTCGAGCCGGCACTCCAGCGCCTTGTCCCACACCTGCGGCAGGCACAGCGGCGCGGCGCCGATCCGCTCGCCGCCGCGCTCGCCGCCGCGCTCGCTGCCATGCGCCGCGCTGCCGCCGCGCCGCGCCGCGCCGCACCTTGCCCAGCACGGCCATGTTTTTGTGCTCCTCGCCGTCCGGCAGGACGACCGCGTCGACCTGCAGCTGCGGGTCGGCCGCCTTGAGCGCGTCGGTGCACCTGCGCCGTGCCGCGGGGCGGGCGGCGCGCAGCCACGCTGAGGCCCGCAAGCTCATGAACTCAGTGGCCGCGGCGGCAGCCCCATTGCGCCGGTGCCGCATGCTGCGGCGGCAGCAGCGGCACCGGCAGCAGCGGCGCCGCGCCCGCCGCCGGCGCGCGCGGCGCGCACTTCTGGAGGTAGAGCTTCTCGATGGTGGTGTTGGTCACGATGAGCACGCGGTTGCCCGGGATGTGGGACCGCAGGCGCGCGCCGTCGTCGAGGAGGCCCGGGCCGATGTAAATGGGGTAGCTGCGGTCCCCCAGCGGCACCTCCACCGTCTTCATGGCCTCCGCCGTCGCCGGCGACGCCGCAGCGCCCGCGCGCACGCCGGCGCGGCGCGAGATGGCCGCCCGGCGCACGCCGGGGGCGCGCTGCGGCGCGACGGCGTAGCTGGTGCTGGGCTGGCAGCCCGCGCAGCCCGACGCGCGCCCCGGGGCGGCGAGCGCGGGGCCGGCGAGGGCGCGCATGGTGGGAGACGCGCGAGCGAGCGCGGTGAGCCGGCGTGCGGGCTGGTGTGGGCGTGGCGGGAGGGCCGTGGAGCCAATGCGCGTGCGACGGCTGCGAGACACGCTGTCGGCGGCGGCGGCGGCGGCGGGCGGGCGCCGCGCTTCAGCGGCGCGCGCGTGCGCTCGGCGAGGCCCGCAGCGAGCCGCGGCGAGCGCCCGGAGTTGCGTTGCCGGAAGCCTGAGCTTCCACGCGCTCGCGCGCCAGGCCTCGTCGAGCGCGCGCCGCTCGCCCGGTCCGACGTTCGCGTCGCGCGCTGGCCCGCGCGCCCGCGGCGGGTCTCAGATGAGGAAGTGGCGGTCCACCAGCGTCTTGCGCGACAGGTTGGCCTCGCCCCAGTGCCGCCGCGCGGCGGCGAGCAGGCGCTGCACGAGCAGCGTGACCAGGCCCGCAGCGGACGCGCTGCGCAGGCTCATGTGCAGCGCGCTGAACAGCAGCGCCTCAAACGCAAAGAGCCGCAGCTCGGCGCCGTAGAGCAGCACGGACGCGAAGCCGGAGTGAAGGTCGTGCGCGAGCAGCGTCGCGGCGCCCGCGCCCGCGGGCGGCAGGCGCAGCAGGCGCTGCCAGTAGGTCGGGATGAGCACCTGCGGGCGGGCGCGGGCAGGCGCGGGGGCGGGCGCGGGCGGGCGCGGGGTTGGCGCCAGCCGAGGGCCAGCTCATGAGGGCCAGCTGAACCAGCTGCCCCTGACTCAGGGCCAGCTCGGGGCCAGCCAGCCAGCCCGCGCACGTGGGTCGTGTGGTTGCGCTCCACGTCGTCGATCGCCTGCTTGAACGCCTCCGCCATCGCCGCGCCCGCGCTCAGGCTGGCGCCGCGCGGCCGCCCCGGGCCGCGCACCGCCGCGGTGAGCGCGCCCTTGTTCTGCCGCTGCTCCTGCGCCGCCTGCGCGGCCGAGTGGCGCCGGCGCCGGCGTCGGCGCGCGCCGAGGGGAGGAGGGCCGCTGGCGGGGCGGCGGCGCCGCGCTGCCGCGCGCCCTCCAGCCCGCCGCGCGCGAGGGCGCCCTCACCTGCTCCACCTGGCTGAGCAGCGTCGCCTCGTACTGGCGGCGCAGCTCGGGCGAGACGTACAGCCGGAAGGCCTGGCTGTCGTTCAGCGCCGCCGCGGACGGCCCCGGCCCGCACAGCCCGCCGCCGTAGCTGCCCGCGTAGCCGCTGACCAGGCCCCGCCCCGTGACCAGGCCCTCCTCCTCGCGCAGCAGCGCGCCGTTGAGCTCCGCGAGCGTCGCGTCTGCGGCGGCGGGGCGCGGCGCGCGAGGCGGCGTGTGGGGCGCGCGCGACGCACGTGCCGCCGCCGCTGGCAGGCGTGGCGCATGCGCGCGCGCGCGCGGCCGTGCGCACCGGCGTGGTGCATGTGGTTGCGGCCGTGGAGGTAGAAGCCGCTGTGCCGGTCGTCCAGGATGACGGCGCTGGTGTTGGCCAGGAAGAGGAGGTCAACGAAGCCCTGCAGCGGGTGCCCGCACACCCGGTGCGCCACGCCGACGCGCCACGCGAGCTGCGCGAGCCCCGCGACGAGGCACCACACCGCCGCGATGGCAAAGCGCAGCGCCATCGACTGCGCGGCGTTGGCGTAGCGCACGTAGTCGGCGCCGTCTGGGTGGAGCTGCGCGGCGGTGCCCATGCCCGCGCCGTCCAGCATGAAGACCTGCCGGGCCGGCGGGCGGGGAGACAAGGGGGGTTGGGGCGCCCAGGTGGAGGCGCCACGCGATCGCACGCGCGGCCGGCGCCCGCGCGGCAGCGCCACTCGCCGCACCACGAAGACCAGCGTGAGCGCGGGGCTGGTGAGCCGCGCGGTCTGCAGCTCGTTCCACTCGTTGGCGACCAGCAGGCCGCGCCACGCCGACACGGGGCCGGGCTCCTCGCGCCCGCCGCCCTTGGCCAGCACGCGGCGCGGCTTCTCCCAGTCCAGGAAGAAAATGTCAACGCTGGTGGGTGCGGGGCGGGGAGGCGAGACGGGGAACTCAGGGGCGGCAGGCGGCGGTGGCACGCGCGTGCACGTGCGCGCGCGCGCCGGGCTCGCTGCGCGGTGGCCGGGGCCCCGCGCCTGGGGCCGCCGCCCCTCCCCACCGACTGCGCCCCCGCGCCCGCCGCGCGGCGCGGCGCACCTGATCTGGCGGTACAGCGCGTGCAGCAGGCCCAGGCTCTGCCCCACCAGCGCGAGCACGACCGTGACGCGAAAGTTCTGCAGCTGCGCGTCCGGCGGCATCAGCAGCAGCACGCCCTCCTGCAGCTTCACCAGGACCAGCCAGTAGATGGACACCTGGCGGCGCCCGGTCAACGCCCGGTCAACGGCCGCGGTGCGCAGCTGGCGGGGCGGGCGGCCGCGGTCGCGCCGGCCGCGGCCGCGGTCGCGCCGGCGCCGCACCAGCAGCAGCACCGCCACGAGCGCGCCGCTGAGCGCGTCAGCGGCGGCGAGGCCGGCGTACGCGAGCAGCTCGAGGTCCATCGGCGCGGCGGCCTTGAGCCGCACGTAGCGCACCATGCGCAGGCCCCACGCCGGCCCGCCGAGCAGCAGCAGCAGCACGATGAGCGCCGTCTGCCACGCGTACCAGAACGCGCCGGCCAGCTCCGGCGGGTTGGCGTACGTCACGCTGAACGCCGCGGCCGCGGGCGGCGGCGGCGTCGCGGGCGCGTTGCGCAGCGCAGCGTACTCGAGCGTGAGCACGGGCGGCAGGATGCGGCTGCGCGCGGCCGCCTGGATCTGCACCACCAGCTCCAGGCGCGACGCAAACACGAGCGCCTGGCTCCCCGCGCCGGCGGGCTCCGCGGGCGTGGCGAGCGTGCCGTCGATGAAGAACAGCCGCCGCACGTGCCCGCCCTGCGGCCGCGGCCGCGCGCGCGCGCGGGCAGGCCGCGCCCAGCGCCGCGGTCAGCGCGGGCGCGCGGCGCGCGGCGGCGCGCCGCGGCGGGCTCAGCGCCCGGCGCGGCCGCGCCTGCTGGCCCCCGCGGCGCCGCCGGCGGGGTCGGGGCGGTTGAGCAGCTTGATGGGCAGCGGGTAGAGCGAGCCGTCGGCCTGCGGGGCGCCGGGTTCGCGGCGGCGGCGGCGGCGGCGGCGCGACCACAGTGTGAGTGGTCGCGCGGCGGCGGTGGCGCGGCTGCGGCCCGTTCTCCTCCCGGGGCCGGCGCCAGCGCGGGCGGGCTCTGCCGCCGCCGCGCCTGGCGGAGGTATGGGTCGTAGAAGCGTGGGCCGTTGGAGGAGTAGTCCAGCGCGGCGCCCAGGTCGGCGAGGCTGACGTCGCACGCCGCGGCGTAGTCAAAGCCGAAGCGCGTCCACTTGGACGCCTCGCGCAGCCGCGCGCCGCAGACCTGCAGCTGCAGCGTCCAGTTGGCCAGGCCCAGCCAGGTGCCGTTGGCATCGTACGCCGACAGCACAAAGCCCAGCGGCGGCGCGCTCGGCGCGAACGAGACCGACACGTCCACGTCGCGCGCGTCGAGGTAGGCCGCGCCCGGCGCGTACGACAGCCAGGGCAGCGCCCCCGTGGCGGGGCGCGGCGACGCGGCCTCGCCGCCGCGCCGGGCGCCGCCCGCGGCCGCCGCGGCGAGCTCGTTGTAGATCTGGCAGGCCACCGCGTCGCTGCGGGCAGCGCGGCGCGGCGCGCGCGCGCGTGGGCGCGGCGGGGGCGGGCGCCGCCGCGGCCAGCCGCGCCGCCGCCGGCCGCAAGCGCAGCTCCTCTCCCCTCCTCCTGTCCCGCTGCCGCTCACGCGCTGTACATCTGCAGCACGCAGAGGTTGGCCAGCGCGTTGCAGGCGGCGCGGTCGCCGGCGTCCATGCACGCGCGCGCCGCGGGGCCCAGCCGCGCCGCGAGCGGCAGCGACTGCGGCACCGTGAGCGCGCGCGCCGCGCCGCCGGGCTCGCGCACGTCCTGCAGCACCGCCTGCGCCGCGGTCGCGGCGGAGATGCCCGCGCCGAGCGCGGCGAGCACGTAGGCGAGGTCGGCCGCGGGCGTCGCCGCGCCCCCGCCGGGCGGCACGCAGCGCCCGCCGTCGGGGTCGGGCGGGTCGCCCGCCGGGCACTCGACGCAGCGCAGGAAGGCGCGCCCGCCCTCGCGCATCGGCGCGAGCACCGACTGCGGGCCCGGCGCGGCGCACGCGCAGCGCGCGCCCGCCGTCAGCGCGGCCGGGCCCCACGTCGCGGCCATGGACAGGCCGGCGCCAAAGGCGGTGATGTTGCCGGACGTGGGGTCGCAGAGCACGCAGCCCAGGCCGTCGGGCGCGGGCGCGTAGCCGCCGGCCTGCGCGCGGGCGCGGGCGGGTCAGCGGCTTGCGCGCGGCGCACAGCTGCGCTGCCCGCGCGGCGGCGGCGCACCGCATCGCACGGCGCGCACGCCAGGGCGGAGGTGTCAAAGAACTCTCCCGCTTTGGTGCAGGGGAAAGCCGCCGGCACGCTCAGCGCGCTCGGCTGTGCGCGCGCAGCAGCGGCCGCGCACGCGGCCGCCGCCAGCAGGCGCAGCAGCGGCGCCGCCGGCCGCATGGCGGCTGTCGGTCATGCGTCGCCGGCAGGGGTCGCGCTGCGGCGTGCGCAGCGGATCGCCGCCGGGCGCGGGCGGGCGGCGGGGCGGCGGAGATGGCGCGCGCGGCGCGGGGCGCGAGGCGGGGCGGGAGCCGGTGGCGCGGCAGCGCTCCGGCGTGGCGCCTGGGTCGGACACGCTGAGGAGCACGCGGAGCGGCCGCCGGGCGCGCCGGAGCGGGAGGGGCGCAGGTTTGACCGTCACGACTGAGCCGTCACGCGGCTCCCGATTTGCTGTTCACGCTGATCGGGCGCCGGGGCTGGCCGGCTCGGCGCTGGCCTTGCAACGCCGCTTCTGGCGCCGGCAGCGCGCCGCAGCCCGCCGCGCCCGCTGCTCCGCGCTCCGCGCTCCGCGCTGGCCGACGGCGCTCGGGGCACGGGGAACCGCCGTGCGGCTGCGTCCACAACCGGCAGCTGCTGGGAGCAGCAGGCCAGCGCGTGCGCCGCCGCCGCCGCGCCGCTCGCCGCCGCGGGCGAGCGCGGGTGCGCGTGCCCGCGGCAGCTGAGCGGGCGGCGGTTGCAGTCGCCGGGCCGCACCGCGCGCCGACCGCGCCGCGCCGGCGGTGGCGCAGTCGCTGCCCACCGTCGCCGCCGGCGAGCCACAGGCCGCGCCAGCCAGCCACGCCCGCCGGCGCCGCTGCCGCCGCCCGCGGCCAGCTCCGACGCACCCCCTCCGAGCCCAGCAGTGCTTCTGAACGCCCACGACCGACCGTAGCGCGTGGGAGCGCCCGGGGCCGGGCGGCGGCGAGGCAGGAGGCGCCGCTGGTTGGATAACCTGCTGTTGCGGGCGCCGCGGGCGGTGGGACCGCGCCACGCTCGTGACAGGCGGCGGAGCTGCTGCCACGCTCTGCGGGGATGCTGCTCCCGCGCTGCCCGCCCGCGCCGCGGCGCGGCGGCGCAGCGCCGGCAGCGGCAGCGCCGCAGCGGTGACGCCTCCCGGAGTGAGCCGACGCGGCAGCAGCACCGCCGGCAGCAGCACTGCCGGCAGCAGCACCGCCGGCAGCAGCACCAGCAGCAGCGGCACCGGGCACCGGGCCCCGCGCGGCGATGCCGGGCGCGTCGTCCCGCGTGCTCGAATTCTTCCCCAGCCGCGACGCCGAGGGCCAGCCGAGCATCGGCTGCCGCGCCGCCACGCCGCCGCGCGACCTCGCCAGCAGCATCCTGCTGACGTCCGTGTGCCTGCTGGCCGGCGTCGCGGGCGCGCTGGAGCTGGCGGCGGCGGGCGTGGCCGTGGGCGCCGGCCTCGCGCGGCGGTGCGGCAGCCGCGTCTGCCACCTGCCCTACGTCGCGGCGGGCCTCAGCGCGCCCGTGGCGGCGGCGGTGGTGACGCTGGAGGTGCGGCGGCGCCAGGGGCCGCAACCCTGCAGGAGGGCGGCGGCGCGCCGGCATCGCGCGCAGCCGCCGAGCCCCGCACCGCCCGCCCCGCCCGCCGCGCAGCTGCTGCCGCCGCGGCTGGTGAGCGAGGGCGGTCGCAACCTGGGCGTGCTGGCGCTGCTTATCGTTGGCACCAGCCTCAGCGGCGCCGCGGCGACGACGCTGCACCACAGCCCGCTCGCCGCGGCGCAGCTGCCGGCGGGCCACTGGCGCGGCGCGATTGCGGTGCGGCGCACGCACGCCGCGCGCGCCGGCGCTCCCTCTCGCGCGCGGCGCAGCGGCCGCGGCGCCGCCGCCGGCGCGCGCCGGCGCGCGCCGGCGCGCGTGTTGAGCCCCCCCCCCCCCCCCCCCTCCCCTGTGCGCGCGCCGAAGGGCGTCGGCTTTGCGGCGATGGCGCTCTTCCTGGCGGCCGCGCTGGTCAAGCTGCTGGCCCCCGCGCTGTCGGTCTGGATCGACGCCGCCAGCATCGCGCTGTCGCGGTGCTGCCCCGAGGGCTGCCTGCCCGCGTGCGACGCGTGCTGCTGCCTCGATGTCCGCACCGCAAAGGTGCCGCGCGAGGTCCTGCGCCACGGCCGCGTCAAGCTGCGCTACCTGTCGTGGCACCAGGAGCTCGCGCTCGCGGCGCCCAGCCTGACGGGGCCGCCGGACGCCGCCGCGATGGCACGCGAGTGAGCACACTGCTCACTCGCGTGCGTGCTTCTCACTGAGCAGCAGCGATTCGCGGCTGCGTGTGGCGCTGGGTCGGCGGCTGCGCGGCCGTGCGCGGTGCGTCGGCGGCCGCCGTTTGCAATGGCTCCGTCTGGCCTGCTCGGTCTGGCCTGCTCGTCGTGCCAGCGCTGATTGCAGCCGCGCCCGGCACAGCACGAGCGCGCTGTGCGGCGGCGCGACCGAGTGCGCCGCCGCTGCCGGCGACGCCGCGGCAGCCAGGCGTGGCGCCGGGCGACCGGCCAGGGCGGTCTGGCCCCCCCGGGAGCGCACAGGACCGACCGGGCGCCTGCGGTACGCCGCGTCTCGGCGCGGGCGTTGTGCCCGCCGCGCTCGCTCCGTGCCCGCCGCACCTCGCCAGTGCGCGCAGAACGCCAGACCGCGCACGCCGCAGCCGCAGCGCCCGCCCCGCGCGCGAGGCGCTCCGGCACCGCCCTCGCCGCAGCACCGCGCCCACAACAGCGGCCGCGGCGCCCGGTGGGGCCGCCCCGGGGCGCGCCTCGGCCGCCCGCGTCGCCCGGGCGCGGGCCTGGCGTCGCGGTAGGGGGCGGTGGGAGCAGCAGAGCGACGCGCCTCAACTGTCGTCCCTCCCTGCGCCGCTGAGGCGGCGGAGGCGCGGGCGCGCCAATCCCATCGCCACCAGGGCCGGGCGAGCCACCCCGTGGAGGGCGTGCGGCGCGAGGCGCGGCGGTGGGGCGGCATGATGCAGTCGCGGGTGCTCGGCGCCGCGCTGGCGTCGAGCGAGGTCTTCAAGCGCAGCGGCTCCCCGGGTGCGATGCACCCCATCATGGTCAACTGCCGAGGCAGCGACGAGGCTGAGCCCAGCAGCAGCGGCAGCGGCAGCGAGGGCGGGCTGCTGCAGGAGCGCACGTCCATCGCCTCGACCGTGGCGGGCCTCGCCAGCGACGGCGGCGGCGAGGGGCCCGCGGGCGGCACCCCCGCCACGCACACGACCTGGGAGGCGATGCAGAAGGGCCACTACAAGACGGGCGTGCGCTACTGCATGGAGACGTGGCCCGACTCGCTGCTCCTGCAGGTGCGCCGGGGGGGAGGCCGAGCGCGCCGCGCGCCCGGCGCGCCCGGCGCGGGCGGCGCGGGCTGCACGGGCGGCGCGCCGCCGCCCCGGGGCCCGCCGCCGCCCGCCAAACCAGGCCGCGCCCGCCCCCGCCGCGCCCGACCCGCCGCGGCAGGGCCTGGACTCCCTCCTGGCGATGAGCAGCATGTTTGGCTACACCGCCACGCTGCTGCTCATCCCCACCTTTGCGGCGTCCGCCTGGGCGTTTGCGGGCTGGGGCGGCCTCTGGGCCATCCCCGCGTGGGGGCTGGGCGCGTTTGTCACACGTGCGCCGCGGCGGCGTGCAGCGGCGCGCGGCGGCGCGCGGCGCGCGGCGGCGCGCGGCGCGCGGCAGGCCGGCCCGCGCCCGCCCGCCGCCGGCCTGCGCCCACCGCCGCCGGCCTGCGCCCGCCCACCGCCGGCCTGCGCCCACCGCCGCCGGCCTGCGCCCACCGCCGCCGGCCTGCGCCTGCTGCCGCCGCCGCCGCCGCGCCGCCGCGCAGTGCTGCTGGTGTCTGTCTTCCTGCCGGCCGAGCCGCTGCTGTGGGAGCGCTTCCAGCACAGCACGCTCGTGTCGAGCTGGCGGCGCTACTTTTCGTTCAGCGTGGCCATCGAGCAGAAGCTCGACCCCGCCGGGAAGTACATCTTTGCAGGTGCGGGGCGCCGCCGCGGCCGGCCCGGGCGCGCCGGCGGCGGCACCGCAGCCCCGGGCGCACACGCCGACGCGCCGACGGCCGCCGCCGCCGCGCCGCCGCCGCGCAGGCTTCCCGCACGGCGTGTTCCCGGTGAGCGAGCTGCTGTGCATCAGCCTGCTGCTGCGCATCTGGCCCGCGCTGCGCGTGTACAGCATCGCCGCGAGCAGCGTGTTCAAGGTCCCCGTGTGGCGGCACATCATGTGCTGGACCGGCGCGCGCCCCGCGACGCGGCGCTGGTTCCGGGAGCTGCTCGGCCGCGGCAGCGTGTCGCTCGTGCCGGGTGCGCCCGCGCCCGCGGCGGCGCCCGCGTCCGCGGCGGCGCCCGCGCCCAGCAGCGCGCGGCCGCGGCCGCCCGGCCCAACCCGCGCGCCGCCGCCGCCGCTTCGTCGCCGCCAGGGGGCATCGCTGAGATGTTCCTCTGGGAGGAGGGCCGCGAGGTGCGGCGCGGCGCCGCTGCGCGCCTGCGCCGCGCGCGCCGCCGCAGCGCGCGCGGCCCATCGCGGCGTGGAGCGGGGGCGGAGCCCGCGCCGCCGCTGCTCCCCCCTCACCCCCACCTCCCCATGTGGCCCGCAGGTGATCAAGGTCGCCGACCGCAAGGGCTTTGTGCGCATCGCCGTCGAGTCGGGCGTGCCGCTCGTGCCGGTCTACCACTTTGGCAACTCAAAGCTCTTCAGGCGAGCGAGGCCACGCGGCGCGCGGGGGTGCAGCGCCGGCGGCGTCGCGCGCGGCGGCCCAGCCCGGCCCTGCTCACGCCCGCGCCCGCCGCGCCCGCCGCGCCCGCCGCGCAGCTGGGTCGCGCCGCGCAGCTGGGAGGTGCTGTCGCGCCGCGCGCGCGCCGCGGTCGGCTACCCCAAGGGCCGCTGGGGCACGCTCATGCCCTGCAAGTGAGACACACACACACACACACACACACACCCCGCGGCGCAGCGCCCGCGCCCCCGCGCCCGCGCCCGCCTCCCTCCGCGCCTCACCGCCCCCGCCCCCGCGCCGCGCCGCCCGCGCCGCCGCCGCAGCGCGCCGCTGTTCATGGCCGTCGGCGCGCCCATCCCCGTGCCGCGCCTGCCCCGCGGCGCGCCGGGGTACGAGGAGGCGGTCGATGCAGCGCACGCCGCGTTTGTGAAGGCCCTGGCCGCGCTGTACCACAAGCACCGCGCCGCGTACGGCTGGGAGGACCGCGAGCTCGTCATCACGTGAGCCCGCCACCCCGCGCGGCCGCGCGGCCGGCGAGGCGTCCCTGCGCGAGCAGCGAGCATCACGCCAGCGGACTGGGCGGGGGCGGGGGCGCGGCATTGCGGCCTGCGCCGCGCTGGTTTCTTGGCGCCCCCGGGCGTTGCACGGGCGGGGCGGGCGGGGCTTGGCGGCGGCATGCGCAGGTTTCATTCAAACCTGGGGGCGGGAGGACCACCATGGTCGGGCAGCCAGCAGCGGTAGTGGCAGGGGGCGCCCGCGCGGCGGCGGCGCCGTGCGGCGCGTAGCATAGCGCACACAGCGCGGCGCGGCTGCCCTCATCGGGCGGCGGCCGCGGCGAGGCTTGGCTTGGCGGCCGTGCGCGCGCCTGGCGCGTGCGCGCGCGGTGCGCCGGCGGCCCCCGACGCCGCTCAGCTGCACAAGCTGAGCCCGGCGCGAGCACCTGCACTTGCCGGCGCAGATGCCCCGCAGCGTGCGTGAGCGTGTGTCTGCATTCGTAGCAGCTTTGGTGTGCATGCCTGCGTCAGGACAGGGTGGGGGATGTGCGCGTGCGTGCCTTCTCGTGGGCACGTGCGCGCTCGTGTGTGCCTGCGTGCCTGCGCTCTGTCGGGCGGGCGCAAACGCGGCCGCGCGCATCCGCGCGCCCGCCCCAGCGCGCGCCCTCGGGCTGCACTTGGCTCCTGCGTGCGGACCGCTGTGGGCAGCGGCGGCCCGCCGCGCGTGCCGCCATCGCGCGCGCCCCCGGCGGCCCGCCGCGCCCCGCCCCGCCGCTACTCTGTGCAACCAGTGAGCGTGTGCGTGTGTGTCCGCGTGTGTGTCTGTGTGTGGGTGCGTGTGTGTGCGTGTGTATCGACCGGCGCCGGCCGGGCGTGCGCGCGCCGGCCCTCGACGGCGGGGCCACGCCGGCTGGACGGCCAGAGACGGCGGCAGGGGCCGCGGGGAGGCGGCGCTGCGACGTGCGCCGCGTCTCCCCCGCAGTGCTCACTGCCGCAGCAGCTTGGCGGGCGGGGCCGAGGCGCCCCGCTGTACATCGGCGGCGCGCGGGAGGGAGCGGCAGCGCGCTCCTCTCCCACCTCCCGCGCGGCCTCCTCTCCTCTCCTCTCCTCTCCTCTCCTCTGCTCCCCCTTTCGTGTGTGCTCCTGCGCAGGTGTGTGGGCGCGGCCGGGCGGCATGCCCCCGGCGGCGGCGCAGGATGGGTGTGGGGCTGCTGTGTGCGCTCGTTCTTTATAGCTTAGGGCCCCGGACACTGCTCGCGTGCGGCGCTGCCTGGGTGCGCCGCGGCCCGGATTGGCTTCGCGCCGCGCGCGCGCGACGACCCGCGCCGGATCGGCGGCGCGCAAATGAGCCTGCTTCGACAACGGCACTGCGCGCGTGGGGGAGGAGCACTGCAACACTGGAGCACCTCGGGCCTGCTCCGCGCTCGCTCGCTCGCTCGGCCGCGGCCGCCGTCGCTGCGCCGTGACGGCGGCAGCGCGGCGGCAAGGCGCCAGCGCTGCCCGCTCCCACTCCCTCTCCGCTCGTCGCCCTCTTCGACCAGACCGACGCGACCCCCGCGCCCGCCCGACAGCTCAGCTCGCGGCGATGATGCAGCTCACCTCGCAGCGCGCGGGCCTCGGCGCGCGCCCGGCCCGGCAGGCGTCGCGGTGAGCGGTGCCGCAGGTTGGGCGCCGGCCCGCCGCTCCAACGGGCGCTCACCGCCGCGCCGCCCGCTGCCGCAGGCTCGCGGCGCGCCCAGCGCTGCGCAGCAGACGCGCCCTGCGCGCGCAGGCGCTGTTCGGCGGCGGCAAGGAGGTGGGGCGGCGCCGGGCCGGCCCGCAGAGCAACGCCGGGGCCGGGGCGGCATGCATGCAGGCCCCAGATTGCCGCGCTGCTGCCGTGCCGTCGGCGGCGCCGCCGGGCTGCCTGGCGCTGAGCCGGCGCCCGCCCGGCGCCAGGGCGGCGGCGGCGGCATGCCCAACCCCTTCGACATGGGCAAGCTGATGGAGAGCGTGAAGAAGGCGCAGCAGCTGGTGCAGGTCGAGACGCAGCGGGTGCAGTCGGAGCTCGACGCGTGAGCGCCGCCGCCCGCGCGCGCTGCCCGTCGCGGGGCCGGCGGCAGGGGAGGCAACCCGCAGCGGCGGCGGCAGCGGCGCTGCCGCTCGCCCACCCCTCCCTCCGCACACCCCTCCGCGCCCCTCCGCCTCCCTGTCCCTCCGCCCACCCTCCCTCTCCCTGCCCTGCCCCTGCCCCTGCCCTGCCCTGCCCCTGCTCCTCTGCCCAGCACTGAGTTTGACGGCTACGACGAGGACGAGACGGTCAAGGTGGTCATGAACGGCAACCAGGTCCCCAAGAGCGTCGAGGTCACGCAGGAGGCGATCGACGCGGGCGCAGAGGTGGGTGGGCGTGTGGGTGGGTGGGTGCGTGTGTGTGTGTGGGGGGGGGGGGGGGAGCGGTGCAGGGCGGGGCGGCCGGCCCCAGCCGACGCGGCCGACGGCCGTGGTACGGGGGTGGTCCGAGGCTGCGCGGCGCGTCACGCCGCCCCGCGCCGCGGCGCCCCGCGGCGCGTGCGCGCCGCAGGAGCTGTCGCGCCGGCTGACGACGGCGATGCAGGAGGCGCACGGCAAGAGCGTGGCGGGCATGAAGGACAAGATGAAGGACCTCGCCAAGAGCCTCGTGAGCCCGGGGGGGGGGGGTGGAAGGGGCGCGCGGGACGGGGGGAGGGAGGAGGGGGCAGGACGGGGGCATACAACAGCAAGCCCTTGTGCGTGCACAGCGCCGCGCCCCGGCCGCCGCCGTGCACCACGTGCCTCGCTGAGGCAGGCCCCGACGCCCCCCGCTTCCCCGCCCCCCGCCCGCCCGCGCGCGCAGGGCCTGCCGAACCCGGCCGCGCTCACGGGCGGCGGTGGCATGTGAGCGACGCGGCGACGGCGCGCCGCGCCGGCCGGACGGCGGGGCCGGGCGCGCCGCGTTGCGCCAGCGACGCGGCGCGCGCCGGGGCAGCAGCAGCAGCAGCGTTGCAGGGGGGTGGGGGGGGTCAGGCCGGGGAGGCCTGGCGCGGACCAAGCCCTTCTCATGTGTGCGCGCATCGGGCGCATTGGGGCGCGCAGCGTTTTTTCGGGCCGACCCCCCGCGCGGCAGCGGTTCTGGGGCAGGGCTTTGCGCGCGCGCGGGGGCGTTGCTGGGGCGGGCGGGTAACCGGCCGCGACCGCGCGCACGCCCGCGCCCGCACCACACACGCCCGGCCGGTCGCCGCTCAATTCAATTCAAGTGCTGCGCCCAAAATCCCTGCTGCCCGCTGCCGGGGCGCGCCGCGCGCGGTCGCCCGCGCGCCGCGCCGCCGCCGCCCGGCTCTCGCGCGCGCGCCCGGCTCACGCGCGCGCGCCCCCGGCTCACGCGCGCGTGCGCCCGGCTCACGCGCGCGCGCCGGGCGCAAAGGCGCACATGCAGTCGTAGAGGGCGCCGCGGAAGAGCTTGGCGGCGAGGCGCTCGGTCTTGATCATGGCGAGCTTGAGCGTGTCGCACTTGAACGACGCGCGCAGGTTGGTGTGGATGGCGCGGCCCATGCCCTCGATGACCTGCGGGGGGGGGGGGGGGGGGGGGCGTGTGTGGGGTGAGAGGGGGGCGCGTGGGTGACGAGCGCAGCGCTGCGGCCGCGCAGCGCTACGGCCGGTCGGGGGCAGGGCGTGGCGCGCACCAGCAGGTCCACGCCGACCGTCGCGTCCGCGAGCGCCGCGGGGACGCGGCTGAGGTCGAGGCAGGGGCTGCCGCTGCCGTTGCCAAGCACAAAGAGCTTCGGCTCCACCACCACCGCGCGCGCGCCGCTGCTGCTGTCAGCACCGCCGTCGAGGGCGGCGCCGGGGTCGGGGCCGGGCGGCGCGCCGCCGTCGAGGCTGCTCGACGCGCTGCTGCTGCCGCTGCCGGCGCCGGCGCCGCCCTGGCGGCTCAGCCCCACGAGCAGCCGCGGCGCGCCCGCCGCCGCCGGGCCCGCGTGCTGCTGCTGCTGCTGCTGCTGCTGCTGCTGCTGCATGGCCGCCGCCGGCAGCGCCGCCGCGCCGTCCATGCTGCTGAGCGGGCTGCCAAACGCGCCGACGCCGCTGCTGCCGCTGCAGCACGCGGTGCCGCCGCCCGGCAGGGGGCTGCCGGCGGCGGCGGCGATGGGCCGCCCCGCGGCGGCGCTGCCCGCGCTGCTGGCGCTCGCGAGCGCCTGCAGATCGTGCGCGCTGGACTGGCGCTGGCGCAGGCCCGGATAGGGCGGGATCGTCGGCCCGCCCACCAGCCCCGCGCCGCGGCCGCCGCTGGGCGCCTCGTGCGCGAGCGCCGCGCGCCGCGCCGCCTTGATGATGGGGCACACCTCCGCCGCCTCGCTCAGCAGGCTGCGGCGGCGGCGCGCGGGGCATGCAGGGCGGCGCGGCGCGGCGTCTGCGTCTGCGGCGCGGGGCGCGCGCCCCGCCGCCCCGCCCACGCTGCGGCCGCGCCCCTGGCCCACCAGCCGCCGCCGCCGCCGCTGCCGCCGCGCCGCGCGTCCGCGGCCGCGCCCCGCACCTGCGCAGCTCCGCGGCGGTGATGTCGTTGATCGCCGGCAGGCTGTTGGCGACCATGACCACCTCGCACCCCAGGCGCAGCATCTCGCGCACAAACGGCAGCATGCCCAGCACGATGTCGGCGCCCGCATTGTCAACAAACACCATCACGCGGCGGAACGGCGGCCGCGACCCGCCGCCGGCGCCGCCGCCGCCGCCGTCGGCGGCGGCGCCGTCGTCGGCGGCGCCGGGCGCCGCGGGGCCGGCGCCGGGCGGCGCCGCCGCGCCTCCGCCGGCAAAGGGGCCGCCCGGCGGCGGCGCGCCGCCGCCGCCGTCGAGCTGGCGCTGCTGCGCCTGCGCCGCGGCCGCGGCGAGCGCGAGGCCCGCCATGCGCGCGCCGACCTGCGCCTCGCCCGGCGTCTGCTGCGCCGCCGCGGCGCCTTGCTGCCCCGGCGCGCTGCCGGGCGCGGGCGCGCCGTGCACGCGCGCCGCAAACGCGTCAAAGTCGTCGACGCGCCACGGGCGCTTGCTCAGCCGCCGCCGCGCCTGGCGGCGGCGCGCGGGCGGGCGCGCGGGCGAGGCGGCGGGCGGGAAGGTGAGCGGGCGGGCGGGCGGGCTGGTCGGCGGGCGGGCTGGCGGGCGGGCGAGCTGGCGAGCTGGCGGGCGGGCGGGCGGGCGGGCGGCGCGGCGGGCGGGGCGGGCGGGCGGGCGGCGGGCGGGCGGGCGGGCGGGCGGGCGGTGCGCAGGCATGCGGCGCATCGTCCACACCTCTCTGTAGATGTCCAGTATGGTGCCGTTGGTGTACAGCTCCACACAGGCCTTGGCGCCCCAGTCAAAGATGTTTGCAGCCAGGATGCCCTGACAGGGTTGAGCGGCGGCGGCGGCGGCGGCGGAGGGCGTGGAGCGCGCGCGGTGGGCGGCGCAGAGGGCGTGCGGCCGCCGGGCGCGCGGACGCGCGCACCTGCACCAGCGACAGCAGGCGCTCGCGCTCGCCCATGCCGTCCAGCTCGGTCAGCAGGTCGGGCAGGACCTGCGCGGGCGGCCGCCGCAGCGCGGCGCGCTCAGGCAGGCGGGCGCGGGGCGCCAGCCGCCGGGCGCGCGGCCAGGCACACGGGCGCGTGCCCACGCCGGCCGCCGCCGCGGCCCAGCTGTCCGCCCGCCCTCCGTGCCTGCAGCGCGACGCCGTTCTCGGCCGCCTTGTCTGGGCCGTAGACGTCACTGAACCCAAACTCGCGCAGGCACTCCTCGCGCATCTCAAACAGGTCGCTCAGCCCCAGCTGCCCGTACGCGCCAGGGTCCTGACAGGGGGAGGGGGAGGGCAGGCAGGGCGGCGGCGCAGTGCGGGTCACGGGGGGCGGCGCGCGGCGCGGCGAGGGGGGAGGAGGGCGGCGCCCCGGCTGCTGCTGCGGCGCGCCGCCGCGGCGCGCCCCGCGCCGCGCCTGGCGCAGCTTCTGCAGGTGCGCGGCAAACGCGCGGCCAAACGCGGCGGCGCGGCGGCGCGGCGCGTCGCCGCCGCCCTCGCTCTTGATCGCCTTCTCGACCACGGTCGGCACCTGGGCCAGCGGCGGCCGCAGGGCGCGGCGGTCAGGCCGGGGCGCGCGGCGGCCAGGGCGCGCGGCGGTCAGGGCGCGCGGCGGTCAGGGCGCGCGGCGGCGCCGCCGCGCCCCCAGCCGCCGCGCCCGGGGCCCGCGCCCCGCGCCCCCCGTGCCCCGCGCCCCCGCTCCCGCGCTGTGCCGCGCTGTGCGTCGTCACCCACCTGGTCCTCCAGCACCTGCAGCAGCCACGTGTACTCTGCGTCGTCGGTGTTGATGTCGATGGTGTTGGGCGTGTAGCTGCGCCCCGCGCCAGCGCGAGGGTTTAGGAGGGAGGGCGGGCAGGGGGCGCCGCGGCGCGGGAGCGGCGGGGGCGGCGTGTCGGACGGCGCGCGCGGCGGCGCCCGGCGCGGCGTGCGCGTGCGCGTGCGCGTGCGCGTGCGCGGCGGCGCGTGGGCGGCGCTGCGGCGCCACGCGTGCCTCGCGGGGTCTGCGAGCAGCGGGAAGGGCTCCTGGGTGGGGCTGTAGTGCAGCACGCCGACGTGCAGCGGGATGCGCGTGGGCAGGTACGTCGGCGACGGCGGCTGCCCCACGCCGCCCGGGCCCTCCACGCCGACCGGCACGCTCAGGCTGCGGTCCAGCGCCGGCGGGAGGCCCGCGCGGCCGCCGCCGCCGCCGCGCCGCCGCCGCCGCCCGCGGCGCCGCCGGTCGACGAGAGGCGCGCGCCGCGCGCGCCGCCGCGGTCGGGCGCGCCGCCGGCCTCGCGCGCGGCCGCGGCCGCGGCCTGCGCCTGCTGCGCCGCCGCGGCCTGGCAGCCGACGGCGACAAACTTTTCGACCCAGCTCACGCGGTCGGTCATGTCCCGTATGGCGGGGCCGTGCACCTCGCCGCCCGCAAAGGGCGCGCCCATGCTGAAGCGCTCGACGAACCGCGCGCGCACCTGTGGGGGTGTTGTGGGGGGGGGCGTGAGGGGGCGTGAGGGGGCGTGAGGGGGTGGAGGGGCGTGAGGGGGAGGGGGCGTGAAGGGGTGAGGAGGGCTGGGGTGCGTGGAGGGTGGGCGGGGCAGGGCGCGGCGGGGGCGCAGGGCGAGGGCCGGGCGGCGCGCGCGCGCGCGCGCGCCCCCTCCCCCCACGCCCACCTTGGTGCTCGCGCTGTTGGCCAGCCCGCGCGCGGCCGCGGCGCCGCGCTCGCCGCCGGCGCCGCCCGCGTCCGCGCCGGCGTCGCCGGCGCTCGCGCCGGGCGCGGCGCGGCCGCCGCGCGCCCACGCTGCGCCGCTGCCGCCGGGCAGGGCCATGGGGTGGACCTTCAGGAACGCGCCCACCGCGCCCAGGAAGCCCTCGTGGCGCAGGAACAGGGCAGACATCTCGCCCTGGTCAGCACGGCGCGGCGCGGCGCGCGCGCCGTCTCAGCCGCGCCGCGCCGCGCCACACCGCCCCGCCGCCCCAGCCCCCGCGGCGCGCGCCGCCGCCGCCGCCGCCCGCCGCCCCCCCCCCCCCACACACACACACAGCCCGCGCGCCTGTGACCAGAACTTGATAGCAAAGCTGATGGTCTCCATGGTGTATGGGTGGCCGCGAATGAAGAAGCCGCCGAAGAAGACGCGCGTGAGGGCGTAGCGCTTGGCGTGCATGTAGGCGAGCTGGCCGATGTTGTACGCGACCATGCGGCACAGGCTCATCGCGACGTCTGGCGCGGCGCGTGGGTGACGGAAAAGGGGGGGGGGTGTTGGAAAGGGGTGGGTGGGGGGAGGGGAGAGGCGCGCGGCGGCCGAGGGGCGAGCGCGGGCGGGAGCGGGAGCGAGGCCCCGTGCGGCGGCGGCGGCGGCGGCGGCGCGGGGGCGGCCGCCCCCCTGCACCCCTGCACCCCCCCCCCCAAACACAAACACACCCTCCCCTCCCCCCCCCCCCCAAACACACACACCCGCTGGGTTGTAGTCGTCCAGCTCCCGGTCCTGGCCCACCACCTTGCCAAAGGAGCAGGCGATGGTGCTGGCCGACAGCCCGATGCTGCTGTAGTCGCGCCCGCCGTAGATGTCGCCGACGAGCATGTCCACCTGCCAACGGGGGGGGGGGGATTGGGTGTGTGTGTGTGTGTGTGTGTGTGATTGCGGTGTGAGATGGCGGCGGTGGTGGCGGGGGAGGGGAGGGCGCCACGGGGGGGAGAGGCGAGGGCGCGGCAGCGGCGCGCGGCGACGACGGCGCGGCGCGGCGCGGCGCGCGCCCCCGTGCCGCCGCGGCGCGCGCGCGCCCGTGGCCCGCGCACGTTTGCGTTGTTTCCCTGCATGCTGAGCTCCAGCATCTCGTCAAAGTCGCGGCGCCCCGTGAGGAGGCGGCAGAGGCCCCAGAACGTCCCGCCGCCGACGCTCGACCCGCTCACGCGCGTGTGCTGGCCCTCGCCGGGGCCGTCGACGCGGATGATGGACACGCCGCTGCCGATGTTGACCAGCAGGTAGGGGAACAGCGCGCCCTCGCACGCTGGGGGGGGGGGGGTTGAGGGTTGAGGGGGGGGTGCGTGTGTGTGTGGGGGGGGGGTGAGTGAGGTGCGAGGGAGAGAGGGCGAGGGAGGGAGGGAGGGAGGGAGGGAGGGCACGCGAGGGGGAGAGAAGGAGAGGGAGAGAAGGAGAGGGAGAGAGGGAGGGAAGGGGCGGCAGGCGGCAGGCCGCGCCGCGCGAGCGCGCTCACAGCTGGTGGGCACGAACTGGGCCTGCCCCGCCTCGAACGCAAACGCCTCGTGCGTGATGGTGCGCAGCAGGAAGTTGCACCCCCCCACCGCGCAGCCGATCTCGTCCTCACGCTCCAGCACCAGACCCAGGCGCTCCTTGAAGACCTCTGGCCGGCGGCGGCGGCGGCGGCGCGGCGGCGGCGGCGGCGCGGCGGCGGCGGCGCAGGTGCGGGTGCGGGGCTCGCAGCGGGCGCGCGCGGCGCGGGGGCCGCGCCGCGGCGGCGCGCCGCTGCCGCGCGGCGCGGCAGCCTCACCCGCGAAGCGGATTGCGCCGCCGCCGGTCGCCTTGACGCGCACCTCCCTGCTGCTGCCGTCGCGCAGCATGCAGCGGTGCAGGCCCTTGGCCTGTATGAAGTCCAGGCAGTCGCCCAGCCGCGCGGTCTCAAACTTGACAAAGTGCATGCGGCCTGGCGGGGCGGCGCAGCCGAGCGGCGGCGACGGCGGAGGCGCGGCGGCGGCGGCGGCGGCGGTGTGCGTGTGTGTGTGTGTGTGTGTGTGTGTGTGTGTGTGTGTGTGTGTGTGTGTGTGTGTGTGTGTGTGTGTGTGAGGGTGGGGGGGGTGGGGGTGGGGGGGGGTGCGGGTGAGGCGGCGCGCGGCGTGGGAGCGCGCGCGCGGGGCGCGGGGGCGCGGCGCGACGCACCGCCCTTGTGGTGGTGGCCGTGGCTCGCGCGCGGCGCGGCGCCGGGCGCGGGGCCGGCCGTCTCGCCGGGCTCGGCCGCGTCTGGGCTGAAGTACACGAGCTTGATCAGGCTGCGGCGCAGGACGGGGGACGGGGGACGAGGGACGGGGGACGGGGGACGGGGGACGGTGTGTGTGTGTGTGGGGGGGGGGGGGGGGGTCGGCGACCGCCGTGCACGCCACTTGCGCGGCGCGCTCGCAGCCGCGCGGCGGGCTGCGCGGGCGCCGCCGCGCACGCAGCGCCCCCGTCTCCCTCGGGCCCCCCCCCCGCCCCCCCCCCAGGCCCCTCGCGCGGGCCGCGCCTGCCGCCGATGTCGAGCGCGATGTGGCGCACGTAGCTCGCCTCCTGGTGCGGCAGCACGATCGACGGCGCGCCGCGCGGCGCTGCGGCGCCCGGGCGTGACGTGCGGTGCGGCGTGACGTGCGGTGCGGCGCGCGCCCGCCGCGCAACCGCGGTCCGGCCACTGCTGCGCAGCATGCCGCCGCTGGCCCTGGCGCTGCTGCCGCTGCTGCCGCAGCTGCCGCTGCTGCCGCCGCTGCTGCCGCCGCTGCTGCCGCCGCCGCTGCTGCTGCCGCCGCTTATTCTCACTGCGCCGCACCTGCGTCGCCATGCTCGCCGGGGAAGGAGCTGTCCCTGATGGAGGCCCCTGTGAGGTTGAGCGCCGTGCTGGACCGCGCGCTGTGCTCGGGCTCGCCATCCGGCTCCTCATCGCCCTGGCTGCTCGCGTAGGTGTCCTTGCGGGCCAGCATCGCGCGTGGTGGCGCACACGAGGCTCAGGACATGCGACACCGCCGGACGGGCTGCAGCGGAGCGCGGGAGGAGGGCGAGCGCCAGCCGGAGGCGGGCGCGGCAGCGGCGGCGGGCGCGCTGCTCGCGGTCGGCGGACGCGGGTCGGACCGGCTCTGTCAGTGCCGGAGCGACTGCGCCACACCAACGGCGCGGCGTGGTCGCGCGGCGCCGGCAAAACCCAACCGCCGCCCGCTCGCCTGCCGCCGTGCGCGGCCGCCCGCGGCGGCGAGCGGCGGCGGCGGCGGCGGCGCACGCGCTGGCCTGCTGCTCCCAGCAGCTGCCGGTTGTGGACGCAGCCGCACGGCGGTCCCCCGTGCGCCGAGCGCGGTCGGCCAGCGCGGAGCGCGGAGCGCGGAGCAGCGGGCGCGGCGGGCTGCGGCGCGTTGCCGGCGCCAGAAGCGGCGTTGCAAGTCCAACGCCGAGCCGGCTAGCCCCGGCGCCCAATCAGCGCTTACAGCAAATCGAGCGCCGCGTGACGGCTCAGTCGTGACGCTCGAACCTGCGCCCCTTCAGCTCCGGCGCGCCCGGCGGCCGCTCCGCGTGCTCTTCAGTGTGCCCGACCCAGGCGCCACGCCGGAGCGCTGCCGCGGCCCGCCCCCCGCCCCGCCTCGCGCCCCGCGCCGCGCGCGCCATCTCCGCCGCCCCGCCGCCCGCCCGCGCCCGGCGGCGATCCGCTGCGCATGCGGGCACGCCGCAGCACGACCCCTGCCGGCGACGCACGACCGACAGCTGCCCACCATGCGGCCGGCAAGCCGAGGAGCCCTGCCGCACATCGCCGCTCGCGGCGCTGGCGCGGCGGCGGGGCGTGGCGCCGCTGGCGGCGGCGGTGGCGCCCGGCGACGGCGGCGCGGCCACGCTGGCCGGCCTGGCGCTGCGCGAGCTGGCCGCGCCGCCCCGCCGCGCCGCGCTGCGCGCCGCGCCGGCGCTGGCCGAGTCTGTTGCTGCGGCGTGCGCGGAGCTGGGTTTGCCGCGCGAGGCGCTGGACCGGCTGCGGCGCATGTGACGGCGAGAGCCCGGCGCGGCGCGCGGGCGCGCGTGTAACCTTGCGCTGTGACGCGGCGGGGCTCCCCCCCCCCCCCCCCCGCTGGTGCTGCGTGCTGCTCCAGTTGCTTCCTGCTGCTGATTCTTGCTGCTGCGCGTGGGAGCCCTTGCTGGAGGCGAGAGGGCACGCAGTCCGGCGCGTGCGGGGGCGATGTTTTCATCAAACGTGCGCGCGCGTTGCGCGCAGCTCAGGGGTGGGCCCGGGTGGTCGTTTTTGTCGATTTTTTGGGGTGTTTTGCGGGGCCGTCCTGCGAAGGAAAGTTTTTGACATTTGGCGTTTATATTGCTACGTGAGAGTTCGAGTGATGTCACCGCCCTCATAGCTCAGTTGGTTAGAGCGCCTCTTTAGTAAGGAGGAGGTCGGCCGTTCGACTCGGTCTGAGGGCAATGAACTTTTTGCCACGTTGCCACGATTTTTGGTGCCCTTTTAGCACCCAAAATGATCAATATCTTCCCCGACGCGTGGGGAGCCACGCGGGGCGGACGGGCGCCGCGGTGCGCTGTTGCCGCCGCCGCCGCCGCTGCTGCCCCCCGACTGCGTTCGCTGGCGACGCTGTTGCGCCCGGATGGCCCGCCGGGCTGTGCGGGCGCTGACGGAGCGCGCGGTCTGAGGCGGAGGCAGAGGCGGAGGCGGAGGCTGGGCGCCCCGAGGCCGGTCAACGGCGCGCAGCGGCGGCGTCGTGACGCCGCCGCCGCCAGCCCCCTTGCCTCCGCCCGGCGCCCCGGCGCCACGCGATCAATCGCCCCCGCCCGACGCCCCGGCGCCACGCCCCAGCGCCGAGCAGCCCCAGCGCCGAGCAGCGCTGGGGCGCCGGGCGGAGGCAAGGGGGCTGGCGGCGGCGGCGTCACGACGCCGCCGCTGCGCGCCGTTGACCGGCCTCGGGGCGCCCAGCCTCCGCCTCCGCCTCTGCCTCCGCCTCAGACCGCGCGCTCCGTCAGCGCCCGCACAGCCCGGCGGGCCATCCGGGCGCAACAGCGTCGCCAGCGAACGCAGTCGGGGGGCAGCAGCGGCGGCGGCGGCGGCAACAGCGCACCGCGGCGCCCGTCCGCCCCGCGTGGCTCCCCACGCGTCGGGGAAGATATTGATCATTTTGGGTGCTAAAAGGGCACCAAAAATCGTGGCAACGTGGCGAAAAGTTCATTGCCCTCAGACCGAGTCGAACGGCCGACCTCCTCCTTACTAAAGAGGCGCTCTAACCAACTGAGCTATGAGGGCGGTGACATCACTCGAACACTCACGTAGCAATATAAACGCCAAATGTCAAAAACTTTCCTTCGCAGGACGGCATTTTTTCACCCCGCAAAACACCCCAAAAACTGCACCCATGCCACCCCCGAAAATCGACAAAAACGACCACCCGGGCCCGCCCCTGAGCTGCGCGCAACGCGCGCGCACGTTTGATGAAAACCTCGCCCCCGCACGCGCCGGACTGCGTGCCCTCTCGCCTCCAGCAAGGGCTCCCACGCGCAGCAGGAATCAGCAGCAGGAAGCCACTGGAGCAGCACGCAGCACCAGCGGGGGGGAAGGCGCGGCGGTCGGAGCCCCGCCGCGTCACAGCGCAAGGTTACACGCGCGCCCGCGCGCCGCGCCGGGCTCTCGCCGTCACATGCGCCGCAGCCGGTCCAGCGCCTCGCGCGGCAAACCCAGCTCCGCGCACGCCGCAGCAACAGACTCGGCCAGCGCCGGCGCGGCGCGCAGCGCGGCGCGGCGGGGCGGCGCGGCCAGCTCGCGCAGCGCCAGGCCGGCCAGCGCGGCCGCGCCGCCGTCGCCGGGCGCCACCGCCGCCGCCAGCGGCGCCGCGCCCCGCCGCCGCGCCAGCGCCGCGAGCGCCACCAGCAGCTGCGCGATGGCGTCAGGGGCCATGTGCGGCAGGGCGGCCTGCGCCGCCGCCAGGGCTGCTGGGATGGCCGCCGCCAGCTGCCCGTCGCCGCTCTGCTGCTCTGGGAGCGCGCCCGCGATGAGCGCCAGCGCCCTGCCAGGGTAGGGCGCCTGCTGCTGCAGCACGCTCAGGGCCACCGTGGCGCCGCTGGGCTGCGCGAGCCCGCCTGCGGCAACACGGCGGGCCACCACCGCCACCAGGCGTGCGCGCTGCTGCAGCCACCAGCTGCCTGCGCGGTCGCCAGCGCCTGCCGCGTCGCCCAGGTGCAGCAGGGCCTCCGCTGTGTCCAGCAGCGCGGCCGTGGAGAGCTCGGGCGCGCAGCGCAGCACCGCGGCCGCCAGCTGCTGCAGCAGCGTGGGCGCCTTGCGCGGGTCGAGGCCCCCCCGCGCCGCCACAGCCAGACCCTGCGCGGCGCCGGCGGCGGCGTCGGCGCTCCGTGGCAGCGCGGGCGCTGCTGCGCTGCGTCGGTGCTGCCGGCCAGGGTCCCTCACCCACACACCTGCACCAGGCCGTACAGCTCATCAGCCGGCAGCAGACCGGGCACGCCCGCCAGCCCTGGGAGCAGCAGCAGCGCCAGCCGGGCGGCGCCCGCCGCGTCGCTGCTCAGCGGCAGCGCCTGCGCCAGCCGCAGCGCCGCCAGGCTGCCCCCTCGCAGCGCCGGCGCCCCCAGCAGCAGCCCCTGCGCGCGGGGCGGCCGGCCGCGCGTGGGCGGCGGGCGGCGCGCGCGCGCGCGCGCTGCCCAGCAGCACCCGCGCCGCGCCTGCGCTCGCGCCACGCCCCACTCCCCCCTCCCCCACCTCGGCCGCGGCCAGCAGCGGCGCGAGGTCGAGGCCGCGCCGCGCGCACAGCCCCTCCAGCAGCGCCGCGAGCCGGGCCTCATCAAACGCCCGCAGCGCGCCGGCCGCGGCGGCCAGCAGCGCCGGCTCGAGCTGCCCGCTGGGCAGGGCGTAGCCCGCAAAGCCCTGCGCCAGCGCCGCGAGGCCGGCAGGGCTGCAGGCGGGGAGCAGCTCTGGCGCGAGTTCCGCGGTCGCGCGCGTGAAGGTGCTGTGCCCGTAGCCCGCCGCCGCGAGCGCCGCCGCCTGGGCGGCCATGTCCTGCGCCGCCGCGCCGCGTGAGAGCGCGCGCGCGCGCGCGCGGCCCCGGGGGCGCCGCGCCCCAGCCCCGCGCCGCGCCCAGCACCCCCTGCCCCTGCCCCTGCTGGCCTCACGTCTGCGGGGTATAGCTGCTGGCAGGCGATGGCCGCCTTGGCCCAGGCCCAGGCGACGGGCTCGCCCGGCTCAAAGCCCAGCGCGGCGCTGCCCGACGTCAGGCCCAGCGCCAGCTCCGGCGTGACGCGCCAGGGCACCCAGGCGGTGGCGCCGCCGGGCGTGAAGGCCTCCACCACCTGCGCCGCGGACGCAAGGGCGCGGCACTCGGCGACGCTCGGCGACGGCCTGCAGACGCCGTGCGCGCGCTGCGGCGCGGCGCGGCGCGCCGCCCTCCCCCGCGCGCCGCGCGCCGCACCTGCGTGACCACCTCCGGCGGCTGCTCCTGCAGCGCGGCGAGGGCGAGGAGCAGGCGCACCGCGAGGCGGGGGCTGAGCAGGGAGGGCCAGGCGTCGCCATAGAGGCGGAGGCAGGACGACAGGAAGCTCTCAACCTGGCAGGGACGTGGGAGCGGCGGTGGGGGCGGCGGCGGTGGGGGCGGCGGCGGTGGGCGCGGCGGGCCGCGAGCGCTGCACGCGCCCCGCCCCGCGCGGGCACGCCGCTGGCGCGGGCGCGCCGCCGCCGCGCACCTGCACGCCTGCCGCGCCCAGCGCCCACAGCACCGACGCGGCGTCGCTGGCCGACACGCACAGCTCCAGCGGCTGGCAGCTGAACGTCTCAGGGACCCCCCGGAACACTCGCCCACGGCCGGCGCCAACGCTGCTGGAGCTGCCGTCGCCTCGGTTGCCGGCCCCACTGCTGGCGCCGCCGCCGCCACCGCCGCCGCCGCCGCAACCGCCGCCGCCGCCGCCGCTGCCGCCGTCGCCCCGTTGCTGGCCCCACTGCTGACGCCGCTGCCGCTTTGCTCGCTCGCGTCGCCGCCGCGCAGCGCTGCCGCCACGGCAGTGAGCTGCTCCAGCAGCGCGAGCCGCTGTTCCGCCTCCTGCCGGGCGTCGCGCAGGCGCGTCACCTCCTCCCAGGCCGCGTCGGCGTCGCCCTCTGCGAGCGCCTCGCCGGGGGCACCGCGGCCTGCAGCGCCGCCGCCGCCTGCGCCAGCTGCGAGGTGGCGTCGGCCTGGGCGGCGGCCAGCTGCGACCGCAGCTCGGCCGCTTGGCTGGGGGTCAGCGCCGGGCGGTCGCCGGCACTGCTGCCGCCGCCTGCGCGCTGCTCCAGCAGCCCCTGCAGCAGCGCTTCACCTGCGCGCGCCGGTGCAGCGTCGCGCGCGGCGGTGGGTTTAAAGAGGCTGCGCTGGCAGCGCGCGGGCCGGGGCGCCGCGCCGCGCCGCGCCGCGCCGCGCGACTCACACTCTGCCAGCTGCAGGGTCAGCCGTATCTCCAGCTCCTGGGCGACGGCGTCAAGCAGCTCGGGCGGCGCGGCGCCGGCCAGCGCGGCGGCCGTGGCCGTGGCCGTGCCGCCAGGCGCGGCCGCGGCCGCCGCCGCGACCGCCGCCGCGGACACCGCAGCGTCGCCGCCCCGCGCCGCCTCGGCCCAGCGCCCCGCCCCCTCGGCCAGCAGCAGCAGCGCCGCCGTGGGCGCGCCGGCCAGCAGCTCTGCGTCGACCAGCCGCGCCGCGCAGTGGCGCAGGAACAGCCCCGGCGGCGCGTCCGAGAGCCGGCTGAGCCCCGTCGCCGCAGCCGCCATGTCGCCGGCGCTCCAGCCCGGCAGGGGCGCCGCACCGGGCGCGAGCGGGACGGCACACGCGTCCAGCAGCTGCGACGCAAAGGCGCGGGCCTGCGGCGCGCGCGGGCGGCACGGCGGAGTGTGGGAGAACGCGAGCCGGCGGTGACCGCGAACAGCGCGGCCGGGCTGCCAGCGCAGGCCGCGCAGCGCGAGCCCTCACCAGCGCCGCCAGCTCCGGCGCGTCGTCCAGGTCCTGATGCTCGTGCAGCCGCCCCAGCGCCCACATGACGCCCGCCGCGTGGCAGGGCGCCAGCCGCGCCGCGCCGCCGCCGCCGACGAGCTGCTCCAGCAGCAGCTGCAGCAGCGGCAGCGGCAGCGCCGCGTCCGACGACACGAGCGCGTGCAGCAGCGCCGCAGCCTGGGCGTCGCTGAAAAAGGCCGCCGCGCCGCTGCCACCGCTGCCGCCGCGTGCGCCAGCGTGCGTGAGGGCGCCGCCCGCGCTGCCGGCGCCGTCGTCGCCGGCCCCGGCGCGCCCGCCGCGGCCGCCGCGGCCCGCCAGGCCGCCTCGACGAGCGCCATGTGGGCTGGGTGCAGCAGCCAGGCCAGGCGCTCGCGCGGCAGCAGCTGCTGCGCCAGCTGCGCCCAGCGCAGCGCGGCCAGCGCCAGCGCGGACGCCGGGAGCGGCGGGCGCGGCGGCGGCGCGGGGCGCGGCGGCGGCGGCGCGCCCGCCTCGCGCCGCGTCGCCTCGCGCGCTGCCTCGTAATCCGCCAGCAGCTGCTGCCGCTCCGCCGCCAGCGCCGCCGCGCGCTCGCGCCGCGACGGCCGCTTGGCCCAGCGCCCCACGCCAGGCGGCGGCGCATCGGGCGGGAGCGGCACCGTCGGCGGCAGCGCGGGCGGCCCCCGGGTGCGCGGCGGGAGCAGCGCGGCGAGCAGCGCGCCCAGGCGCCGCAGCGTGGGCGCCGCAATGAGCTGCCGCTCGACCGCGGCGGCGCCCGGCGCGGGGTCACCGCCCCCTCGGGCCGCCTGCACCTGCTGCTGCGCCTGCTGCGCCTGCTGCGCCTGCTGCGCCTGCTGCGCCTGCTGCAGCAGTGCCGCAATGCTGCGCTCCAGCAGGGCCTCGTCATTCTCGTCCTCGCGCATGCCGTCCCTGCAACACGGGCAGGTGGGTGGCTGCTGGTGGCGGCAGCGGCGGGCAGGCGCCACCCCAGCCTGCGCGCGGCCGCCGAGGGCCGCCCGCACCTCTCCTCGTACGCGTCCGGCACGGTCAGCGCTGCCTCGTCGCCCTCGCCCCGCGGCATCATCAGCGGCGCCACCTGCAGCGAGCGCCGCGCTCGTCACGCGCAGCATGCCGCCCGGCCGCGCAGGCAGGGGCGCGGCTGCCGGCGGCCCGTACGCGGGCGCGGATGGCGCCGCTGCGCGCACCTTTTGGCTGTGGCTGCGCCGCGGCCGGGCCTCGTCGTCGCCCAGGTCGGTGCCGCCGTCGCCCTCCAGCGCCGACGTCACCCAGTCGCTCGCGCCACGGCTCTCCAGCAGCTCCGTGAGCGTCGTGCCGGGCGGCGGCCCGCGCCGCGGCGCGCCGCGCGCCTGCTGGCGCGCGCCACGGCCCCCAAAGCCCTGGCCGTCGCCGCGCCCGGGCCGCTGCCGCTGCTGCCGCTGCGTCGCCGGCGCGGCCGCGGCGTCCTGGAGCGCCGCCAGCGCGCTGCTGTCCAGGCCCTCGCCGACGCCCGCGACGTTGAAGATGGCCGCCGGCCCCGCCGCGACGAGCGGGAGCACGGCGGGGCTGCCGCCCACGCGCGGCGCGGCGCGCCCCGCCGCCAGCGCGCCCAGCAGGCCGGCCTCCGCGGCCTCCGCGGCCTCCGCGGCCTCCGCCGCGTCGCGTGCGCCGCCGGCGCCCCCGCCGCCGTCGGCGCCCCCGTCGCCGTCGTGCAGCGGGCCGTACGCGCCGGGGATGCCCGCGGTCGCGCGCAGCAGGTCCATCACATCGCCGGCGCGGTCAAAGCCCGCGTCCTGCAGCGCCGCGTTGAGCAGCACACCCAAGTCGGCACTGCCCGCCAGCACCTCGCCCTCGCTCGGCTCGCCCTCGCCCTCGCCGTCGCCGTCGCCGCCGGCGGTGGCGGCGCCGCCTGCCGCGCCTGGCGCTCGCGCGCCGCCACGGCGGCGAGGTGCGCGGCCATCGCCGCGCCGCGCTCCTGCCAGGTGGCGTCTGCGTCAATGACGCCAGCGTCGACCGGCAGCGCGCCGCCGCCGGCGCCGCGCCCGCTGCGCCCGGCAGGCGCGGCGGCCGCGACCAGCGCTGCCGCGGCCTCTGCCTCGGCGGCCGCCTCGTCCTCCTCCTCCTCCGCGCCCGCGTCGTCGTCGCCTGCGGGCATGGGCGCCAGCGACCCGCCGCCCTCGTCCGCCTCGCCCACCTCGCCCGCCACGTCTGGCAGCTCGTCGTCCAGGCTGCCCCAGTCGGCGCCGCCCACGCCGTCGCCTCCGTCGCCGTCGCCGGCACGCATGGCCCCCAGCAGCGACGCGAGCGCGCCGTCATCGCCGCCGCCGCGCCGTCGCCGCCGCGCGCCGCCGCCGCCCGGCGGGGGGCTCAGGTCTGCCGCGGTGAACAGCAGCAGCCCCTGCTGCGCCGCCAGCCGCGCGGCGGCAGCCCCGCCGGGCTCGGTCCCGTCGTCGTCGTCGTCGCCGCCCTCCGGCGGCGCCGGGCTCGCCGCACGGCGCGGCCGCCGCTGCTGCCCGCCGCTGCCGGGGGCGCCGCCGCGGCCGCGCCCCCGGCCGGCGGCGGCGGCGCCGCCGCCCGCGGCCGCGCGCGCCGCCGCTGCGCCCGCGGCCGCGCGCGCCGGCGGCGTCGCCAGGCGGCGCCGCGCCCGCGCTCGCGGCTGGCCCGCCGCCACGCCCGCCCGCGCCGGCGCCGCGGCGCAGCCGCGCTGTTGCCCCGCGTGCCGCTGCGCCTGCAGCTGCCGTCCCGGGCCCGCGCGCGCGGCCGGCGGCGGCGCGGCGCGGGTGCATGGGCGCCGGCAGCAGCGGTTGCCGCGGTTGCAGCGGCAGCAGCGGTTGCCCACCGCGGCCGCCGCTGCGCGATCGCGCAGGCGTGGCGCGGCGCTTGTGTGCGCGGGAGTGCAGGCGGGCTCGGCGCACCAGGCGTCGCGTCGGCGTGTCGCGACAAAGGGCGCAGCGCGGCGCCGCGCTGCGCCCCGCGCACGCCGGCGGCGGCGGCCGGCCGCGCGCACTCTCCAGCGACGGTAGTACTAGTAAAAGTCATCGTCCCAGCTCGCAGCGCTTCCGCAGGGGCCCCGTCCGCCTGCGCGGCGCCTGGGAGCAGCAGCAGCAATGCCTCCCCGAAAGAAGGCCCGCGCTGCTGCTGCGGAGCCGGAGGTGGGATCCTGGCACCCGTTCCACATGCGTGGCCGCGGCAGCGCGGCGGCAGGGGCTGCCTGGCGCGAGCTGGCCGCCATCACTGGCCGCCGAGCAGCCTCCCGCGGCGCCCGGGGCCCTGCGCGCGCCGCGCGCCCGCTCACGCCCGCTCACGCCCTGTGTCCCGCGCCCGCGACCGCGCAGGACACGGAAACGAGCCCCATGGAGGCCGCCGCGCCGGGCGACAGCGGCGGCCCGGAGCTCGACGGGGGGCACGCGCGCAAGCCGCCGCGCGGCCGGGGCGCGGTGGCCAGCGAGGCCGCGGCCGAGGAGGGCGGCGCGCGGCGGGGGCGCGGCACGCGCCGCACGGGGGCGGCGGCACGACGAGCGCGGGGGCGGCGGGCGACGACGGCGCCACGCCGGGGCCCAAGCTCGGCGGCTTCCAGCCGCGCGAGGGCGGCTTCAGCGCCGACAGCGACGCCATCATGGAGGCCGTGGTCAAGGTCAGCTGCGGGCGCTGCTGCCCGCGCGGCGGCCGCGGGCGCCGTCGCCCGCCCGCGCCGCGCGGCCGACCCGCCGCCGCCGCCGCCGCCGGCGCGGGCGCGGTCAGGTGTTTTGCATCCACACGGAGCCCAACTTCAGCCTCCCCTGGCAGCGCAAGCGGCAGACCAGCAGCAGCAGCAGCGGCTTCATGATCGCGGGGCGCCGCATCCTCACCAACGCGCACTGCGTGGACCACCACACGCAGGCGCGCGCCGCCGCCGCCGCCGTCGCAGCGCCAAGGGCCAGCCGGGGCCAGCCGGGGCCAGCCGGGGCGCGCGCGAGGGCGCAGCTCGAGCGACCGCAACGCCGAGCGCGCGCCGCCGCCGCGGTCGGCGCGCCGCAGGTCAAGGTGAAGCGGCGCGGCAGCGACAAGAAGTTTGTGGCGAGCGTGCTAGCGGTCGGCACCGAGTGCGACATCGGTGCGGCGCGCACGGGCGAGGGCGGCGCGCGGGCGCGCAGCGGGGTCCCGCGCCGGCGCGCCCGGCAGGCGCGCGCGCGGCAGCGCCCGCGGGCTGCGCCGCGGCCCACCGCCGCCCCCGCGCCCCCCGCGCCCGCGCCGCCGCGCCCCGCGCCGCGCCGTGTGTGGCCAGCCATGCTGACGGTGGAGGACGACGCGTTCTGGGAGGACGTGTCACCCGTGGTCTTCGGCACGCTGCCGCGCCTCCAGGCGCGCCACCGCGCGCGCGGCCGGCGCGCCGCGCCGGCCGCGCGCGCCCGCCCACGCGCCCCCGCCCGCCCCTCCCCGCCCCGCGCGCAGGAGGGCGTGACGGTCGTCGGCTACCCCATCGGCGGTGCGCCGCCCCCGCGCCGCGCGCCGCCGCGCGCCGCCGCGCCACGACCCTCGGCCGCGGCGCGCCCGCGCCGCCACCGCCGCTGGCCTCGCCCCGCCCACACCCTCCACCCCCCCCCCCTCACCACCAGGCGACACCATGAGCGTGACCAGCGGCGTGGTGAGCCGCATCGAGGTCACCTCCTACGTCCACGGTGCGGCGGAGCTGCTGGGCGGCGGGGCGCGCCGGCCTGCCAGGGCGCGCCGGCCTGCCAGGGCGCGCCGGCCTGCCAGGGCGCGGCGGCCTGCCAGGGCGCGGCCGGCGCCGCGCGTGCCGGCGCGCACCGCCCCCGTCCGCGCCGCCGCCGCCGCCGCGCCTGCACGACGGCTGACCCGCCCGCGCCCGCCCGCGCCCGCGCCCGCCCGCGCCCGCCCGCGCTCGCCCGCGCCGTCCCGCGCCTGCCCGTGCCTGCCGCAGGCGCGGCGGAGCTGCTGGGCATCCAGATTGACGCCGCGGTGCGGCCGCGGGCTGGCTGCGCGCGCGGCTGCGCTGCGCGCGCGGCTGCGCGCTGCGCGCCCGCTGGCTGCCCGCCGCGCTGCGCCGCCGCCGCCGCGTCCGCCACTGATGCGGGGTGGTGGCGCGCGCCCAGATCAACTCTGGAAACAGCGGCGGGCCTGCGTTCAACAAGGCGGGGGCGTGCATCGGCATCGCTTTTCAGAGCCTCAAGCACGAGGACGCCGAGAACATCGGATACATCATGTGAGGAGCCTAAAAGGCAGCACGGGGCGACCGCACGCGGCGCGGGGCGGCGCCCTGCCGCCGTTCCCAGCAGCCGCTGATGCCGATGCCGCCACACACCCGCCCGCCCGCCCCGTGCCACGTGCAGCCCGGAGCCGGTCATCGCTCACTTCATCAACGACTACGAGCGCAACGGTGAGGGGGGGGGCTTCGTGCGTTTGTGGGGTCCGCCGCCGCCGCGCCTCGCCCGTCTCCCGCGGCCTCTCTCGGGCGAGGCCGCGGCAGCGCTCAACCCCCCTCCCTCCCTCCCACACCACCCACCCAGCCACCCACACCACCCTCCCACACCACCCACCCACAGGCGCGTACACGGGCTTCCCCTGCCTCGGCGTGGAGTGGCAGAAGCTGGAGAACCCAGACATGCGCACCGCGCTCAAAATGAAGGTGTGTTGACGCCACCTGCCAGGGGGGGCCTGTGGCGCTCGCCGCGCGCGCGCGCGCGCGCGCGCGCCGCAGGCGCCCCGCCGCCGCCTTCCCGCGACCTCCTCCACGCCCGCCCGCCCGCGGCCACCCTCCCCCTCCCCCGCGCTTGCACGCGCACGCGCGCATCAGCCGCACCACAAGGGCGTGCTCGTGCGCCGCGTGGAGCCGACCGCGCCGCTCACGGCGTCTGTGTCCCCCTACGACATCCTGCTCAGCTTTGACGGCGTCGACATCGCCTGCGACGGCACGGTGCCCTTCCGCAGCGGCGAGCGCATCAGCTTCAGCTACCTCGTCTCACAGGTGCTGAAGGGGGGAGGGCGGACTGTGTGTGTGTGGGTTGGCTGAGAGTGTGTGGAGTGTGGGTTGACTGTGGGCTGAGTGGAGTGTGTGGAGTGTGTGTGTGTGAGGGGCAGGATCGGCTCCCACGCCCCTGCTGCACGCACACACGCACACACGCACGCACGCACGCACACGCACGCACACACGCACGCGCGCAGAAGTACACCAACGAGAGCGCCGAGCTACGGCTGCTCAAGGGCGGGCGCGAGGTGACGGTGGTCGTGGGGCTGGGCCCGCCGGTCAAGCTGGTCCCCTTTCACACGCGCGGCGCGCCGCCGAGCTACTTCATCGTGGCCGGCCTCGTCTTCACGCCCGCGTCGGTGCCCTACCTGCGCAGGTGGGCGGGCGCGCGTGGGGACGGGCGGGCGTGGGGGTGGGTGGGGTGGGTGGGTACGGGGGCGGGAGGGAGGGTGGGCGGGGCGGCGGCGCGGCCGCGCGGCGCAGCCGCACTGCTCCCCTCTCTCTCCCCCGTCCCTGCCCTCACCCCCGCCTCACCCCCGCCCGCCCCACCCCCCTTGCCCCCCCCCCCCCCCCGTGTCAGCGAGTATGGCAAGGAGTACGACTTTGACGCGCCGGTGAGGACGACGCCCGCCGGGGGGCGGGCCGCCGTCGCCCGGCGCCCCCCCCCCCCCCGACGCCCCTCCGTCCCTCGACCCCCCTTTACACCCCCTCTCCGCCCCCCTCTCCCCCCCCCAACACCAGGTGAAGCTGCTGGACAAGCTGATGCACGGCATGGCCGAGGCGCCCGGGCAGCAGGTGGTGCTGCTCAGCCAGGTGCGACACGCGACGCAGCGCACACACACGGCCGCCCCGCCCCCTGCTCCCTCGCTCCCTCGCTCCCTCGCTCCCTCGCTCCCTCCCTCTCCCTCGCTCCCTCTCCCTGCCTCACATGCGCGCCCGCACCCCTGCCCCCCCCCCGGGGGTTCAGGTGCTGGCGTCGGACGTGACGATCGGGTACGAGGACATGCTCAACACACAGGTGGGTGGGTGGGTGGGTGGGTGGGTGTGTGTGTGTGGGGGGGGGGGGGGGTGACGAGGGGAGGGCAGCTGCGCCGGGGCGCGCAGCAGGCGGGGGGTCGCACGCGCGCGCGCGCGCGCGCGCGCGTGCGCCAACGGCGCCCCCGCGTGCACCCCCGCGCACGCGCCCCCAGGTCGTCGCGCTGAACGGCGTCAAGGTGCGCAACGTGGCGGAGCTCGCGGCGCTCGTGGACGGCTGCGACGAGCCCTACCTGCACTTTGACCTCGATTACAACCAAAAGGTGCGGCCCCCACACACGCCACACGCCGCCACGCCCTGGCACGCGCGCACACGCGCGCACGCTGAGACGCGCGCCGCGCGCCCGCGCTGCGGCGGCCGCGCGCAGGTCGTGCTGGCGACGCGGCGCGCCAAGGCGGCGACGCAGGAGATCCTGGCCATGTGCGCGGGGGAGGGCGCGGCGGCGGCGGGGGGAGAGGCAGCGCGGCCGTGTGTTGAGGGGGGGGAGCGCGGCGGCGCAGGGACGCACGCGGCATCTCAGCCGCCCGCGCGCCGCGCCCGACTGCCCCGCGCCTCACGCCCGGCCGCCCCGCAGGCACTGCATCGCCGCGGACCGCTCCGCGGACCTCGCCGCCGATGGCGGCGCGGCCAACGGCACCGCGGCCAACGGCGGCGACGCGGCGGCGAAGCAGCAGGACGCGGGCGAGGGCGCTGCGGGCAGGGCCGGCAGCAGCAGAGCGGCGGCGGGCCGGCGGCGGTGACCCGGCGCTGCAGCGGGCGCGGCGGGGCGCATTCTTTGCCTAGAGCAGGAGGGGCAGGGCGCCGCGTTGCTGCCGCCGCTGCGGGCGTGCCGCACGCGTGCCCCAGCCAGCGGCGCCGTTGGAACCGCCGGGGCTCTGCTGCGCACCGCCGCCGCGCCGCCGCCCTCCCGCCACCCGATCGACCGATCGAGACCCCCGGCCTGCGGGCTGGCTCGCGGCGGCCGCACAGCCCGCGCAGCGCCCTTGGGGGCGGCGGCAGAATGGCCGCCGCTCCGCCCGCCGCTCCGCTCTCCCTGGCGAGCCTGCGGTTCTCCGACCGCTCGCTGGAGGCCAGCTGGGTGGCGCAGCAGAACTTCAGGTGGGCGACGCGCAGGCCAGGGAGCGCATCATCGCGCTGCAGCGCCCGCGGCGGCAGCAGCGGCGCGGCGGTGCTGCCGCGGCGGTGCTGTCGCGCCGCCGCCGGTGCTGCCGCGGCGGTGCTGTCTGTCGCGAGACGCTCGCTGCTGCAGCGAGCGACTCGCTGCTGCCGCCGCCGCCGCCGCCGCTGCCGCCGCCGCGCAGGGCGCGCGTGCACGACGGGCAGGCGGCCCGTGTGTACCTGGCGATGGTCGCCGCGGGCACCGCCATCTACACGGTCAAGGAGCTGCTCGCGCCGCCCGGCCCCCACGCGGACGCGCAGCAGCTCAACACCTGCGGCGCGCTGATCGTGATGTCCTGGGCCGGCCCCGCGGCGCACGCCGCGCTGCTCGCCCTGCTGCCGGAGGCGACCTACGAGCGGTGCGGCGGCGCCGCCCGCCGCCGCGTGCAGCCGCCGCCGCCGCCGCCGCGGGCGCAGCAGCCGCAGGGCGCAGCAGCGCCGGGGCGCAGCCTGCTGCGGGTCCTCGCCGCCGACGCGTCCGCGCGCCCGCCGCCGCCCGCGGCGGGCTCAGGCACCGCGGGTCCATCACGCTGTGCCTGCGCGCCTACTACCTGGCTGAGACGAGCCGCGGCTACGCCGGCTGCGGCGTGGGCCGGCCCGGCGCGGCGACGGAGAGCGCGCTCTCAGCGCTCGCCTGGCGCAGCGGCGTCATCGGTGCGCGGCGGCGGCGGCGGCGCCACCGGCGGGGGCCGGCGCCGGGAGCGGCAGCGCGGCCGGCGCCGGGGGCCGGCGCCCCGGGCGCCGCCCCGGCGCCGCCCCGGCGACTTCCCCTCCACCTCCCCCCCCCCCCCCCCCCCAATCCTGCCGCCACGCGCCCTTTGCCCCGCAGGCCTGCTCTGGTACGGGTGTGCTTTCCCACTCGCCTGGCCGCAGCACGTGGGCGCGACGGCCGCCTTCCTGGCGGCATACTGGTCGCGGCTGAGCCCCGTGGTCTGCGCGACGCTGCCGGCCGGCGCCGCGCCCGCGCTCGCCGCCGTGGCGGCCGGCGCGCGCGCGCTGTGGGCCGCGCTGCTGCTCGGCGGCGGCGCGCGCGCGCGCGCCGCGCGCGCGCGCTCGCCGCGGGCGGCGGCGGGCCCCTGTTTGGCGCCGGCGCCGCGGGGGGCTGCTGCTGCACGCGCGCGCTGCGCTGGCTCACGTTTGTGCTCGGCGCGGCGCTGCCGTCGGCGGTGTTGTACGTGCTCGAGGCCCGCGCCCGCCTGGCCTGGCTGCAGCGCCTGCAGGGGGCGGGCGGCGCGGCCGCGCCGCGCCGCCGCCGCGCGAGCGGCGCCGACGCCGGCGGCCGCGCCGGAGGCGCACCGCCCAGCGCTAGCAGCAGCGACAGCGACGGCAGCGCCGCGCCGCGCGGCGGCGCCCGGCGCTGCGCGGCGTGCGGGCGCCGCGCGTGCGACGGCCCCCGGCTCGCGCCCCGCCGGGAGCGGCGGCGCGGCGCGGCGCGCGCCGGCGCCAAGGCGCGCGACGGCGCGCCGCCGCCGTCGCCGCTGCCGCCCGACGGCAGCGACGTCAGCGACGGCGGCAGCGGCAGCGACGCCGAGGACGGCACGCCGGCCGGCGGCTGGCACTGCGACGGCGGGCTCGCCGCGTTGCGGCCGCGCGAGGCCGCCGCCGCGGCGGTGGGCGCGGCGGGTGCGGCGGGTCTGCCGCCGAGCCTCATGGCGCTGCACGTGCTGCTGGTGGTGTCGGCGCTCGTGTGGCTGGCCCTCGGCCTGGTTTAGGTCGGCGGCGGCAGAGAGGGCTCGCGGGCGCCGCGCGCCCGGGCAGGCGCCGCCGACGGGCGGAACGAACGAACGAACTGCACGGCGGCGCCTCACCGCAGTTGTCGCCCCCCTCCCCCAACGGACGTGGCTGCATTGCTTTGTGTGCCCGCCCGGCACAAACTGGGTTAGGGGGCTTTGGTTGGTTGCAGGGCGGGGCCCGGGGGACACACCATGACGCCTCGAGCGTGGGGCGTGCGTGGGATCGGCGCGCTGCGGCGTTGGCGGCAATGCATGCGTTGGTGGTGGGCCTGGGGGGACAATGCACGACAGCCGCTGCCGCTGCCGGCCTGTGGCTGGGGGGGGGGGTGCGCCTCGCCGCCTCGCCGCTTCGGGCGTTCATGCCTTTTCCTTCCTTTCCTTTATTGCTTGTAAACTGGCCCAAAACGCGGCGTGGACGGCTAGGACGCCCTCGGCGCGGACCCGGGGCGCCCCGGGCTTCCAGGGGGGCCACAAATCGCGGCATTTGGCGCTTGTCCTGGCCGGCATTTGAGCGATTATGTTTATATACCAAATAGTTTCCGGGGAAGGGCCTTCTTCGGCCTAGTGGCGCAATGGATAGCGCGTCTGACTTCGGATCAGAAGGCTCCAGGTTCGAGTCCTGGTTAGGCTGTCGATGCTTTTTGCGGTTCAGAAAGCCTGTGCATGCTCTGCTGAGCCCCCTGGGCCTCCCCGCGCGCCGCCGAGGCCGGCGCGGGCCGGCCGGGCCCTTCGGCGAGCGCGCTGAGCGCACCGCCGCCCGCTGCGCGGCATGCCGCACTGCCGCCTGAGCCGGTTGCACGCTGGATCGAGGGCTGCAGTCCTGTTTGGCATTTAGACGTGCTGTGTGAAGCGCATCGCCGGCCGCCGGCGGCGGGCGCGACGCCGTCGACCGCCGCGGCCGCAGCCGCTGCGCCGGCGGCGGCGCAGGCGGTCCAGGGCTTTCGGGCATGCACTTTCGCGTGCCTGCACAGACGGTGGCGCGCCCTCGATGGACATGGAGCGTGCGGCAGCAGGCGGCGGCCCGGCGCACGCGCTGGCGGCAGCGGCGCGGCAGCGGCGCCGTTGCCGCGGCGCCGTTGCTGCGCCGCCGTTGCGCGCCGCTCGCAGCGCCGCGCGACTGTCCGGCCGGCACACGAGCGTGGCGCCGCTGCGGCCAGCAGGCGCCAGCGCGGCAGCAGCTGCGGCGGCACGGCGCAGCGGCCGGGCCAGCGGCGGCGCTGCGGCGCCCGGCTCGGCGCCCGGCTCGGCGCCCGGCCCGCGACGACGGCACGCCCGACGCCTGCATCGCGCGCTCGGGCAAGGTGCGGCGCGCCCGCGGCTGGGTGCCTGGGCAGCGCGTGCGTGGCGCCGGCGGCCGCGGGAGGGGGGGGGGGGATCAGCACCACCGCGCCGTGGACCAGCTTGACGCCGTGCATGATCTTCACCCCCGCGCCGTGGTGGGTATCATGCACGGCGTCAAGCCGCTCATGCAGCCGAGCACGGGCGGCGTCGGCGCGCGGCGGCGACAGACCTCCAGACCGAGGCGAGCGCGCGCGCGCCCGTCGCCCACGGCCCGGGCCCTTGGAGCTGCAGCAGGTGGCCGCCGCCGCCGTGTCGCGCTCACTGTCGCCGCGCGCCGCGCCGCGCTGCCCGAGTGGGCGATGCAGGCGCCGCGCCGCGCTGCCCGAGTGGGCGATGCAGGCGCCGCGCCGCGCTGCCCGAGTGGGCGATGCAGGCGCCGCGCCGCGCACCCGGGCAGCGCGGCGCGTCGCGCGGCGGCGGTGAGCGACGCGGCTGGCGCGCGTGCCCCGCCCTCTTCTTGCTCGCCCCAGGAAGTGGTGCGGCTTTGCCTTGGAGTTGGGGCAGTCACAGATCGACGCGCCTGGCACGGCGCGTCCTCCTTGGACTGCCTCACCTCCAAGGTCAAGCTTGAGCTTGACGCTGCACTGCGCGGCGCTGCTGCGCACTGCGCGCAAGGCTCAGTGTCCGGCCGCCCGGGAGCGGCGTGTGATCGCGGCGGCGTGGACCCCTGGCGGCGCCGTGTAACTGCACGTCGCCAGCTGCGGGCGAACAGGGTGTTCGCCCCGCTCTCACCGGGCGGGGGCGTTCTTCGCTGGCGGACGTCATGACTGCGCGCGTTCAAGCGCGCGCCCGAGCTCTCGGCTGCCGCCGCCTCCGCTACGCCCCCGTCTCCACAACCACACCCACTCGTGATCGCACCAGCAGCCGGCCGCGCGCCCCCTGCGGACACGCGGCCCGCCGGGCAGCAGCGCCGCAGCGCCGCAGTCGAATCCGCGCCGCCGCCGACCGAGCGCGCGCGCCCGCGACGCCCGCGGCCGACGGGCGTGCCATGCTGCGCGAGATCCACAACCACAGCCAGTCCCGAGCCGGCGCCGGCGCCGGCGCGGCCGCTGCGGGCGCTGCTGCTGTCGCGTGCGGCGCGCCCGGCGCCGCCGCCGTCGCGGGCGGCACGCAGCGGGCGCTGCCCATGCTCGGCATGGTGGCACCGCCGCCGCCGCCGCCGGGCAGCACGCAGCAGGCGCTGCCGGTGTTCGACCTCGCCGCCTTTCTCGACGCAGAGCGGGCCGGGCGGGCGCCGGGCGCGGAGGTGCGGCAGCAGTGCGCCGCGCTCGCGGCCTGCCTCGCGGCGACCGGCTGCCTGCTCGTGCGCGACCCGCGCGTGCCGGCGGCCGCGAACGACGAGTTCCTGGACGAGCTCGAGGCCTACTTTGGCCGCAGCGCGGACGACAAGCGCGCCGACGCGCGGCCGGAGCTCGCGTTCCAGGTGACGCGGTCAAACCGCCGCGCCGCGCCGCGCAGCGCCGCGCCGCGCCGTGCAGGGCCGCAGCGGCCGCCCGAGCGCCGCCGCCGCCCGCACGCCCGCGCCGCCGCCGGCAGGTCGGCGCGACGCCGTCGGGCGTCGAGGTCCCGCGCTGCGTCGCCGAGCCCGAGGCGTGCGCCGCGGCGGTCGCAGCGCTCGCGCCGGAGCACCGGCCCACGCTGCCCACGGGGCCGGGTGCGCGGCGCCGCGGCGTGGGGCTACGCACGCCGCACACGCACGCACGCCGCGCCGTGTCCAGCGCCGTGCCCCCCCCTCCCCCTTCAGACACCCGCCCGCCCGCCCACCCACCCGCCCGCCCGCCCGGCTGCGCGGCGCGCCGTCAGACGTGAAGGAGCGCTTCTTCTGGCGCGTGGGCGGCCGCCCGCCTGCCACGGGCTACCCCGAGCTCAACGCCGAGCCCGTGGTGCCGCGGGGCCTGCCGCCGGGGCGGTGGGCGGCCGTGATGGACGGCTGGGGCGCGAGCCTGCTCGGCGCCGTGCGCACGGTCGCCGCCATGGCCGCGCTGGGCTTTGGCCTGGCGGCCGACGCGCTCACGTCGCGCCTGGAGGGCGGGCCGCACCTCCTCGCGCCCACGGGCAGCGACCTCGCCGCGCACGGCGCGCGCGGCACGGTGCTGGCGGGTGAGGCGCCCGCGCCCGCGGCGGCCGCGGTGCTGGGGGCTCGGCAGGGTGGCGCTCTGCTGCCGCGTGCCGCGCGGGGTCGAGGGGCCGCGGGCCCCCTGCGCGCATCGCCCCGCTCGCAGCTCTCACCCCGCATCCCCCCCCCCACACACACACCGGCCAGGGTTCCACTCCGACCTCAACTGCCTGACCATCCACGGCCGCAGCCGCTTCCCCGGGCTGGCCGTCTGGCTCGCCGACGGCACCCGCCTGCCCGTGGCGGTGCCCGAGGGCTGCCTGCTGCTGCAGGCGGGGCAGCAGCTTGAGTGGCTGACCGGTGGCGCCGTGGCGGCGGGTATGCACGAGGTGCGACCCGGCCGCACCCCGCCGCGCCCCGCCCGCGCCCGCGACGCGCGCGCCCGAGACGCGCCCGACGCGCGCAGGTCGTCGTGGGCGACGCGACGCTGGCGGCGGTCGCCGAGGCGCGGCGCGCGGGGCGCTCGCTGTGGCGCGTGTCGAGCACGCTCTTTGCCCACGTCGCGAGCGACGCGCTGCTCGAGCCGATCGGCCACTTCCACGACGCAGCGGCGGCGGCGGGGCGGCTCGCCCGCTACAGCCCCGCCAAGCCCGCGGGGCAGCAGGTGCGGGAGGAGCTCGAGGTGATAAAGCTCGCCGGCTGACGTGGGCGAGGGCGGCGTGAGCGGCGGGCGTGCTGGGCCCTGCGTCAACGCGTTCGCTCTTGGACCGCCGCGCTGGGCCCTGCGCGCCGCACCGCGCGTGGCTTGGCCGCCCCGCCGCGCAGCGCCGCGGCCGCAGCACGTCACACGCGCACCCCGGCCGCTGACATGCGCCGCCGATGCGGCGACCGCAACCGCCCCGGCAGCAGCGGCGCGCCGCGGCTCGCTGGCGCGGCGTGGCGGGCCTGTGCCTGGCCGGCTGCGCCCTTCTGGTCTTTCTGGTCACGCATATCGCGGCTCCGCGCTCGTGGTCGCAGCGCGGCGGCGCGGCGGCGCGGCAGCAGCAGCGAGCGCTCGGCGCCGCGGGCCGCGCCGCCCCGGCGGCGCCAGAGGCGGGGCTGCCCGACCTGGGCTTCCCCTATCCGCAGCTTGCGGCCTCGCGAGCCCTGCTGGCGGACGCGCTGCGCGCGGCGCCGCTGGGCTCGGCCGAGCTGCGGGCCGCGTACCGCGCTGCGCTGACGCGCCTGCAGCCGGACGGTGGCGGCAGCAGCGATGGCAGCAGAAGCACCAGCACCAGCACCAGCACCAGCAGCAGCACCAGCAGCAGCACCAACGGCACCAGCAGCAGCGGTGCGCTGCAGGCGTTCCTGGCAGAGGCGGTGGCGGTGCTGGCGGCCGACGGCGGCGTGCTGCGCTGCCGCAGCGACGCCTCGCTGCTCGCGGCCTGGCACGGAGGCGGCGGCGCGGACGCGCCGGGGCGCCGCGTGTACCTGCTGGCGGCCAACTTCCACAACAGCGCGGGCGTGCTGCCCCACTTCACGGCGCAGGCGCTGCGCCTCGCGCTGCTGCTGCCGCCGGGGCACCTCGCCGTATCAGTGTACGAGAGCGGCAGCAGCGACACGAGCCGGCTGTGGCTGACGCTGCTGCACCAGCTGCTGCTGCCGCTGCGCGTGCGCCACACCATCACGCTCGCGGGCGGCCTGTCGCCCCGCAGCGGGCTGCAGCGCATCGCGCTGCTCGCGGCGCTGCGCAACGCGGCGCTGCAGCCCTGGCTTGGCGACGGCGCGGACGCGGCGGCGCCGCCGGGGCAGCAGCCGCGGCAGCCGCTGCCGCCGCCGGCACCGGCGCGCGGCCCCTGGACGCTGCCGTGGCGGCGGCGCGCGGCGCCCGCGCGCGCGGCGGCGGGCAGCGCGCTCCTGACGCTCAGCGGCGGCGGCGGCGGCAGCAGCGGCCTGCCGCCCGACACGCTCGTCTTTGCAAACGACGTGCTGCTGTGCGTGGAAGACGTGGCGCGGCTGGCGCTGCACCGCGCCGACCTCGCGTGCGGCATGGACTTTTACACAGCGCCCTGGCAGGCCCAGGCCCGGGCCGGCGGCGGCGGCAGCGACGGCGGCGCCGCCGACGACGTGTTTGACCCCGACCGCGAGCGCGGCACGCGCGCCCCACGCGGCGGCGGGGGCGGCGGCGGGCTGCGCTTCTACGACAAGGTGCGCCTGGGCCTGGGCCTGGACCTGGGCGGGAGGGGGAGGGAGGGGGGGGGGGGGCGGGAGCGGGGCTGTGCCCGGGGCGCCCCCTGCGACAGCGCAGCGGTCGCTCGCCAGACACGCCGCACCGCGCGCCGCGCGCCGCAGTGGGTGTGCCGCGACGCGTCGGGGCGGCGCCTCGTCAACGGGCCCCCCTACGTCACGCACGCGCCCAGCGCGGCGCGCCTGGCCGCGGGGCAGCCCGTGGCGTGCGCGTGCTGCTGGAACGGGCTCGCGGTGCTGCGCGGCGCGCCGTTTGTCGACCCGGGGCTGCGCTTCCGCGCCCACCTCCCCGGCGAGTGCGCGGGCAGCGAGGCGAGCCTGCTCTGCGACGACCTGTCGCGCCTGGGGCTGACGCACGCCGTGCTCGACCCGGGCGTGCGCCTCGCGTACGACGCTGCCCAGGTCGACGCGCTCGGCGGCGCCGCGGCGAGCGCGCGCGCGCCGGCGCGCGCCGCGGAGCCGCCGGGCCTCGGCCCGCGCCTGCCGTGGGCCGAGGTCGCGGACGCGTCGGCGGCGCTCGCGCTGCGCGCACGTGGCGGCGGCGGCGGCGCCGCGAGGCTGGTGGAGTGCTGCGACCTGCGGCCGGGGCGGTCGTACGTCAACTTTGCGGCCGACTGCCGCATGGTGGACCCGCTCGCACACAACTTCACCGCAGACGCGCTCGCCGGGGCCGCGAGGGCCGGCGCGGCCGCCGCCTAGGGGCTGCGAGCGCTGCGCGACGGGGTAACAGCGCCCGTGTTGCCTGCGCCGCCGCGGTGCGGCAACGCCACAGTCGCCTCCCCACAGCCTGTAAGCCCGCCCGGGCGCGTGGCAACGCCCGCGGCCGCGCCCGCGGCGCCGCGGCGCGCGGGTCAGCGGGATGGGCTGACGCTGCACCGCGCCCGCTGCGCGGCCAGCGCGTCCGAGCGAGCCGCACACCGCCCCGAGGCACCGATCGCGCGCGCCGCCCACGGCCCGGCCCCGCCTCGCCCTGGCGGGGGCCCTCCGCACCGGGGCGGTCCCGGACCGTCGATGGCCAACCCGCACCTGAGCAGCTCCGGGCCGCCGTCGCAGGCCGCTGCCTCCGTCGCCTGCAGGCGGGGTTCGAGGCGCGGCTCCGCCCAGAGCAGCGGCAGCGCCGACGCGGGCGCCGCGAGGCCGGGGGCGTCCCGGCAGGGCGCCCGATAGCTCGCGCACGCGCGCGCGGCGCGGAGCAGGGCGGGCGCGTGCGCCCTGATGGTGAGGCCCACCGCGGAGGGCACGGAGAGCAGCATTCGGGCAGCGCTGCGCGGCCCGCTACACAGGGGGGCTGGGCTGGTGCACGGCGCGCTGCTGGCGCGGCTGCCAGCGTGCCAGCAAGCGAGCGCAGCGCATGGGAGCGGGCGCCGTCTGCCTGGAGCGGCCGGTGAACACGGCACGTGAGCGGCCGGTGAACACGGCACGTGCGCCCGCGTCCAAGGTTGTCCGAGGTTGCCTGCTGTGCCGTGCCGGCCCCCGCGCCCGCAACGAGTGCTCAGCCGCTCGCGGCCAACGAACGAACGAAACCAACACCGACTCGGCACCAGACCAGACCAGGGGGCAGGGGGTGGTGGCGCGCCGGAGGCGCCGCACAAAGGGCCTGCGCGCACGCGCATGCGAGGGCGCAAATGATTGGATTTGAAGCATTTGAAGTCATGCGGTCAAAAAACACTAGGAAGGCCGCCACCGCCGCGCCACCGCCGCCCTGGACAGATGCATGCGCCGCCGGCAAAACTCGTGCGCGCCCAAAACTGCGGCCCGGGCAAACCTGCAGTCTCGCGTAGCGGTCAAGTTGTGCAGCCGCCGGTGCCGCCACCAGCGGCCCGCGCGATGTGATCATCTGACGCGCCGCCGAGCGCGGCTGCAGCGGTTCGGCCCCCCGCAGCCACGGCCCAGCAGCACACTTGCGTCCGTGCGAGTCCCACCGCCCCTCTCCCTCCGCCTTCCCTCCATCCTCCCTCCCTCCCCAAACCAGGTGAGCTCTGGCGTCGCGCGCACGCATGAGACAGCCTTGCGGCCTCTAAGCTAGCTGCGCGCGCCCCGCGCCGCCGCGGCTCACGTGCGCGTGCGCACGTGGCGCTGCATGCAGTCGGGGCACGGCTCCGCCGCGTCGGCGGCGGCGCCGGCGCTGCCGCCATGCGCGGCGGCCGCGCCGCAGGCGGCGCAGCGCGCGGCCGCCGAAGCGGGTGGCGCCTTGGTGAGCACGTAGAGCTTGGCCAGCAGCGGCAGCTCCACGGGGCGGCCGCCAAAGTGGTCGTCCACGAGGCCCGCCACGTCGCGGTGGAAGGCCTTGCGCGCCGCGCTGCTCGCGGCGAGGCGCGGCCGCACGCAGGCGAGGCCGCCGAGCAGGTCGGCGAGCGCGCCGGCGCGCGCGAGCGGGAGCGCGTGCGCGTGCGTCGTGAACGACACGAGCGACAGCGCGCCGCCGTCGGACAGCGCGGGCGACACGGCGCCGGGGCTGTGCTGGCGCGCGGCGCGCGCGTAGTCGGGGTTTAGCCCCTCCAGCAGGGCCTCCAGGTCGGCGACAAACGGGCTGCTGAGGTCGCGGTCATTCCAGCCGACCGCGAGCAGCCCGCCCGGCGCGAGCAGCCGCCGCGCCTCGGCGAGCAGCTCGCCCGCGGCCGCGGGCGCGGGCGGGCCGGGCAGGCACGCGACGAGGTCGCCGCAGCCCGCCGGCAGGCGGGGCAGCGCGCCGGGGCGCGGCGCGGCGGCCACGCGGAAGCCGCTGATCGGCGCGCGGGGGGCGGGCGGCGGGCGGCGGCGGGTCAGGTGGGAGCGAGGGCGGGCCGCGCCGGGCCCCGCGGCCGGGCGCGCGGCGCGGCGCGCACCGCTGGGCGAGGGCCGGGCCCGCCGCGCCGGCGGCGGCGGCGCCCAGGTCGACGGCCACGGGGAAGGGCTTCGCCTGCAGCAGGCCTGCGAGGTGCGACCACATGGAATCCGGGAACTGGGTTCGATACCTGAGTGCGGCAGCGGCAGCGGCAGCGGCTGGCTTGAGCGGCAGAGCTCCGCGGCAGCGCCGCCGCGGTGCGGCAACGCCACAGTCGCCTCCCCACAGCCTGTAAGCCCGCCCGGGCACGTGGCAACGCCCGCGGCCGCGCCCGCGGCGCCGCGGCGCGCGGGTCAGCGGGATGGGCTGACGCTGCACCGCGCCCGCTGCGCGGCCAGCGCGTCCGAGCGAGCCGCACACCGCCCCCGAGGCACCGATCGCGCGCGCCGCCCACGGCCCGGCCCCGCCTCGCCCTGGCGGGGGCCCTCCGCACCGGGGCGGTCCCGGACCGTCGATGGCCAACCCGCACCTGAGCAGCTCCGGGCCGCCGTCGCAGGCCGCTGCCTCCGTCGCCTGCAGGCGGGGTTCGAGGCGCGGCTCCGCCCAGAGCAGCGGCAGCGCCGACGCGGGCGCCGCGAGGCCGGGGGCGTCCCGGCAGGGCGCCCGATAGCTCGCGCACGCGCGCGCGGCGCGGAGCAGGGCGGGCGCGTGCGCCCTGATGGTGAGGCCCACCGCGGAGGGCACGGAGAGCAGCATTCGGGCAGCGCTGCGCGGCCCGCTACACAGGGGGGCTGGGCTGGTGCACGGCGCGCTGCTGGCGCGGCTGCCAGCGTGCCAGCAAGCGAGCGCAGCGCATGGGAGCGGGCGCCGTCTGCCTGGAGCGGCCCGGGAGAGGCGCAGATGCCTGCGCACGGGCGCGCGCGGTTCGAAGGTTGCGCCCTCAACCCTCGACGTCAGCCGACGGCGAGCGCGCGGGGCTGCCCGGCGGCGACAGGCTCCCCGTGCTGTCCAGCAGCGCCGCCAGCCCGAACGGCGGCTCGCCGCCAGCTCCCGTCGTCGCCGGCGCGTCGCCGCCCTGCGCGGCCAGCCCGAGCTCCTCGCCGGGCTCCGCGCCCAGGCCGAGCCAGTCGCGCAGGGCCTCGTCCTCGTCCGCCGCGAGGTCAAGGCTGCCCCCGCCGCTGCTGCCCGCCGGCACGAGGTGCCCGGACACGCTGCCGAGCGCCACGCACGCGCCGTCTGTGCGACCGGCGCCGGCGGCTGTGCTGCCGCCGCCAACGTGGCAGCAACGCGCTGGAAGTCTCAGCCCCCAGCCCGGCTCGCTGTCGCGCGCCTCAGGTGCACCGCCGTCGCCGTCCAGGCGCGCAGCCTCGCGCTGCGCGATGGCCAGGTCGGCCTCCAGGGACGACGCGCTCCACGGCCGCGCGCCGGACTCCCAGCCGCAGCCGGTGGTGGGCAGCTGATCGCTGTCGCCCACGCTCCAGCCCCCCAGGCTCGCCGCCACGCGCGACCCCGACGGCCCGGCTGCGGGCCCCCGCCGCGCCTGCTCTGGCGGCCGCCGCTGCAGCGGCACCGCGGCCCTGCCAGCCGCCAGCGCGTGCCCGCTGGCAGCGCTGGGCTGCCTGCGCCTCGCGCTGGCGCTGGCACCGCGCCCGGCCGGCAGCCAGGGCTCCCCCCAGCCGTGACGCCGCGCGCGCCGGCCGACGCCAGCCTGCGCTGGCTCAGAAGCGCCCCCAGCGACAACTTGAGGGCGTCGCCACCAGCGGGCCCCGCCGCCGCGCCGCCGAGCTCCAGCGCACGCGCGCGTCGCGGCGCCTCGCTCCCGGCCGCGGCCTCCCGTGGCGCGGGCGTGAGCGCTGCGCCTGCGGCGGGGCTGCCTGTGGCGGCGCGCTCGCGCATGCCGTCGCGCAGCGGTGTGGCAACGATGACGACCGCCCCGCCGCACGCCGGCGCGTGCTGCCCCCGCGGAGCCGGGGCCGGCTGCCGCGCCAGGTGCTCCGCGCGCGCCTGCGCCGCCGCCGCCCGGCCGAGCGCGGCGTACTTGGCTGACCCCTGGAGCTGCCGCCGGGCGGCCTGCGCCGCCGCGCCCGCCGACTGCGCGCGGGCGCGCGCTGGCACACCGCCCGCGCCGCCCGCGCCCGGTGCGACAGGGCCCCTGCCGCCGCCGGGCACCCAGTCCTGCTGGAGCTGCTGCGACTGCGGGCGCCGGCTCAGCCGCCAGGGGCCGGCGCTGCCGCGGCGCGGGGTGCTCGCGGGCGCCTCGATCAGGCGCGGCTCCGCCCGCGCGGCGCACGCCGCGCAGCAGTCCGCCCCCCGCGCGCGAACACCAAGCACCTGGTCTGCCTGCGCGCGCACGGGGCTCGAGGCGCACGGCCGCGCGCTGGGGCAGGGGCGGGGGCAGCACGCGCAGCACGTGGGCGGCGCCGCGCCGAGGGGCTGCGGCTCGCCGAGGCGCGCCAGGTCACGCGCCAGCCAGGGCAGCGAGGTCTGCGTGCCCGCGTCGGCCGCCCAGCGCACGCTGCCGGCCGGCACGGGGCTGATGGCCTGTTGGCTGGCGGCGCTGCCTGGCGACGTGAAGCGGAGGGGCGGCGACGGCGCGAGCCGCTGCAGCTGGCCGCTCAGGACGACCAGCTGCACCGGCTGCGGCGGCGGCGGCGGGCGGCGCCGGCTCAGTCCGCGGCGCAGACCGCGCGCGCGCCGCCGCCGACCGCAGCGCACCGGCCGGTAGCGCGGCTCGGCGCCTGCCGCAAGCTCTCGGGTCGGACTGCCCTCGCAGAGCTTGCACGCCGCGGCCCAGCCGGGCGCGAGCGCGTCGTTGAAGGCGATGCGCGAGCCGCAGCCGCGTGTCCAGGCAGCGAACGGCTGCGCCTCCGGCACCCCCGGCTTCCACGCGCCTCCCGGGGTGCCGGGGTCGGGAGAGCGCATTGCGCGCTCAAGGGCAAGCAGGGGCGCCTGGTCGGCCGGCGCTGCTCCGCCGCGCGGCGCCGGCTGGTCCGCTCGCTGCACCGCCGGCCGGTCGCTGCCTGCGAGCACGCACGCACTGCGGGGTTCGAGGGAGCGCGGGGGAGGGCGCAGCATGAGACAGGGCCGGAAAACACGCCCGTTGACCGGCGCGGACGGCGTTGACCGGCGGACGCGCCCGCCGATCACGGTCGTTCCAGCCGCGCACGGCCGCCCTTTCACAGCCCGCCACTCCCCAGGCCCGCGCCCACGACCATGCGGCCGATGAGGGCGTACATGCGCTCCGCCGCCTCGTCGGTGGCGCCGCCGCCGCCTTGGCTGCCGCCGCCGCCTTGGCTGCCGCCGCCGCCTAGGCTGCCGGCGCCGCTGGCGCCGCCGCTGCGCTTGTCCGCGTCGCCGCCGCCGCCGGCAGCGCCGTCGGCCGCGCCACCGGCGCCCGCTTCAGAGCCGCTGCGCCGCGCGCCGGCCGCCGCCGCGGACGCCGCGAGCGCGGCCAGGAGCTGCGCCACGCCGCCGCCTGCGCCGCCGGCGTCAAAGCTCGCGCTGCCGTGCATGCCGGCGTTGTACTCCTGGGCCTTGGTCGTGCTCGGCCGCACCGCGCTCGTCGCCGCGAGCAGGTCGGCCGCGCCCAGCTGGCGCAGCCGGCGGCCGCCCTCCGCGCCGCCCGCGGCCCAGTGCTCCACCAGCACGTTCTGGGCGGCCTGCGCCAGCGCGGGCGCGGGTGCAGCTCGTGTGTGCGGGCCGGGCGGCAGGCGCGGGCCTGCGGCGCCGCGTGCGGCCCCAGCCTCCCCCCCCTTGCGCGCCCACCTGCGAGGCCAGGCCCATGAGGTCACTCCCGCTGTAGCCCTCGGTCGCCGCCGCGACAGCGTCCAGCGCGCCCAGCCCGCCCGGCGCGGACGGCGACGGCCTGCGCGGCGCGGCGCGGGCGCGGGCGGCGGCGCTCAGCGCCCGCGCTCCACGGCGAGCAGCGTGCGCACGCACCCGCCCGCTGCCCTGCGCGTCGCCGCGCCCCGTCGCGCGCCGCCGCCCTCGCTCGCGCGCCGCCGCCGCTGGGCGCTGTGCGCGCCTGTTGGTGAGGAGGTCCATCGCCACGCCGCCCTCGGCCTCGCCCAGGCTGCCCGCGTCGCGCAGGGCCATCATATCTGCCTCGTGCCGCATCAGGTAGCGCCGCAGGATGGCAACCCGCTCACCCGCCGTGGGCAGGCCGACCTCGTACTGCAGCGCAAAGCGCCTGCCGCCCGGCGCCGCGCGGGCCGCGCGCGCGTGAGCGCGCGCGCACGCCGCGGCAGCGGCCGCGCGGCCACCGCGCACCGCCCCCCCCCGCCCCACGTGTGCGTGCGCTGCCGCCGCCGCCGCCGCCGCCGCCGCTGCCGCCGCCGCCGCTGCCGCCGCCGCCGCCGCGCCGCGCGCCGCACCGCAGCACCGCCTCGTCGACCATCCAGGGCCTGTTTGTCGCGCCCATGACCAGCACGCGGCCGCCGCGGCCGCCCTCCATGCCGTCCCATAGCGCCATGAACTCCGTCTTGGCCTGCAGCGTCGCCTCGTGCTCGCTGCTCGCGCCGCGCTTGGTCAGGAACGCGTCGACCTCGTCTGCGCGCCGCGCGCCGGTGAAGGGACAGCGCTCAGCCGGCGCGCGCGCGGTGCCGGGCACGTCCCCGCGGCGCGCGTGTGTGCGGCGGCGCGTGCGTCGCGCGCGTCGCGCGCGTCGCGCGCGTCGCGTGCGCGTGGGGGGCCCGCCGCACCGATGAAGATGACCGCCGGCTCCAGCTTGCTCGCGAGCGTGAAGATGGCACGGATGAAGCGGTTGGCGTCGCCGTACCTGGCACGTGGGTGCGTGTGCGCGCGCGCGCGCGCGCGTGTGTGTGTGTGTGTGTGTGTGTGTGTGTGTGTGTGTGTGTGTGTGTGTGCGCGTGTGCGTGTGTGTGTGTGTGTGTGTGTGTGTGTGTGTGTGTGTGTGTGTGTGTGTGTGTGTGTGTGTGTGTGTGTGTGTGTGTGTGTGTGTGTGTGTGTGTGTGTGTGTGTGTGTGCGTGTGTGCGTGTGTGTGTGTGTGGGGGGGGGGGGGGGGTCGGCGGGCGGCGTCGGCGTCGGCGGCGGCCGCCGCCGCGCGGCGCGCAGGCGAGACGGCCCGCGGCGCCTGGGGCGCTTGCGCGCGCGGTGCAGGCTGGCTGTGCGGGCCGCACCACTTGCTCATGACCGCCGAGGCCGTGACGTTGAGGAAGAAGCAGCGGCTCTCCGCCGCCAGCGCCTTGGCAAGCATCGTCTTGCCTGCGGCGCGACCCCGGCAGCGGCGGTGGCGGCGGCGGCGGCGCGTGCGCGCACTCGCACCGGGCCACTCGGGCTCGGGCGCCGCCCGCCCGGCCGCGCGGCCGCGCGCCCCGCACGGCGCGGCGGCGGCGCGCACCCGTGCCGGGCGGGCCGTACAGCAGCACGCCCTTCACGGGCCGCCAGAGCGTGGTGCAGAACGTGTCCGGCTCGCTCAGCGGCTTGAGCACCTTCAGGCGCTGCGGGCGCGGTGGACGGCGCAGGGCGGTTGCGCGGCGCCTCGGCGGCGCGCGCGGCGCGCGGCTCGCCGCGGCTTCGCGCGTCACGCGCCCCCGCGGGCGCCGGCCGCCCCCCGGGGGTTCCCTGGGGCCCGCCACCGCCGCCGCCGCACCATGTCTGTCTTGATGGCGTCGAGGCCGCCGATGTCGTCGAGGCGCACGTCGATGGAGCGCGGGTTGAGCACGTTGCTCGCGAGCAGCATCTCAAACTCGTTCAGCTCGATCGCACGCCCCAGGCGCTTGGCCAGCAGCGACGACTGGCGCTTGGCCTGCGACGGCGGCGGTGGGTGCGGCAAGTTGCGGGCGCGGCGCGGCCGCAGCACCACCCTGCAAGCGCCGCCGCCGGCGCGCGGCGCGGCGGCCGCGGCGCCCCACCTCGCGGCGCTGCTCGCGGTAGGGGTCCATGTAGGACATGGTGAGCTTCAGGCCCCACACCAGGAAGCCCGTGGCGATCGCCGCGGAGAGCACCTGCGCGCCGCGCCGCGCCGCGCCGCGTCGGCCGCCGGGCCGCGGGCGACCGCGGCGGCGCGCGCGCGTGCGCATGCGCGCGCCCCGCTGCTGCGTCACGCGCTGGCGGACGCGCGGCGGCGGCGGCGGGCGGGGCCGCGCGCGGCCGGCCGGCGCCGCAGTGCCCGGCGCCGCCGCCGCTGCCGCCGCCGGCGGCCGCCGCAGCTGCCGCGTTGTCTCCCTCCCGGTTCGTCCTCGCACCTCGCCCAAGATGGCCATGCCGTCCTTGCGCGGCGGCATCTTGCTGCGCGGCGGCGGCGGCGGCAGCACCTGCGCAGCCGCGCCCGGGTGCTCGAGCTGCTTCGCGGTGCTGGCGGCGTTGCCCATGCTCGCGGCGCGGCACTGGCTCTGCGCATTGCGCCGCCCGCGCGCAGAGGACTAGGCCAGCGGGGTCCAGGGCACAGCAGCGACCGCGTTTAACGCGCCGCCGCTCGCTCCGGCGGTGCCGCCGCGCGCCGCCCACATCCCGAGTCTCCCTGGCACGGCGTGCTCTGGGACACAAACCGGTGGCGGACTTCTCCCTGCACCGGCGGCAGCAGCAGCGGCGGCAGCGGCAGCGGCAGCAGCGGCGGCAGCGGCGGCGAAAAAGCTGCGGCGGCGGCGGCGGCGGCACCCGAGCAGCGGCGGCGGCGGCGCCACGCCGCGGCGCCGCTCGCCGGCCGCCTGCCGATCGATGGAGCGCAGCGCGGCGAGCACTATCAGCCTCGGCGCGGCGAGCGAGGCTGCTGATGGCGGCGCGCGGCACATCGTGGTGGGCGTCGACAACAGCGGCGCCAGCGTGGACGCGCTGCGCTGGGCGACCGCGCAGCTGTGCCGGGCGGGCGACGTGCTGCACCTCGTGCACATCATACATGAGCCGCCCACGCTGCACGGCTGGCCCGGCGTGTTTACGCCCCCCGACGACGCGCTGGAGCGCGAGGAGTTCAGGGAGGCCGCGGCGATGGTCCGCGCCGCGTTCGCGCCCGTGGTCAGCGCGGCGGCGCTCCCCTGCTCTGCGCACCTCATCGTCGGCGCCGACGGCCCAGACAGCGTCGCCGGCCTGCTGGCGGAAAAGGCGGAGGAGCTGGACGCGGCGGCGATCGTCGTGGCCAGCCACGGGAGGCAGGGCCTGCAGGAGTTTTTCCTCGGCTCGGTGACGCGCACACTGCTGCGGCGCTCGCGCGGCGTGCCGGTCGTGGTTTACCGGCAGCCACATGCGGGCGGCTGAGGGCCTGCCTGGCCCCTCACGCACACACGCGCCGGGCGCTCATGCCCGGCAGCACCGCTCGGCTAGGCGCGCGCCGCCGCAGCAATCGCTGCGGGCCCGGGCGAGGGCAGGGTTGCGCGCAAAGAACTGGATGACGACTCAAAACTTGAGTTTTGTGCCGCTCGTTGCTGCGCTGAACAGCGCGGCGGCGCTGAGGTTGAGCGCGGCGGTCGCTGCAAACACGGCCCCGTACGACCCGCTCGCGTCGGCCAGCCAGCCGGCCGCGAGGTTGCCGAGGATGCCGACGGCGATGGAGCAGCTGTTGGTCAGTCCGATGACCTGCGGGCGGGGGACACGGGGGCGCGTGAGCGCGGCGGCAGCAACACGTCGCCGCAGCTGCGCGGGAGCCGCGCGCGCCCGCCGCCCGGCCCCGGCGCCCGCCGCGCCGCCGCGCCGCACCACGCCCGCGTTGGCTCCGCAGACGTCCTGCAGGTGCGCGTGGAAGCCGCTGTGGGAGGCGCTGTAGCACGCGAGCGCGCCGGTCAGGCACGCCACGGCGAGCGCCGTGCTCGGGGCCGGTGCGCAGGCGAGCGGCAGCACCGACAGCGCGCCGCCGAGGAAGCAGACGTTTTGGAACAGCCGCCGCACGCCCAGCGTCGGCCGGCCGGCCGCGATCAGCGCGTCGGCCGCGCGGCCGGCGAGGGGCCCCGACAGCGTCGCAAAGAGCCAGGGCACGGACGAGAGCAGCCCCGTCGTCGTCGCGGCCGCGCCCGCGCCGCCCACCGCGGTGAGGATGAGGGGCACAAAGTTGAGCAGGATGAAGAACGACCAGCTGGGCAGGCGGGGCACGTGGGGGGGGGCGCGGGGGCGGAGCAGGGCGGGGCGGAGCGGGGCGGGGCGGAGCAGGGCGCCGCGACGGCGTCAGCCGCAGGGCGCGCGCGCCGGCGCCGGCGGGGCCACGGCGCGCAGCGGCGCGCGTGCGCGGGCGCACCCCATCACGGCGTGCGTGTAGCACAGCACGCCGAGCTGCCGCCAGGTCTCGCCCGGCAGCTGCGACAGCTGCCAGCCGCCCGGCTGCTGTGCCGGCAGGCGCTTGCCGGCTGCGTCGACGCCCGGCGGCGCCGCAGCAGCCGCCGCGCCGGCCGCGCTGGCCGCGGGCAGGGTGGCAGCGCCCAGGGCAGCCCACGCGAGGCCCGCCGCGCCCTGCGCGCGACGGCGAGCGCGCGTGGGCCGCGGGCTGGCACGGCCCGCGCGCGCGACGCGCTGCCGCGCCAGCGCCGGCGCACCGTGACGAGGAACGCGCCGGGCAGGCCGACCGCCAGGGCGAGGGGCGGCGTCAGCGCGAGGCCCAGCACGCCGCCTGCGCGGCGCGGCGCAGGCGTCAGCGCGGGCGTCAGCGCGGCAGGGGTGCTGGCGCGGCGCTGGCGCACGCCCGCGCCCCTCGGTGTCGCACCCAGGTTGAACGCCGCGTACACGCCCGACACGGCGCCGCCGCGCTGCGCCGCGGGGACACGCTGCGCGCTGACGGCGGTGACGCAGGGCATCGCGGCGGCGGACGCGAGGCCCATGACCGCCCGCGCGCACACCAGCGCCGCGAGCCCGCCCGCCGTCGCCGCGCCGGGCAACGCGCCGACCGCGGTCGCCGCGGTCGCCGCGGACCACACGGCCAGGCTGGCGACGAGCAAGCGCGCGCCGAGCGTGTCGGCGAGGCGGCCCGCGGGCAGCTGGCCGATCAGGTAGAACAGCAGCCCCGCCGCCTGCACCGACCCCGCCGCGCTCGGCGACAGCCCGAGCTGAGGCAGCAGCACGCTGAAGGCGTTGCGGTGCACGTTGCAGAGCAGCAGTGCGCCCGCGGTAAAGCGCATCGCCGGCCGCCACGCGCCGCCATCGCCGGCCGCCCCGCTGCCGCCGGCGCCGTCGGCCGCCGCCGCCGCCGCCGCCGCGCGCGGGGCGGGCGCCGTCCGCGGCGCCGGAGCCGCGCGCTGCCGCCGCGCCGTCGGCAGCAGAGAGCGGCGGCCGCCAGCTCCGGCCGGCAACGACGCCGCCGCCCTGGCGGCCTGCATCGCGCCGGCACCCGGGCGAGCCGCTGCTGCTGCCGCCGCCGGCAGTTGCGCCGGCGGTTGCAAATACCACGCCGCCGGCGCTGCGCAATGTCGAACGCACGGGCGACCGAACGAGCGGGCCCCGGGCCTCTGCGACGGTTGTCACCGGCAAAGCGGCGCCGCTGAATGTGACACGCGCCGTAGCGCCCTGAGCCTCGGCGCCGCGGGCCTGGGCCGCCGCTCTCGTGACCGCGGCCGTCATAGCCGTTCCGTGACGGCAGCACGCGGCCGTCCGCGATCGCCGGCGCGCAGCGGCAGCGGCAGCGGCGGCGGCGGCGGTGGCAGCAGCGACCGCCGGCGGTCGCATGTAGCCAGCCGCGCGAGCGTGAGCCGTGCACCACGACCGCATGGCCCCGCAGGCGCCCGGACGGGGCCTGGGCCTGGCGCTGGGCGCGGCGGCGGGCGCGGCGCTGGTCGGCGCCGTCGCGTGGCGCGCGACGCGGCCGGCCCGCCGGCACGCGATCGTGGTGCTGCTGGACGGCCCCGCCGGACCCGCCAAGCGCGGCCTGGCGCTGAGCCACGAGCGCGGCGCGCCGCTGGAGGCGCTGCTCGGCGCCGTCGCGGCCAAGGCGCAGCTGCAGCGCGGCGCGCTCGTGCTGCACGGGTCCGCGAGCAAGGCGCCGCTGCCGCCCGGCGGCGCGCTCGACGCGGCGCTCGACGCCGAGGCGGCGGCGGCCGGCGGCACCGCGGTGCTGCTCGCGACGACGGCCCCGGGCGGCCTCAGCGCCGCGGCGCGGGCCGCGCGCCCGCTGTCGGCGCCGCCGTGGGCACCGCGCTGGGTGCCGGGTCTGGGGCACCGCCTGCACTTCATGGGGCGGGCGGCAAACCCCTTCTACAACCTCGCGGCCAACGCCTTCCCCCGGGCGCCGCGCACCGCACGCTCGCGCTCGTCGTCGGCGGGCGGCGCATGGGCGCCGACCTCGTGGCGCGCGGCGTCGTCGACGCGCCGCACCACGGCACCGCGCTGGTCGCGACGGCCGACCCGGAGGTCGTGGCGGAGCTGCTCGACCGGCAGGCGCGGTTGGGGAGGGGGAGGGGCGCTCGCGGCGGCGGGGGCGGCGCGGTGCGTGCGGCGCGCGAGGGTCGGCGCCGCCGACGCCCGCCTCCTCTGCCCCCTTGTGCTCGCCTCCCTCGCCCAGGACGACTTTGTGAAGATGTGGGACCGACAGCAGCAGCTCGCGGTGCAGCGCATCTCGGGTGCGCGCGCGCGCGCGCGGGGGCCGCCGCGCGGGCCGTGCCGCCGCTCCGCCCACACCGCCCGCCCCGCCTGCCCTGCCCCTGGGCGTTGGCCGCGCACGCAGACAACGGCCTCTTCACCAGCAGCACGACGCACCCCGACTGGCAGACGGGGCGCGGCCTGCTGGCTCGGGGGTTCAACACGCTCAAGCTGTCCAGCTACTGGGGCCTCGTGCTCGCCAAGGCGCGCGGCTTCATGCAGGAGTGGGCGCGGTGAGCGCGCCGCACCGCCCGCGCGCCCCGCCCACGCGCCGTGCAGGGGCGGCGTCCTTGCCGACGCGCCGCCGCCGCCGCCGCCGCCGCCGCCCGCCGCCGCCGCCGCCGCCGCCGCCGCCGCCGCCGCCGCCGCCGCCGCCGCCGCCGCCGCCGCCGCCGCCGCCGCGCCGCCGCCGCCGCCGCCGCCGCCGCCGCCGCCGCCGCGCCGCCGCCGCCGCCGCCGCCGCCGCCGCCGCCGCCGCCCGCCGCCGCCGCCGCCGCCGCCGCCGCCGCCGCCGCCGCCGCCGCCGCCGCCGCCGCCGCCGCGCCGCCGCCGCCGCCGCCGCCCGCCGCCGCCGCCGCCGCCGCCCGCCGCGCGCGCCGCCGCCGCCGCCGCCGCCGCCGCCGCCGCCGCCGCCGCCGCCGCCGCCCCCGCCGCCGCCGCTGCAGCTTCCCGCCCGGCAGCGTCGTGGTCGACGTGAACGAGTGGCTCGCGGCCATGGCCAGCGACGCGGTCGTGTTCGCGGCGACGGGCTGGGACATGCGCAACCTGGAGCGCAAGGGCTGCGGTGCGCGGCGCTGCGGCGGCTCCGTGGCGGCGCCACGGCGGCGCCGCGGCGGCTCCGCGGCGGCGGCGCGCAGCTCGCGCATGGCCGCGCGCGTGCGAGCCACGTCGCCCGCCCCCTGTGTCGCAGGCGACGCGGTGCACCCGTTCCTGTCTGCGTTCAAGTTTGGGCTGCGCTTTGCGCTGGGCCTCATCAGCCCGGTCGAGGCGCTGGGCGGGTGGGGCCCCGTGCTCAACCCGCTCACCTCCACGCGGCGCGCCATGGAGGCCAAGTTCGCAGCAGCGCGCAAGGTGGCGGCGCCGGCAGCGCGGCGCCGCGGCGGCGCGGCGCGGCGCGCGGGCCCGCTGCCTGCCGCCAGGGGCGCGGGGGGCGGCGCGCCGGCCGCCGGGGCGCTCCTGGGGGCGCCGCCCCATCCGCACCGCCCCCACCTCCCCCCCCCCTCTTCCCGGCACCAGGTGTGTGAGGACATGGTGGAGATGATGTGCGAGGCAACGCGCCGGTGCGCGCCGCCAGCGCACGTGCCGCCAGCGCACGCGGCGCCAGCGCCTGCAGCGCCGCCGGTGGTGGGCCGCCCGCCCGTGCTCCCCCGACCTCGCGCCGCCCGCCGCGCGCGCAGGGGCGAGCTGGGCGGCGGCGCGCGCAGCGTGCTGAGCAGCCTGCTATGCGACGTAAGCCCGAGCAGCGGGCAGTACGTGCGCCAGCGCTGCGTGTATGGTCACATGATCAACCTCCTCGTCGCGGGTGACACACACCGCACGCGCGCGCGCGCGCGCGCAGGCCTGAGGGGGGGGGAGGGGCGGGCGCCAGCCGCGGCCGCCGCCCACGCCCGCCGCCGCCCGCCCGCCTGCCCCCGCAGGGCACGAGACCACCGCCGCCAGGTGCGTGCTGCCGGCCGCGCGCTGGCCCCCCTCTGCCCCTTTCAGCCTTGACCCTAAACCCTGCCCCCTGCCACCCCCTAAACCCCAGCCTTGGCTTTCTCATTTACTATCTCGCCGCCAACCCCCAGTGGGAGGACGCCGTGCGCGCAGAGGCGCGGGTGCGCCGGCGGCGCGCACGCGGCGGCGGCGGCGGCGGCGGCGGCACACGCGCCGCTCTCGCGGCCCCGCGCGCTCCCCACGCTCTTCTTGCGCGCGCCTGCGCCGCGGCGCGCAGGCGGTGCTGGGCGGGCGGGGCGAGCTGCGGCTGGAGGACCTGCCGCGCCTGGTGACGGCGGAGGCGTGCTTCCGTGAGGTGCTGCGCCTGCACCCGCCCGTGGCGCTCGTCAACCGCGACGCGGCGGCGCCCGTGAGCCTGGCCAGCCGCTGGCTGCTGCAGCGCGGGCAGCGCGTCGCGGTGCTGCTCGCGGCGCTGCACCGCGACGAGGCGACCTGGGGCGGGCGCTTCGGCGACGTCAACGCCTTCAACCCGGACCGCTTCATGCCCGGTGCGCCGCGCGCCGCTGCGCCCCCAGCGCCGCGCTGCGCGCGACGCTGACCGCGACGCTGACCGCGCTGACCGCCCGCGCCGCCGCGCTGCGCCGTGCGCAGGCGCCGACGCGGGGCGGCACCCGTGCGCGTACCTGCCGTGGGGCATGGGCGTGCGCGCCTGCATCGGGCAGTCGTTTGCGCTGATGGAGGCCAAGGCCTGGATCGTGGCCGTCTACGACCGCTTCACGCTGCGCCTGCCGCCCGGCTTTGTGTTCAAGCCCAGCCACGTCGAGGGCGGCGCCGCGCCCGTGCTGGAGGGCCTCGCCGTGCAGGCGCGCGGCGGTGGCCGCGCGGCGGCGGCGGCGGCGCGCGCGCGCGCGCGCGGCACGCAGCCCGCGGCCGAACCCCCCCCCCCCCCCTCGCCCCTCCCCCTGCCGCGCAGGTCCTGCCCGCGCCCGGCGCGCGCCTGCCGCCCCCTGTGGCGCGCGCGCCCGGCCTGTTTGGCGCGGCGCCTGGCGGCAGCGGCAGCGCGCCCTGCAGCCGGGCGGGCAGCTTCACGCGGCACAGCAGCCTGCCCCCCGACGGCGCCGAGCCGCCGAGCACGGTCGCCGCGCTCGCTGCCGCCAACGGCGACGGCGCGCCCTCCTCGCCGCTGCGCGGCGCTGCGGCGGCGGCAGCGGTGGCGGCGGCGGCGCAGCTGTTTGACGCGCCGCCCGGCAGCCCGCCGCGCGCGGCCGTCAGTGGCGGCGGCGCCGCCGCCGCTGCCGCCGAGGCGGGCGGGCGGCTCGGCACGCCGCTGCTCGTGCTGTACGGCAGCAACGCAGGGACGTGCGAGGCCTTTGCCGACCTGCTCGTCGACCAGGCCGCCGCGGCGGGCTTTGACGCGCGCGCCGCGCCGCTGGACAGCGTGGTCACCGGCGGCGCGCCCAGGCCGCGCGGCGGCGGCGGCGGCGGCGGCGGCGGCGCCGGCTCGCCGCGCCCGGCGGCGCCGCAGCGGTCGGCGGCGGCGAGGCCGCGCCGCTGGCCGCGGCGCTGCCGGGCGCGGGCGCGGTGGCTGTGATCGCGAGCACCTACAACGGGCACCCGCCCGACAACGCGGCGCGCTTTGCGGCCTGGCTCGACGCCGCGGCGGCGGCGGGCGCCGGCGCGGGCGGCGTGACGTATGCCGTTTTTGGCGTCGGCGACAGCAAATGGGAGACCTTCCAGGCGTTCGCCAAGTGCGCGCGCCACGACGTGGCCAGGGCAGGGGGCTCGGAGCGACGACGGCCGCGGCCGGCGCGCGCCCGCCGCCGGCACGCCCTGACACGCCGCCCCCCGCGTCTCGCAGGCGCGTGGACGCGCGGCTCGCGGCCGCGGGCGGCTCGCGGCTGCGCGGCCTCGCGGGCGTGGACGTGAGCGGGGCGGGCTTTGCGGAGGCGTTTGAGACGTGGCAGGCCGACCTGGTGGCCGAGCTGCTCGTGCACTTCAACGTGAGTGACCACCACCACGCGCTGCCGAATGCGCCGCTGCCGCCTGCGCGCGCCCACGCGCCGCCGCCGCCCGGGCTCGCCGCGCCGCAGGTGCCGCAGCTGGACGGCGCGTTGGGCGCCGCGCCGGACGGCGGCGCGCGCGGCAAGCAGCGCGTCATCTTGGAGCTGCTGCCCGACACGCACCCGGGCGCGGCGCTGGAGACGGTGGTGCCGCAGCTGCAGGCCATGCGCGGCCGCGGCATCTCCGTGGACGGCCTGCCGCTCGACTTCACCGCGCACCTGCTGCGCGTCACGGCGGCGCGGCAGCTGCAGGCGGCCGACTCGGGGCGGTTCACACGGCACGTGGAGCTGGCGCTGCCGCCGGGCATGACCTACGTCGCGGGCGCGCACCTCGAGGTCACGCCGGCCAACAGCCCCCACATCGTTGACTTTGCGCTGGGCCTGCTGGGCCTCAAGGGCGACGAGGCCGTGCGCTGGACGCCGTCGGCGGCGCAGGACTCTGCCTGCACGCCCTGCTCGTTTGTGTCCAGCAGCCGCCAGGCGCTGACCTTTCTCGCCGAGCTCAGCGCGACGCCGACGCGGCGCCAGGTCGCGTGGCTGGCCTCGGCCTGCCCCTGCCCGCCCGAGGCGGCGGCGCTGTGGGAGCTCGCGGGCGAGGCGGGGTACAAGGACGCCGTCCTCGCGCGCCGCGTCACCAGCCTGGAGCTTCTCGCGGCGCACACGTCGCTCCTGGCCGTGCTGGACCTGCCCGCCCTGCTCAACTTCCTCCCTCGCCTCAAGCCGCGCTATTACTCCATATCCTCCAGCCCGCGCACCGCGCCAAACAGGCGCGCAGCCGCACGCACGCGCGCACGTGCCTCGCCCACCTGCCGCGCCCCACACTGCGGGGCGGGCGACGGGCAGCGCGCCGGGGGCCGTGCGCCCAGCCCGCCGCGCCGCGCCGCTCCGCGCCGCGCCGCGCCGCGCAGGGTGTGCATCACGGTCGCGCGCGTCGATTTCACGACGCCCACGGGCCGCCTGCACCGCGGGCCCGGCTCCTGCACCTGCCACGACGTCGAGGCGCGCCGCCGGCAGCGCCGCCGGCAGCGCGCGCGGGCGGCTGGCGTGCGGTGCGCTGGCGCACGCGCGAGCGCCGCCGCGCCGCCGCGCCGCCCCGCCACAGGTGGGGCAGTTTGTGCTCGGCACCGTGAGCGACCTGCAGAGCGCGTTCCGGCTGCCCGCCGACCTGCGCGTGCCGGTGGTGATGGTCGGCGGCGGCACGGGCGTGGCGCCCTTCGTGGCGTTCCTGGAGGAGCGGGACGCGGCGCGCCGGGCGGGCGAGGCGCTGGGGCCGGCGCACCTGTTCTTTGGCTGCCGGTCGCCGCGTGACTTCATCTACCGCGAGCGCCTCGAGGCCTGGCGGCAGTCAGGCGTGCTCAGCGGCCTGCACGTTGCGTTTAGCCGCGAGGGGCCGTGCAAGGTGCGGGCGGCGCGGCGGCGCGCGCAGGCGCGGCGCGCCCGCCCGCGCGCGCGGCCGGCCGACGCGTCCCCGGCCGCCCCCCTGCCCGTCCCCCGCCCGCCCCGCGCCCGCCCGCCCCGCAGGTATACGTGCAGGACCTCATCCGGCAGCAGGCGGCGGCGCTGTGGGAGCTGCTGGACGGCGGGCGCGGCGTCGTGTTTGTGTGCGGCGACGCGCGGCGCATGGCGCCGGGCGTGGCGTCGGCGTTCTGCGACGTCGCGCGCGACGCGGGCGGCCGCAGCGACGGCAGCGCGTCCGCGTGGCTGGGCAGCCTGCGCGAGGCGGGGCGGTACCTGGAGGACGTGTGGTGCTGAGGCGCCGCGTGCGGGGCGGCAATGAGCAGGGGGTGAACCGGGGGACTGCCCGCCGCGCGCAGCGCGCTGAGACGGCGCTCGCGGTCGGCGTTGACGGCTGGCACGCACTGACCGCCAGACTGCGCGGCGCCGGAGCACTGTGCTGAACCCTCGCATCGCCGCACGTCGCGTCCGACATGACTCGCCATACATCATCGCATGACTGAGGGCGGCGCCTGTTACTCAGCTTTGCCCGGGCCGCCCGCGCACGCACGATCGCGGCGCCTGCCCGCGCCCGTCGGTGCTACATGTAGTGGATGACGCGCCGCATGTTGGCAGCCTTCACCGCGTCAGCCTCGTTGCACGCGCGCTCGCTGCGGCGCGGCGCGGCGCGGCGCGGGCGGGCGGCGTCGGCGGGCGCCGCGGCCAGTCGGCGCCACGCCGTCCCGCAGCCCAGCCAGGGGGGGGGGCAGCCCGCCGCCCCGCCCCTGCCGCCGCTCCGCGTGACCGCCGCCATGCCCCCGCGCCGCGCCTGCCGCGCCCCCCACCCCCACCCCCGCGCGCGGCTGCGTGCGGGCGCCGTGCCGGGGCGGTGGTCGCACCTGAGGACCTGCTTGATGCGCCCCATGCTGCGCTTGACCGCCTTGTAGCGCCCGAGGTAGGCGGGGCGCTTGGCGCTCACGCGCCGCGTCGCGACCTCGGACGCGCCCTCCCACGCCATCTGCGTGAGCAGCATGTTGCGCTCACGCAGGCAGACGTACCACAGCGTGTGCAGGTCGCCCCACGACTTGTGCCGCAGCTCGGCCGCCTCCCACGCGCGCCCTGCGCGCGCCCGTGGGCATGTCAGCGAGCGCGCGCGGCCTGCTAGCGAGCGCGCGCCGCGGCCGCCCCGCCGCCGCCCCCCCCCCCCTCCCCATCGCCGCCGCCGGCCCGCGCACCGTAGCCCTCGTTTTCGCTCGAGTCCAGGAAGTCGCGCAGGCCCGCGCCGGCCGGCGCCGAGCTGGCCACGCTCCGCGCCGGCGCTGCTGCTGCCGCTGCTGCTGCCGCTGCTGCCGCCGTGGCCGCGCCGCCGCTGGCGGCCGCTCGCCGCCCCAGAGCCAGCAGCATGCGGCCGCGCTGCTTCAAACCGCTGAACTGACGCGCGTGGCGCGGCGCTCGCGGGCTGCACAGGGGCAGCGCACACCGCGGTCAGCTGCTGCCGGGCGCCGCGCCGGGCTGGCGCTGCTGCTGCTGCGCTGCCGCCGCCGGCTGCTGCGGCGCCCGCACGGCCACGCCCGGGCGCGTGCGCCGCGCAACCGTGTGATCACGTCAAGGGCGTGGTCGGGCAGCGCACAGCGGCGGCAGGCTGCAGAACGCAGCGGCGGCTGGGTTGAGGCGGCGAGCTTGGAGCGGCTGGGAGGAGGCTCACGCGGCGTGGGTGGGCGTGACCAGCTCTGCCGTGCTCGGCGATCGGGGGGCTCAAATGCGCCGGCGGCGCAGGGCTTTGCACGCGCTGCACCACCGCCGCGCGCCCGGGCACGCGAACACACTGAGGGTGTGGGGCTCCCCTCCCCTCATCGCTCCAGGTCGGCCAGGAACTCGGCCTCGCTGCGCGTCGCGCCGCAGACGCTGCACTCGAGCACCTCCGGGCACGCGCCGGGTATGGCGGCGAGCGTGCCGAAGCAGCCGGGCGCGGGGCAGACGTACTTCAGCATGAACAGGCTCAGGTACCCCGGCTCGAGCGCCACAGGCACAGCCCCCGGCTCAAGACCACCCGGCACAGGCCCGGCCGGGCCGCCGGCGCCCCGCGGCGGCGCGTGCGGCGGGTCTGGCGGGGCGTCGTGCATGTGGTCGTCGCTCGCGGCGGCGCCGGCGTCGCACTCGCCGCTGCCCTCGCCGCCGCTGTCGTCGTCCGTCTCCCACTCGCCGCTGCTCTCGCCGCCCGCCTGCCACTCGGGGCTGGCCTCCAGCAGGCAGCGCGGGCAGGCGCAGGTGAAGCCGTAGACCTGCGCCACACACACACACACACACCGCCAGCGGGCGGCGGCGGGGCGGGGTCGGCGCGCCCGCCTGCGCCCTGCGCCTCCTGCGCGCGTGCTGCCCGCCGGCGCGTGCCCGCCGCCCCGCGTGCGCAGCCGCGCCGCACGCCGCACCTGCTGCGCCTGCGCCTGGCGCTCCTCGAGGCCCCAGTGCAGCGGGAAGTAGCTCTGCAAGACCTCGCTGCCCGCCGGCAGCGCGTGCAGCGCGCGCAGCACGACCGCCGTGCTGCTTGCGCCGCCGGGCGGGCCGCGCGGCGCCGCCGCGGCCGGCGCGCCCGCCGGCGGCGGCGGCGCCGGCGCGGCGCCGGCGCGGCCGGGCCAGGCCGCGGGCCAGCGGCCGCCGCTGGGGCGTCGAGGGCGTCGAAGCGCGCGACGTTGGGCAGGCACTCGTGGTTGACCAGCGCCGCGGCGGCGTAGATCCCGCTGCCGCGCAGCACGCGCGACCCGTCGGCGCCCTGGTGCGACCGCGGCGCGAGCAGGCCGTAGCTGTTCAGGCCCTCCTTGGCCAGCAGCGCGCCCGCCTCGCCCAGCGACAGCCCGCACCCGCCGCCCAGCGCGGCGCGGCCCAGCGCCGGCGCCAGCGCCGCCGCCTGCTGCAGCGTGGCGGGCGTGGCCTCGCCACAGAGCGACATCAGCGCCGCAAAGCCTGCGACGGGCGGGCGCGGCCGGCCGCGTGTCGGCGGCGGCCGCCTGGGGCGGGTGCACACTCCACACATGCAGGACGCGCGCGCACCCGACGCCTGGTGCTGCCCCTGCGCGTCGCTGAGCTTCATGCACGCCGCCTGGATGAGGAAGCGCAGCGCGCCCTGCGCCTCGCCGCCGCCCGGCACCGCGGCCAGCTCCGCGTACGCCCTGCGCCGGCGGCAGCGCCGGCGGTTGCTGGTGCTGGTCATCAGCTGCTGCTGGGCGCGTCCAGTACCGCCCCCGCAGCGTGCACGAACCTGCAGGTCGCCGGCGCGTGCACCCACGGCGTCGCGGCCGCCGCTGCCTGGCACGCCGCGGAGCAAAACGTCGCCTGGCCGCAGTCCCGACAGTGCAGCGCGCCTGCGGGCGGAGGCGCCGTCTGGCAGGGGCTGTCGGCGCGCCAGCGCGCCCCCGCAGGGCCGCCCGCCATCTGCTGCTGCCGCCCCCGCCCGCCCTCGCCTGGCGCGCCCTCCAGCCAGGCCAGGCAGTTGACACAGGCGTGCTGCTTGGCCTCCTGCGCCACGGTGAGCAGGAGGGGCTCCTCCACGAGCACCACCTCGCCCGCCGCCACCGGCCGCGTCGTCACGAGCCCCCGCCCGCGCCCGGGGAGCTGCTGCACCTCCACGCAAGACGCCATGGCACGAGAGGCTAGTCGGAGAGAGTGGGGGCGACGCGCGGCGGCGCCGGCGGCTGCCGCGCGCCGCGCGCTCTGCGCTGCACCGCCGCAGCGTTCAAAGTCGCGGTCGAGCCCGCAGCCAACTGAGGCGCGTCCGCTGAGCGACCGCCCGCCCGCACTTGATCACCGCCACCTGCGCACGCACCACGCGCCCAGCGCCCAGCAGCGCCCAGCGGAGCGACCGCCGCAGCGCAGCAGCATGGCCTCGCCCGCCCCCGGCCCCGCGCTGCCCTGGGGCGCGCCCACCGACGCTGGTGTCGCGCCGGACATCGACGGCGCGCGCGCGGCGGGCGAGGCGGACGCCGGTGCCCCCGCCCTGGCCGCCGCGGAGCAGCTGGGCCTCGCCCTGGGCGCGCGCGTGGAGGTGGGCGCCGGGCCGAGCGCCCCCAGCGCGCACGGGGACCCGCCTGACCGCTGGCCCGGCCGCGCAGGTGCTTTGGACCGTCCACGGCGGCGAGAGCACGAGCTACGACCGGGTGCGCTGCTGCTGCCACGCCGCGCAGCATGCGCGCGCTCTGCGGCGGGCCGCGGCGGCCGACCAAGCAAGGGGCCAGCGCCTTTGCGGTCGGTGCGGGCCCGACCGCGCGCACGTGCGCCGCCGCGCGCCGCCGGCGCGCCGCCGGCCGCAGTGGTGGGGCGCCACCATCGAGCCCGTGGCGCCGCAGTCGCCCGCCAGCACGTCGGGGGCGGTCGCCGGGCCGCAGTACACGCTGCGGTGAGGCCAGCGGGCGCGCGCGCTGGCGCCGCCGCGCCGCGCTGGCCAGGGCGCGGGCGGCCGAGCGCCGCGCTGCGGACGCTGCGCCGCGTGTTGACCGGCCTGGCGCCCGGCCGCCGCCCGCGCGCAGCTACGACCCCGCGCCCGCAGAGGGGTTTGACGAGGAGGAGATCGCGCGCGTGGCGGTGCTGGCGGACCGTGAGCTGCCGGGCGCTGGGCCCTGCTGCGTTGGCAGCCCGCCTGGCCGCCGCCTGGCCGCCCGGCTCACGGCCGCCGCCGCCCGCGCGGCCCCGCCGCCGCCGCCGCGGCCGCCGCCGCCCAGACCGCCTGCTGGACCTGGCCAGCGGCGACGTGATGGTGTGGCGGCGCGAGGGCGAGGCGTACGAGCAGGCAGAGGAGGAGGAGGAGGGCGAGGAGGGCGAGGAGGGCGCCGGCGCGGAGCGCACCTCCGTGACGATGGCGGAGCTCGCGGCGGGGTGGGGCCGCGGCGCGGCGCGGCGCGGGGCGGCGAGGGCGCGCACAGCCCCCGCGCACAGCCCCCGCGCACAGCCCCTCGCCCCCCTGTCGGCGCCCACGCCCGCCCTCACCCGCCCGCGCGCGGCGCGCAGCATCACTGACGCCGACGTCGCGGAGGAGGAGGCGGGCCTGGCGGCGGCGCTGGCGGCGGCGGGCCCCGCGGGGCGTGACGTGGCGGCGGGGTACCGCGACTTTGTGGACGGCCTCAAGTGCGTGCGCGGGCGGAGAGGGTGGGGCAGAGGGGTGGGCTGTGCGGCTGGGGCGCTCGCCGGCCTGCCAGCGCAGCGCACGTGCTCGCCGTCCCCATCCCTCTCCCCCTGCCCCCTCCCTCCCCCCGCCGGGCGGCAGGGCGTTCATCGCGGCCAAGGCGTCGTCCGGCGGCGAGGGCGGCGAGGGCGTGACGATCACCAAGGCCGACATGGAGGAGTTCAAGGCCATCATGATGACCGCGCAGCGCGCACGCACCGCGCGCGGCTAGAGGGAACCAGGAGGGAGGCGGGCGGGCGTGTACAACACCGACGGCGGGTCGATCGGCGCCGCGCAGGCGCGCGGGGAAAGTGCGGCGCGGCAGCGCGCCGGGCGGCGTGGCGTGGGTGTGCAACCGCGGGCGGGCCCCCCGACGTGCTGCCGGCGAGCATAGCCCCGGCGCGGCGCGTCGCGCTCGGCCGCGGCGGCGCAGCGCCGTTGTGCCCCGCAGCGCTCGGCGGCCCTCGCGAAGCGCCGCGACGCGCCGCTTCGCACCTCCCGCTCCTCGCTCCCCGCTCCGCGCCGCTCGCGCGCTGCTAGCTGCTGCCCGCGCGCGCACCCGCGCACCCGCGCATCCCGCGCCGATGGCGGCCTGCGCGACCTCCGGCGCGCGCCTGGGCGGTGCCAGCGTCGCCCCGGCCTGCCGCGCTGGCCGGCGCGTCGCGGTGCGCGCCGCCCCGGCCGCGCAGACGCTGGCAGCGCCCGTGCGCGTCGTGGAGCAGGGCGCGGCGACGCTGCGCGGGACGGTGCGCAAGGTCAACGAGGTGAGGCGCGGATTGCCGGGGCGCGCGGGCCGCGCGGAGCCCGGCGGCGCAGCGCAGGCGGCGCCGCTGCTCGCGCGCCGCTGCCGCTCACGCCGCCGCCCCGCCGCCTGCGCTTTGTCCCCCGGCAGGACCGCTATGAGGTCAAGGTGACGCCCGGCGCGGGCGCGGGGCAGCCCTTCGCCTTTGCTGGCGTCTACGACGGCCACGGCGGCAGCGCGGTCGCGGAGTGGCTCGCCGCCAACCTCTCTGGCGTCGTGGCAAAGGAGCTCGCCAGCGGCGCGCCGCCCGAGGCCGCCATCGCCGAGGCGTACCGCCAGGCCGACAAGCAGCTGCTCGTCTCCAAGGGCTTCCTGGGCCTCGGTGCGCGCACGGCGGGCGCGCACCCGCCCGCGCGCGGCGGGCGGCCCCGCGCGGCAGCGGGCTGACGCTGACGCCGCGCCGCCGCGCGGTCGCCCAGGCGAGCGCGGCATCGGCGGCAGCAAGTGCGGCGCGACGGCGGTCAACGCGCTGCTCCTGGCCGCGCCCGACGGCTCGACCCGCCTGCTCACCGCCAACGTCGGCGACGCGCGCATCCTGCTCGTGCGCGGCGGCGCGGCGGTCTGCCTCACCGAGGAGCACGTGCCCGACAAGTGAGCCTGCGCCCCGCGCGGCGGCGGCGGCGTGCGAGCGAGCGCCGGCGGGGGCAGCAGCAGGCGCTCACGCCCCCCCCCCTCCTGCCCTCCCTGGCCGTCGTGCGCAGGGAGTCTGAGCGCCTGCGCATCGAGGCGCAGAACCCCAACCCCAAGATGCCCATGGTGCGCTACGCGGGCGGCACGTGGCGCGTGGGCGGCCTGCTCGCGCTGTCGCGCGCGTTTGGCGACAGCTACCTCAAGGGCAGCCTCCAGTTTGAGGGCATCGCCTCTGGCAGCGACGGCTATTCGTCTGGCTTCGGCGTCGTCGCGGAGCCGTTCACGACGCTCACGCCCCTCACCCGCGACGACGCCTACCTCGTCCTCGCCAGCGACGGCCTCTTCGCGGGTGCGCAGCCGCCGCAGCCGCAGCCGGACCGCCCCCGCGCAGGGGCGGCCGCCGCCGGCGCGCGCGCCGCGCTCTGCGGGGCGTGGCGCCGCCGCCTCATCCGCGCCCCTGCCCGCCCGCGCACCCGCGGCAGAGGAGGCGCGCGGCGGCGGCGGCGGGCTGGACGACGCGGGCGTGGCGGAGCTGTGCGCCGCGGCGGGCGCGGGCACGTCGTGCGAGGCGCTGGCCGCGACGCTGGCGAAGACCGCGGTCAAGGTGGGCAGCACGGACGACGTGACGGTCGTGGTGCTGCGCCTCGGCGCGTGAGCGGCGCGAGCCGCAGCAGGGGCGCGCGGCGCCTCGAGGCGTGCAGCCACAAGAGGCGGCGCGGGGCGCGAGCGGAGCGAGCTGCAGCGTGCTCCCACAGCGCGGGGGCGCGCCTGGAGCGTGAGCGGAGGGGAGGGCGCGTCGGTGTACCATTTGAGGGTGGGAGGGCGCGGGGTTTTGCTGACCCGCGGCGAGTGGTGACGTGTGGTGGTGGGTCTTGAGCTGTTCCGCGCGCGGGGGCGCAGGCGCGGCGATCTCAGTCGCCCGCCGCCGCCCCACTTTTGCTGTCCGGCACCGCGGGAGTGCGCGAGCTGTAATCAGTTGCCCGCGCGGCGGCTCAGCCGCCCTGCTCCAGGTGCGCCTTGGCCGCCGCGAGCAGCGCGTCCAGCTGGCTCCTGAAGCCGTCCAGCTCCGCCGCCTTGGCCGCCAGGCGCGCCTCGTAGTGCGCGACGACCGCGCCCAGCTCAGCGCCGCCCAGCCCCGGCAGCAGGCCGAGCTGCTGCTGCGACTGCGACTGCGTCTGCGACTGCTGGAGCGACTGCTGCCGCTGCGCCGCCTCCAGGCTGGCGAGCTTGCGCTCCAGCGCGTCAAATGCCGCAGCGCTGGGGCCCCACCCGGCGCCGCTGCGCGCCATCGCGAGCTCGTGCCGCGCTGCGGCCGCCTCGGCGTGCGCGGCGTGCAGCGCCTGTTGGCAGCGGGCGGGCGGGCGGCTGCGGTGGGCGCGAGCGCGCGCGCGTGCGCACGCAGGCCGCGCTCTGCGCCACGGACCTCGTCCAGCGCCGCCACGCGCTCCCGCCAGCGCGCGGCCTCCCGAGCGGCGGCCTCCTCCGCCACCGCCAGCAGCGACGGCAGCGCGGGCGCCGCCAGCTGCTGCTGCTGCTGCTGCTGCTGCAGGCTGGTCGCCTGCGCCGCCGCGTTGCGCAGCCGCGCGGGCGAGGCGGCCGCCGCCTGGTCGCGCTGCGCGGCCGCCTCGCGCAGGGCGGCCAGCGCGGCCTTGAGCGCCTCGTTCTCACTCTCCAGCTCAGCACACAGCGCGGGCCAGCTGCTGGCCGCGCCTGCGGGCTTGGGTGGCAGCGGCGGTGCGGCGCGCGGCGGCACATCGGCGGCGCTCTGCACGTCGGCGCGCTGCTCCAGCGCGCTGCGAGCGGCGCTGCGCCGGCTGCTGCTGCCGGCGCGGCTGTCGGCCTCCCGCGGCGAGCCAGCTGGGCTGCCGCCGTCAGCGCTGCCGCTGCTGCTGGCGGCGCCCTCCGAGTGCGACCGCGGCGGCTGGCGGCGCTGCTGGCGCTGCTGATCCGCTGCCGCAGCCTTCAGCTGGCGCTCGGCTGCCCGCAGCTTCTGCTGCAGCTTCAGGAACTGTCGGCGCAGCGTGGGCGAGGCGGTGGGCGGCGCAGCGTGGGCGAGGCGGAGGCCAGGCCGGCGGCAGGCGGCAGGGCGCAGCGCAGGCGAGCGCGCAGCCTCGCTCCCCCCCGGCGCACCTGGCTGGTGCGCTCCTGCAGCTGCGCAGTGAGCGCGGCAAGCTGCCTGTCCCGCAGGTCGCCCGCCGGTGCGCTGCTGCCCGCTGCCGCCTCGCCGGCAGGCGCAGCGGTCGCCGGCTCGCCAGCGCCGCTGCCGCCCTGCCGCTCCTGCGTCGCCGCTGCGACGAACGGGGCCGCGCCGGCCTCGTCGACCGCCTTTGGCGCCGCCCGGCCGCCGCTCACGGGCCTGCCGGCGCCAGCTCCGCTGCGCCGCTTGCCGCTGGCTGCCGCCGCGCGCTCGGCTGCGGCGGCCTGGCGCTCCGCCTCGGCCAGCCGCGCCTCGAGGGCGCGAATGCGGCGCGCGCTCATCTCGCGCTGCTCGTCCAGCTGCTGCGCCAGCTCCCGCACGCGGCCCCTGCTCGGCGCCGCCGCTGCGTCGTCGCGCCGCGCCTCCAGCCGCGCCTGCAGCGCCTCGCACTGCCGCGCCAGGCCCCGCAGCGCAGCCTCCTGTGTCTCTGCCTGCGCCTCCAGCTGCGCAATGGTCGCGCGCGCCGCTTCGAGAGCAACCGCATCTGCGCCGCTGTGCGCGGCCGCCGCACCCGCGCCGCCGCTGCCGTCAGCAAGGCGGGCCTCCAGGTGGCGGATGAGCTCCGCCTGGCGCAGCACCAGGCCCTCCCCCGCCCCCAGCAGGGCCTGCTGCTCCGTGTGCCAGGCGAGCTTGTCCCGCAGCGCCGCCAGCGCCGCCGCGTGCGCGCCCGCCTGCTCCGCCAGCTCGGCGCGCAGCTCCGACACCAGCGCGTCGTCGGCCTGCGGCCGGCGGCGGCGCGGGTGATGCGGCCGCGCCGCTACGGGCACGCGGCGGCGAGCGGCGCTGCCCACCTGCCAGCGGTCCTTGTCCCGCGCCTCAGCCGCCGCCGCCGCTCGCGCCGCGACCTCGCGCGCCTCCCGCCGCGCCGCGTCCAGCTGCTGCACCAGCTGGCGCTCGCGCGCGTGCCACTCGGCCTGCGCCTCTTGCAGCTGCCCCTCGAGCTGCAGCTGGCGCGTGAGGCGCTCGGCGGCCTCCGAGCCGCCGCGCTGCACCTCACTCGCAGTGGCGACTGCAGGGCAGCAGGGCAGCAGGGCAGGCGGGCCGCGTCGGCTGCTGCGGGCGCGGCGCGACGCGGCACCACGCGGCACCGGCGCCACCCCAGCCCCGGCGCACCTGCGCGCTGCGCGCGGCCCGCCTCGTCTGCGAGCGCGGTGCGCGCCGCCGCGAGCTGGCCCTCCAGGTCCTGCGGGGCCAGGCAGGGCGCAGCAGCGTGCAGCGGCGTGCAGCGGAGTGCAGCGGCGCACCGGCGACCGCCAGCGCGCGTCGGCGCCGCGCGCCAGGGCGCCGCCGCTGGTGGCCGCACCTTGATGCGCCGCGCGGCCGCCCTGTTCTCGTCCTGGTAGGACGCCAGCAGCGCCTCTGCCGCGGCCAGCTCGCGCCGCAGGCGGGCCAGGTCGGTGAGGGACATGCTGCGCGACACGCCGCCGCCGCGCTCGCCCGCGAGCGAGCTCGCCACCACCGACGCGCCCGCGCCGCCCCGACTCGCGGGCCGGCCGCCGACGGCCGCCACCGTGGGCGAGAGCGCGCGCTGCGGCGACATCGGTGCTGCCGGCTGCTCGTTCGCCGCGGGGCTGCCCGGCGGCGGCGGCGCGTCAGGCGGCGCGAGCTGCTCCGCCAGCGCGACCTGCTGCGCCAGCAGCGCCAGCTCCGCGCCGCGGTCGGCCAGCAGCGCGTCGTAGTAGGAGCGCAGCGACGCCTCCTCCGCGACGTGCGCTGCGCGCGCCACTCCGAGCGCCGCGACCGCGGCCGCCTCGCGCTGCGCCGCCTGCTCGACCTGGACCTCCAGCGCCTGCACGCGCAGCTGCAGCTGGCTGACCGTCGGCCGCCCCGCCGCCGGGCTGGCTGGCCCTGGCGCCGGTGCGGGCGCGCGCGCCGGGCTGCCCAGCACCTGCTGCTCTTCCTGCTGCTGCTGCTGCTGCGGCTCCCCCGCACCCACATCAGCCTCGTGCGCAGGCGGCGCGGGCGAGCGAGGGCTGTCGCGCACCGCAGGGGGCGCGTTGTTGAGGCCGCTGCCGCCCGCCGCGCCGCCCGACTGCTGCTGCTGCGCCTGCGCCCCCGCAGCGCCGCGTGGCGCTCCCGCTTCAACGCCCTCATCGTCGCCATCCCGGCCGCCGCTCTGCGGCTCCATCGCGCGGCGCCGCCCGAGCAGCGTTGTCGGTTGGCGGGGCGCGGTTGGCTCGGCTGCACGCTGCAGGCGGTGGCTGCGCGCGATTGGGAGAGTTCTGTGGCGACCGGGAGCGGCGCGGACGCCACCTGTCGCCGCGGCGTCACCGACCGCCCGACCGCCGGCGCCCGCGCGCGCGCTGCCCCGCGGCGGTGCGCGCCCGCTGATCACGCCGCGTGCGCCGGATCCGGCCCCGTCCCTCCGCCGCCCCCGCCGCCGCAGTCCCCCCCCCCCCCTCCCCGGCGGCGCGCTAGTTGGTCTTCTTGGCCGGCGTCGCGCCGGCCTTGGCCTCGGCGATGCGCGCGTCGCTGAGCGCGCCGAGCGCCTTCCAGCCGGTGCCCGCGATGAAGAGGCCCAGCCCCGCCGCGAGGGGCAGCGTGGCCGCGAGGTTGAGGCGCAGCCAGAAGAGCAGGTAGAGGCCCAGCAGCGCGGCGATGCCGCCGTGGAACAGCAGCGCCCACAGCGCGCCGCCGCCGCGCGGCAGCCCCGACACGTTCACGCCCAGGGCGCCCAGGTACAGCACGAGCGCCGCCAGCGGCGCGAGCGCGAGCCCCGTGAACGCGAGCGACACCACCGCGGGCGCGCGCTTGTCCGGGACGCGCTGCGGCGCGGCGGGCGGGCGGGCAGGCGGGCGCGTGAACCGTCGGCGTGCGCGCCGCGCGGCTGCGGCAGGGCCGCGCCGCCGCCGCGGCGAGCGGGCACGCACGAAGGTGTGGGCGATGTCGGGCTTGAGGTTGTTCACCGGCTGGTGCGCCGCGCTGAGCAGCTTGGGCTTGGGCGGCGCGCCGCTGGCGACCTCGGGCAGCACGACCGAGCCCAGGTCGCCGCTCAGCCCCACCGCCGCGGCGGGGTCGCCCAGCAGCAGGCTGATCGACATCTCGCCCCCCTGGGACGGCCCGGCGGCGGCGGCAGCGGCGGCGTGAGCGCCGCCCCGCGCCGCATGCTGCGCCCTGCGCGCGCGCGACTCGGGCGGGCGGGGCGCTCACCACGCTGCCGAGCTGCTTCTCGATGGCGGCCGCGCTGAGCGTGGCCACGTGCTGGCCATCCTTCTTCGCCTTGGCCACCGCGTACGCGGCCAGCCCCGGGTGCGCGGCGCTGGACGCCATGAGCATCGCCTGCTGCGGCTTGGCCGCGCTGCCGCCCAGCAGCGGCTTGAACGACACCTGCGCGGGCGGCGCGGGCGCGTTCGTGGCGGCGTCGGCGCGGGCGCGCAGCGCACGGCGCGCTGCTGCAGGCCAGGCGCGTCGCGGGCGCGCGGGCGCACCTCGATCGACTGCCCCGGGCCCAGCTTGGACGCCTTGAAGAGCACGTCGCCGAGCGCGCCGGGCTTGGTGAACGCCTTCTTGCCGTCCGCCGCGTACAGCGTCGCCGACAGGTCCGACAGCGACAGCACCTGCTTCTCCGCCTTCTTGGGAGGCGGCGTGCTGCGACGCAGGGCGGTGCGGCCACGCGTAGGCCGCGGATCGCGCGCCGCCGCGCGCCGACAGCGGCGCGGCCGCCGGCCGCCGCCCGCAGCCGTCACGGGCGCGCGCTGCCCACCTGTCCACTGATCCCGACTCGCTCGCGGTCTCCCAGCCCTCTGACTCAGAGTCCGACGGCTCCTCCGCCTGGGAGGGCGGGGCGGTTGCGCGTGATGGGCCCCGCATGCGGCTGCAGCGCCCGCGAGCCGCCCCGCCCGTCGCCGGCCGCGCACCTGGACCGCCGCCAGCAGCATCAGCCCCAGGGCCAGCGCCACCGCCGCGCGCCGCATGGCCGCGACCTCGGCGATGAACGCGCCTCTGCGCCCGCCTGCTGCGCCAGATCGCCGCGGTGGCTGGCACGACACTGCCCACTGCGGCGGCCGAGCTGTGGCAGGGCAGAGGGCGGGCAGCGGCGGCGGGCGCAGGCCCTGCCGCTGCACCGCCGCGATCGGCCGCGGCGCACGCGACCGGGCCGCGGGTCTGCGCGTGCACTCTGTCGGTTGCCTCTGCAGAACAGCATCACCATAAAATCAATGCGCGCAGGGCGCGCCCAGCGCCGGCACCGAGCAGATAAATCCCGCGTGGAGCGGGGCACGACGCGGCCGGCGTGTCGCAGCCGGGCGCGGTGCACGTGACGACCCCGCGCCTCAAAATCGAGCCGTGCAGCTTGCAGCGTGTGTGCGCGCGTGGCCACTAGGGTACAGGGGGTTGGAAGTTCGCACGCCTGCGTGCAAAACCGGGTTGAAGCGCGGCACGCGCGCCCGAACCAGAGACCATGAGGGGAGCGGCGGCGTGCGCGCGCCGGCGTCGCGCCGCCTAGCTCCTCACGCCGTGCACCACGCGGTTGCACAGGAAGCGCTGCACGATGAGCGCCGCGACGCAGTGCCCCAGCACCACCAGGCCGACCCACCCGACCGCCACCACCTGCACGAGCGCCGCGGCGAGGTGGATCACGCGCAGCCACGACGAGCGCGCGAGGCGCAGCTCAAACGCGAGCTGCCCGCCGCCGCCGCGCGCGAGGTCGGGCGCCAGCGCGTCCAGCAGCCCGCTGCCCCAGCCGCCCTCCTCGCCGTCAAACGCGGCGCCTGCCGCCGCGGCCAGTAGGCGCGCGTGGGGCGCGAGCTTGCGCTCCAGCCCGACCTGCAGCCCCGAAACCGCCCAGCTGGCGTGCCACGTCACCGCCGGCGGCGGCGGGTGCGCCGCGCCGGCGCCCGCGACGCCGGCGGCGGGCTCCTCCTCCAGGCGCAGGCGCACCTCCGCGGTGTGCTCGTCAAACGGATGCGGCGCGCCCAGCTTCTGCAGCGGCAGCACCACCGTCCGCGGGCCGCCGGCGCACAGCGGCACGCGCGCCGCCGCGGCGCCGGGCGCCGCGCTGGCGAACACGAGCGCGGCGCCCCTCGCGCCCGCGGCCGCGCAGTACTCGCCGTCGCCGTGCGTCACGGTCACCGCGAGCTCCAGGCGGCCCGCCCGCAGGTCGACCGCGCCGACGCTCGTGTGCACCGCCGCGGCGGCGCGCGGCGGGCCGCTCCCGCGCGGCGCCGGCACGACGCCGCGCGACGCCAGGCCCCGCGGCGCCGGGCCGTGGTCGCTGGCCACCGCCCAGGCGGTGACGGCCAGCAGCGCGAGCAGCGCGGCCGCGAAGCCGCGGTCCGTAGCGCCGGCGCCGTTCAACCGTCCGCGCGGCGGCGCCGCCGCCGAGTCCGCGGGCGGCGCGGCCGCGGGTTTGGGCAGGGCCCAGGGCTCCTCCAGGAACGCTGTCTCGCCCTCGTAGACGCTCGCCTCGCCCGCCATGCCGGCACCAACCGCCCCCGGCGTCCCGCGAGAGGCGCCTGCGCGCTGGGGCTGCCTGCACGTTGCGCGCTGCCGGCGTGCACAAGCAAAGCCACCGCAGTCCGGAGAGCCCAGCGCGGGCCGGCGAGCGAGCGCTGTTTTCTTTTGCGCTGGTTCGATGGCGGGAGGCCCGAGGCTCGCCGATCAGCGGCGGCCCGGCCGCCCGGGAGGCTGTCGTGACTGAGAGGCGGGGCCGGTCGCGGCGAGGGCACCGGCGGAGTGAGGCGCCGCGGCGGCGCAAGGCGGCTCAAGGCGGGACGGTCACGCGCCGTTGCCGCGTGCCGCCGAGCGCAACTCGGGCGAGTTGCCCCCCGCCTTGCCGCAACCCTGACCGCAAGCAGCACCTCGCCCTCCACCCCCCTGGCCCGTCGCCGTGCCTCAGGCGCCGTCGAACGTGGTCTTCTTGGCGCGCCGCGGCTGCTGCGCGGCGAGCGGCTCGTACTCGTAGTCGATGCCCGCCGCGGCGATGGCCCGCGCGCGCGCGCGGTCGCGCTTCAGCAGGGCCGCCACGCGCGCCGCCGCCTCGGCGGGCGTGCGCTCGCGGTTGACGCGCTCCGCCTCGATCTTGCGCCACGGCACCTTCTTGAACTTGCGGTTGGCGCCCTTGAACAGCTGCGGGTGGACCTCGCTCTTGCGCAGCGTGCGGCACGCGAGGCGCTGCGGCGCGGCGCCGGCGGCGGCGCGTGCGCCAGAGGCCTGAGCGCGCGGGCGCGCCGCGCGGCTGCGGGGCGTGCGCCCGCGCGGCTGTGGCGCGTGCGCCCGCGCCCCCGGCGCCCCCGCGCGCCTGCTTGAACATGAAGTAGCCGTCCATCGTCTCCGCCGCGATCGCGGCGACGTCGGGGTGCTGGAACTCCAGGAACGCATAGTGCTTGGGCTTGCCGCTCTTCTTGCTCCGCGACAGCCGCACGCGCACGAGCTTGCCAAACTGCGAGAAGAAGCCTGCGCCGGCGCGCGGGGCAGGGCCGACGGCCGTCGGCGGAGCGCGCGCCTGCGACGGCCCGCCGCCCCCCGCCACCGCCGGCGCCGCCGCCCGGAGCCGCCGCCGCCCGCCGCCGCCGCCGCCACCCGCCGCTCGCTGCTGCTGCGGGCGCTGCGGCCGCTGCGCACCGAGCAGCTCGTCCTCGTAAAAGCCGTGCGGCAGGTGCCTGCGGCGGCGCGGCGGCGTGTCCCCGGGCATGCGCGTCGCCCCGGCCCCGCCTGGGCGTGGGCCGGGCCCGCGCCGCGCCGCGGCCGCCGCGCCGCGGCCGCCGCGGCGCGCGCACCCGATGTAGACGACTGCTGTCAGTGGGTCCTCCAGCCCGCTGGGGCCGGGCGCGTCGTCGTCTGCGGCCTCAGCAGGTGCCGGTGCGTCGCGCTTGCGCTTTGCCATTGCGGGGTGGGGCTGCGGCCGCGCGGGAGCGGGGGGCGGCTTGCCGGGCGGCGCGAGCGCAGGGAGGCGCGGCGGACGTCGCGTGCGTGACCTGCGGCTGGCCGGTACGGGGCTGTGCCGGACGCGCCGGCGGTCGGCGGGATGTGACAGAACCTGCGCCTGCCTCCTGGGGAGCTCGTTTGATGCTCGCCCCGCGCCACCCGGTGCATCCTGACAGCTGGCGTCACTCCCGCCATCGCTCACGCTCGCTCGCAGCAGCAGCGATGCACGCCGCGCCAGCAGCAGCGGCGCAGCAGTGGCGCGCGCCGCCGTCGGCGTGCGTGCGGGGCGCCAGGCCGCAAATTCGGCCGCGCCCCGGCGCCCTGCGGGCCGCGGCCTCCGAGGAGCGCCCGGTGGTGGCGGTGCCGGAGAGCCGCGAGGCCGCGGTGCGCGGCGCAGCAGCGGCAGCGCGCGCCCGGCAGCGGCGGCGCGCCGCCTCGCGCCTCCCCGTCGTTGCGGCTCACGCGCCGCCCGCGCCGCGCACCCCCCAGCTGGACGCCGCCGCGGACGCGCTGCGGGCCCGGGTGCGGCCGCTCGCAAAGGGCGGCAAGCGAGCCAAGGGCTTCGCCGGCAGCAGCGGCGCCGGCAGCGCGGGGGGCACGCGGTTTGCCATCGAGCTGCCGCTCGGCGGCGGCTCGCCGGCCGAGGCGGCGGCCCTGGCGGGCGACGTGCTGGCGCGCCTGCCGGCCGCTGCGGCGGGCGCGGCGAGCGTGGTGTTTGCCAGCGACGCGGCCGCCGACGCGGCGGCGGCGGCCGGCGGCGCGATCAAGCGCGCGGGCGCGGTGCTGTCGCTCCGCGCCGCGTGCCAAGCGCCCAGCCTGGGCGGGCCGCTGGTGCTGGTGGAGCCTGCCGTCGCAGACGTGGGTGACGGGGGCAGTCCCGAGGGGGGGGGGGCAACCAGTCGCGCCTGCGCCGCAGCCCTCGGCCGCGGCCGCCTGCCAGGCCTCCACCTGACCGCCCCCCCCCCCTTGCCGCAGGTCGCCCTGGTGGAGCAGCTGCTGGACGAGGTGTGGTCGGGGCCGTGGGCGCTCGCGCTCAACCCCGGGTGGCACGAGGGCACGCCGCCGGCGTTCAAGGGCCTGGTCGAGTCGTTTGACGCGGCGTACGCGTTCATGCCCCTCGCCACGCAGGTGCGCGCTCATGCCGCCCGCGCGCGCCGCGCCGGCAGGCCCGCCCGCGGCGCCACGCGCGCCAGCGTCGCTGACGAGCGCCGCGGACCCCCGCGCCGCCGCCAGGGCCTGGTGCGGGCGGAGGGCGCTGTGCTGCGCGTGGCGCCGGGCGGCGGCGCCAGCCCCTGGCGCGTGCTGCTGCAGGAGGGCGGCCGGTTTGTGCAGGTCGGCCAGATGGCGCGCCGTCCGGGCGCGTCCGACCTGGAGCTCGTCTTCATCAACGCGCGCGCCGCGGCGAGCCCGCTCACGAGCCTGGTCAAGGGCGTGCGCGGCCTCATCGACCGAACGCCCAAGCCCTCGCGCTGAGCGGCCTGCTGGGCGGCCGGGGGTGCCCTGCTCGCGATGTGACTCCGCGCCGCGCGTTCGCCGCCGCCCGGGGCGCGAGGGCTCAGCGCCGCCGCACAACGACCAGCTGAGTTCAGGTCAGCACCCGCTGTGCACGCCGCGACTATTCGCGCCGCACCGCCGCGCGCCCACGGCTCGGGGAGAGGAGGGCCAGGAGCGGCAGCAGCACTCGGGCTGCGCGGCGCACCTGCCGTGCAGGGGCGCTCGAAGCGCGCTCAATTGGCAGGGCTGCTCGACCGCGTGGTCTTACCGGATGCGCAGCACCAGCCGTGCCGGCGCGGGGCCGTCGGGCAGCAGCATGGCCGCGTCCGCGCTCTCGCGGCGCCTGGCGGCCAGCCTCATGCCGGCCGCCGCGGCAGCCGCCTCTGCATCTCACCGCGCCGGCGCTGGGCTGCTGCCCGCCGGCCTTCGAGCAGGTGCGGCGGCGGCGCCGGCCCGCTGCCACACGTCGGCGCCGCGGGCGCGCCGCGCGCCGGCCGGGCCTGGTGCTGGGCGCCCCAGCCCGGCCCTTGCAGCCGCATCTCTGACTCGCCCGCCGCCGCCGCACAGGCCTGGCGTCACAGCACGCCGGCAGGCGGGGCCTCCTCCAGCGCGCGGCGGCGGCCGCAGGTGGAGGGCCAGGCGCGCCCGCCCGCGCCTGCGGTCGCGCAGCGCCGGGACCTGCTCACGCGCCCGCCTGCGCCGGTCGCGCCCGCAGACGTCAGCACGACCGCGCAGCCGGAGCAGCCGGCCGCGCCCGCCGGCGCCCCGCCCAAGCTGGTGAGCAACGAGCCAGCGGCGGCGCTGCGCCGGCGCGGGCGCCGCTGCGCCGCCGGCGTCTGGGCAGCATCGGCAGCCGGTCGCAGGCGGCGCCGGCGGTGCCTGACCGCTCGCGCGCCGCCCCCGCGCCGCAGTCGGGCGCGGAGGTGCGCGAGCGCTTCCTCACCTTTTTCGAGGGCAAGGGCCACACGCGGCTGCCCAGCAGCAGCCTGGTGCCGGAGGACCCCACCGTGCTCCTCACCATCGCGGGTGCGGCGGCGGGCGGCACAGCCGCCTCCCGCCGCAGCGCCAGCAGCACGCGGCGGCAGCGCCGGCGCCCCCGCGCCCGCCTGCCCACGCCGCGTGCGTGCGCGCCTGCGGTCCCGCACCCGCCGTCGCCGTCGCCGCCGCCCCGGCAGGCATGCTCCAGTTCAAGCCCGTGTTCCTGGGCCAGGCGCCGCGCAAGGTGCCGCGCGCGACGACGACGCAAAAGTGTGTGCGCACGAACGACATCGAGAACGTCGGCGTCACCGCGCGGCACCACACGTTCTTTGAGATGCTCGGCAACTTCAGCTTCGGCGACTACTTCAAGACCGAGGTGCGGCGCCCCCGGGGACGCACGCGACGCTCACCGCGCGGCGCGCAGCGCGCAGCACACCCGAGCCCGCGCCGCGCGCCCACGCGCGCCGACGGCGCCGCCCGCCTGGCGCGTGCGCGCGCGCAGGCCATCTGCTGGGCCTGGGAGCTGAGCACGCGCGTGTACGGGCTGCCTGTGGAGCGGCTGTGGGTGAGCGTGTACGAGGAGGACGACGAGGCGCTCGCCATCTGGCGCGACGTCGTCGGCGTCGCGCCGGAGCGCATCCGCAAGATGGGCGCGGACGACAACTTCTGGGCCAGCGGCCCCACCGGTGCGTGCGCGGCGGCGCGGCGCGCGCGCTGCGTGCGCGGCGGCACGGCTGACGCGTGCGTGGCTGCGCCGGCGCGCTGTGTGTGCTGCGGCAGGTCCGTGCGGTCCGTGCAGCGAGCTGTACTACGACTTTCACCCCGAGCGGGGCGCGGGGCCGGAGGCGAGCCTGGAGGATGACGGGCGGTTCATCGAGTACTACAACCTGGTGCGTGTGGGAGGGGGGGGGCCTGGGGCGCGCGGAGCGGGGCAGCCGAGGCGCGGGCGGGGGCGGGGCGCCGCCGTGCCCGCGCGGGCCGCGCCGCGCTCACCCCCTGCCCCACCCAACCCTAAAACCCTGCCAGGTGTTCATGGAGCTCAACCGCGACGCGAGCGGCGCGCTGACGCCGCTGGCGGCCAAGAACATCGACACCGGCATGGGCCTCGAGCGCATGGCGCAGATCCTGCAGGCGCGCCGCCGCGCTGCCGCCGCGCCGCCCGCCGCGGCGGGGCTGCCAGCGCTAGGCCGCCCCTCTCCCCCGCCTGCGCCCCCTGACCCACACACCCACGCCCACACACACACACACTTCCCCTCCCCCCGCCAGGGCGTGCCCAACAACTATGAGACCGACCTCATCCGCCCCATCCTCGACGCCGCCGCGGGCCTGGCGGGCCTGGCGTACGCGGACGCGCCCCCCGCCGCCGCCGGGGCGCTCAAGGTCATCGGCGACCACACCCGCGCGCTCGTGTACCTCCTCAGCGACGGCGTGACGCCCAGCAACGTCGGCCGCGGCTACGTCGTGCGCCGCCTGCTGCGCCGCGTGGTCATGAAGGTGGGCCACGCCACACCGCACCGCACCGCACCGCACCGCACGCCACGCCACGCCACCACGCGCCGGCGCTGCGCCGTCGCCGCCAGCCGCGCGCGCGCGCGCCCACCCCCACGCGCGCACCCTGACGAGCCCCCCCCCCCCCCGCACGCACCCCCCCCCCCAAAAAAAGGGCCGGCTGCTGGGCATCACGGGCACCTTCACGCCCGCGGTCGCGGAGGTGGCGATCGGGCTGTCGGGGGCGTGCGACCCGCAGGTCGCGGCCAACGCGCCGCGCATCCTGGCCGAGCTCGCGCGCGAGGAGGAGGCGTTCACCGCCACGCTGGCCAAGGGCCAGAAGCTGCTCGACGAGCGCCTCGCGCGCGCGCTCGCGGGCGAGGGCCCCGCGGTGCTGCCGGGCGCGGACGCGTTCCTGCTGTACGACAGCTTTGGCTTCCCCCTCGAGCTCACGCGCGAGCTCGCCGACGCGGCGGGCGTGGGCCTGGACGAGCCCGGCTTCCAAACGGCCATGGCCGCGCAGCGCGCGCGCAGCTCGGGCGCGCGCGAGGCGGTGGACCTCACCGCTGGCGGCGGCGGCCTCGGCGCGCTCGCGGCGGCGCTGCCCGAGGGCACGCGCTTTGAGGGCTACGACGACGCGGCCCTGCGCCGCGAGGGCTGCACCGTGGTGGGGCTGCTGCGCGACGGCGAGCCCGTGCAGGAGGTCGCCGAGCCAGGTGCGCTGCCGCCGCCGGCGCACGGCGCGGCGCCGAGGCAGCAGCCGCCGCGCGCTGGCCGCCGGCGGGGCCCCGTCGGTTCCTGCGGGCGCGCATGACGCGCGCCGCTCCCCGCAGGCGCGCGCGTGGAGGTGGTGCTGGACGCCACGCCCTTCTACGCCGAGTCTGGCGGGCAGACGGCCGACGCGGGCGTGCTGAGCGCCGCCGGCGACGAGGCGCTGGCCGAGGTGACGGACGTGCAGAAGGGCGCCGGCGGGCGCCTGTTTGTGCACACCGCGACGCTGCAGAAGGGCTCCCTCCGAGTCGGGCAGCAGGTGCGCGCGTTGCGCCGCACGGGGGCTCTCGGCGCCTCACGCGAGCGATGCCGCGCTGCAGCGCCGTGCTGCTCCCCCGGCCGGGCGCGCTCATGCATGCGCCAACGCCGCCGCCGCGCTGCCGCCGTGCAGCTGACGGCGCGCGTGGACGAGTCGCTGCGGCGGCGCATCCGCGGGCACCACACAGCCACGCACCTGCTGCAGAGCGCGCTCAAGCTGGTGCTCGGGCCGGACACCTGCCAGCAGGGCAGCCTGGTGGAGGCCGGCAGGCTGAGGTGGGCGCGCAGCGCGCAGCTGCCCCTGCGCGGCAGCACGTGCGCGCGTGGCCGGCGCGCTCAGCCGCCCGCCGCCGTGCGCGCCGCCAGGTTTGACTTCAACCTCAGCCGGCCCATGACCGCCGACGAGGTGTCGCGCGTGGAGGCGCTGGTCAACGGCTGGGTCGCGGACGCGAGCCCCACCACCACGCGCGAGATGCCCCTCGACGCCGCGCGCGCGGCGGGCGCGACCGCGATGTTTGGCGAAAAGTACGACGACACCGTGCGCGTGGTCGCGGTGCCGGGCGTGTCGATGGAGCTCTGCGGCGGTGCGGCGTCGCGCGGCCGCCGCAGCGCAGCGCACCCCGCGCGCCGCGCCCGCCGCCGTCGCTGACCGCCGCCGCCGCCGCGGCCGCCGACCGCTGCGCCGCGCCGCGCCGCGCAGGCACGCACGTTGGCAACACGTCTGAGATTGGCGCGTTCAAGGTGGTCAGCGAGACGGGCGTGGCGAGCGGCGTGCGGCGCATCGAGGCGGTGGTGGGCCTGGCGGCGGTGGAGCACATGGCGCTGCTCGACGGCGTGGTCCGGCAGCTCACGGGCAGCCTGCGCGTCAAGGCGGAGGACCTGCCCGCGCGCGTTGCGGCGCTGCAGGTGCGTGCTGTTGACTGGGCAGCGCACGGCGGACCCTTTCTGCGTGCGCGCACGATGCGTCAAGGCCCGCCCCCTGGGTCTGCAGCCTGCAATTGTGCAGACGCCTGACCGCCCGGCACCCGGCCCTGCCGCTGCCGCAGGACGAGCTCAAGGCCGCAGGCAAGCAGCTTGCAGAGGCGCGCGCACAGGTGGCGGTCGCCAAGGCGGCGGTGAGTGGAGCGCTCGCCGCGCTGCACTGCCAGCGCCGCAGCCTGCCCCGCGGCGCCGGCGCCCACCCCCGCGTCTTGCTCCGCGCCCCCGGCTCGGCAGGCCCTGGCGTCGCGCGCGCAGCCCGGGCCGTCTGGCCGCGGCAAGCTGCTGGTGGAGGAGCTGCCCGGCCTGGACGCCAAGGCGCTGCAGGAGGCGGCGGTGTCGCTGCTGGCGCAGCTCGGAGACCCCGCGGCGGTGCTGCTGGCCAGCCCGGGCGAGGGCGACGCGGCGGGCAAGGTCAGCTTTGTGGCGGCGGTCAGCCCCGAGGTGCGTGCGGGCTGGTGGCCGATCGCGGCTGCGACCTGCTGCAGGCCCTGGTCGACAGGCCCCTGCGTTGCCCGCACTCACGCGCACGCGCGCTGCCGCCGCAGGCGGTCAAGGCGGGCCTGCAGGCGGGCAAGCTCGTGGGCGCGGTCGCCAAGGTCTGCGGCGGCGGTGGCGGCGGCAAGCCCGGCCTCGCGCAGGCGGGCGGCAAGGACGCCTCCAAGCTGGCAGACGCGCTGGCGCTGGCGCGCGAGATGCTCGCTGCAGCCATGTAGCGAGCTGCTGCGCGTGCCTGTAATCTCTTGGACCGCTGGTTCCAAGCTCGCACGCGCGCCGGCAGTGCAGCGTGGTCGCGCGCGCGCAGTGGCGGGGCTGAGCAGCGGCGGCGTTGTGTCAGGCGCGGCCAGGGCCGCGGCGTCACGCGCGGGGCCCCCGACAGGGCGTGAGCGCGCGGAAGTTCAGCTGGACCGGCGCGCCTTGCGGTGCGCTCGTTGCTTGCCCCGGGCGGTCCGACAGTCGGTGCTGAGCTCGAGCCTTCCACACAGCACGCGCGCACCGCAAAGAACGCACGCAGAGGCGCCACAACCCAGCCAGGGGCGGGGCCTGCAGTCGCCGGTTGTCGCGGCTGCGCCTGAGCGAGCGACGCCGCCGCGGGTGGCTGGAGTTCACGGCCTCCAGCCACGGCATGCCCAAAAGGCTGGGCAGATCAGTGCAGAACATGAGTTCACGCCCTGCAGTGCAGTCAACGGTCAAGGTTGGTCCCCCCAGCAGCCACGTTCTCAGTGCCGCTCAAATTCAGACGGCTGTTCCTGTTCTGCAGCGCTTGCCTCACTGCGGCGCTTGCCTCACTGCGGCAGCTCCTGGCCGCCCACCTCGCCACTGCGGGTGCGCGCCGCTGAGGATCGCTGCCGCAGCGCGCGCGCCACGAGCCGGCGCTGCAGCTCCACCGCCGTCGCGCCGCCCGGCTGCAGGCTGGAGAGCCCGTGGTCCAGCGCCGCGGGCGCCAGCGCCTCCTGGATCTCGGCGTCAAACAGCAGCGACGCCTGGCGCTGCACGCGCTGCGCCTCAAGCTCGCGCCCGGCGGCGCTGCAGCGCTGCGCGACCATGTAGGCCGTCATGACGCAGCACACTGCGGCAAAGCCAGCCCAGACCAGGGCCGCGCCAGGCATGTGTGTCGGCCGCTCGCCGAGCAGCACGATCGACCCCACCAGGCTCGACACGAGGCGCAGCGAGATGAAGATCGAGACCACCGCCGCGCCGAGCACGCGCGCCGCCTGCTGCGTGAAGATGGTGTTGAGCGCGTCTATGAAGAAGCCGGCAAACACCATCACGCCCCAGTCGCCGAGACGCAGCGCCAGCACCCACGACCAGTCCGTACCCTCCACGGCCAGCGCAAGGGGCACAAACGCGACCAGCGTCACGTACGTGTTGCCCCACATGACCTGCACGCCGGTGACCAGATGCTGCGTGACCTGCGACCGGGCAGCGCGGCGCGGCGGCGCCGTCAGCTCGAGCGCGCCGGCTGCCACCTTGCGCGCTCGGCGTGCGCGCAGGCGGGGCGCGCCTCCGCGCCCGCGCGCGCACCTGCAGCGCGACGAGGTAGGCGGTGAGGAGGAGCATGCTGGTGATGGCGAGGCCCAGGCCCGCCGCCATGCGCGCGGGCGAGCGGTCGCTGGAGGGGTTGGCGTCAGCGATGGCCAAGACCTCCATGTAGTTGCCCACGATGATCAGAGCCGACGCCGCGAGCGCCGCGGCCAGCGTGGGCAGCAGGTGCGGGGGCGTGGGCTGGCGCAGCACGACCTTGTTGGCCAGCGCCGTCGCCAGCGGCGTGAGCAGGAACACCAACTGCAAGGCGGCGGCAAAGGCCGGGGCGCACGCACGCGCTCAGCGGCGGCGCGCACGCACGCGCGGGCGCGCGCCGCGCACGGGCACGCTGGCGACGCGCCGGCCCCCCAGAGCTCGGTGGCGATGGGCTGCGTCCGTGCCGCGCGCGCGCGGCCGCGCACCTGGACGATGTACGCGACCGTGTAGCGGCTGGCCCAGATGAGCGTCAGGCCCTGCGCCGCCACGAGGCCCCCGATAGCGGTCGCCACGCCCATCGACACCAGCCACGCGCGCCTGCCAGGCACCGCGCCCGCGGGCGCGGCCTTGCCGGGCGGCGGCGCGCCGGCACCGCCAGCGTGGGCGCTGCGCTCCACCACCACGCCGACCAGCTCGGGCGGCTGCCGCCGCGCCTGCCAGGCATTGCAGGCCGCGCGCGCGAGGCCGAGTGCCGCGGTCGGGAGCGTGTAGAACGCCACGAGCCCCGCCCACGCGACGGCGGTCAGCACGACGTCCAGCTGGATCGTGGGGATGTCAACCGCCGCCTGCGTCTGCAGATACCGACTGCACACGCCGTAGAGGCCCCAGTTGACCTGCCGGCGGCGCGCGCCGGTAAGCGAGCAGTGCGGCGCGGGGCGCGCGGGCAGCGAGCCGCCGGTGAGCACGCAGCGCGGCGCGGGGCGCGCGGGCAGCGCGCCGTCAACGCCGGCGCCAATGCCGCACCTGCACGAACATGGCCAGGGCGACAAAAGCCAGGTACCTTGCCGAGGAGACCTCCTGCAGCGTGGCGGCGGCCTGCACCGCCGCTGCTCGGCCGGCGTCGGCCCCCCGCTTGACGCCGGCCATCGCGGCTAGCAGAGAGCGTCGCGCCGCGCTGTGAGGCGACACACGCGGGGTCGCTGCGCCCTCGGCCGGGCCAGCCTTCGGTCTCGAAAGGGGCCGCTTGCTGCTGCCGGGCGCGCTGCTGCGCGTGGGTCGCGCGTGCTTGTCGCAGAGCTGCACTGAGCAGCGGTGGTGCTGTATGCGGCGCGGCCAGGGCCGCGGCGTCACGCGCGGGGCCCCCGACAGGGCGTGAGCGCGCGGAAGTTCAGCGGGACCGGCGCGCCTTGCGGCGCGCTGGTTGCTTGCCCGGGCGGTCCAACAGTCGGTGTCGAGCTCGAGCCTTCCACACAGCACGCGCGCACCGCAAAGAACGCAACGCAGAGGCGCCACAACCTGCAGTCCTCCGACATCGGCCCGGCATGAAGCTGCGCACACACTTCCGCGTCGTGGTGTGCGGCTCTGGCAACGGCGGTGCGTGCGCGCGATCGACTGCGCGCCCGTGCCTGCCGGGCCCGGGCCAGCAGGCGCGGGGCGGGGGCTCGCGGGTCCCGGGCTGTCGTGCGGCCGCGCCCGAGCGAGACGCCCGGCCGCGCCGCGCCCCAGCGTCGCTGAGCGTCGGTGCGCAGACGTCGCGACCTGCGCGCCGGCCCCACGAGCCGTTCCGCCGACTGCCGCCGCCCCGCTGCTGCCGCGCCGCGCGCAGCCCAGACCGCCGCGGGCCTGCTGGGCTCTGGCGGGCACGACGTGACGCTCTACTATTCGCCCAAGTACGAGGAGCGCGCCGCCGCCATGCGCGCGACGCTTGCGGCGAACGGCGGCGCCATCCGCATCACGCGGCGCACCGGCGCCGGCGGGCAGGCCGAGACCACAACGTTCGACGTGCGCGCGCGCGAGTCTGCCGACCGGGCCCTGCGCCTGCTGGGCTGCGCCGCGCCCACCCGCCGGCCGGGGCGGGCCGCGCGCTCACCCCGCCCGCCCGCCCGCCTGCCCCGCCCGCCGGCCCGGCGCGCCGTAGGGCCCGGTCGCGGGCGTGTCCACCGACGCCGCCACGGCGCTGGCCAGCGCCGACATCGTCATCATCAGCGTCACCGCGCCGGCCATGGAGCCGCTCCTCCGGGAGCTGGTGCCCTCCCTCCGCCATCACCAGCTCCTGCTCTTCCTTCAGGGCATCGGCCCCGTAAACTACCTGCAGGCGCGCAGCGCGCGGAGCGCGGCGGCGCCTGCGAGCCGCGGCGCGCCGCTGCAGCGGGCACGCCGCGCGCCGGACCGGCGGCGAGCGCGACGTTGACGCCGCCGCCGCGCGCGCCGCAGCTCAAGACCGCGCTCGCGGAGCTGGCAGACGCGGACGCGGCTGCGGGGCGGCCGCACACGGCGCGCATGCCCATCTTTGCTGCCGCCAAGGTGCTGCCCTGGGCCTGCCGCATGCAGGTTGGTGGCGCCCGGCGCGCGCGCGAGCGAGCGTGCGCGAGCGCGCGCGGGCCTGCCGCGGCTGCGCTAGCGTGGGCGCGCCGCTAGCCGAGCCGCGCGGCAACGCCCCCGCTCGCAGGCGCCGGGCGTGGTGACCATCTGCGGCACCAAGGCGCACATCGACTTTGCGGTCGGCCCCGGCACCAGCCTGCTGTTGGCCGCCATGCTGCCCCGCCTGCTGGGCGGCCTGTTTGAGGGCACGCGCTTTATCCTAAGCCCCAACGCTCTCGAGGTCACGTTCTTCCCGTACGACGTGAGCGCGCAGCACTCACGCGGGCCGGCCACGGTTTGCCGGCAGCGGCTGCCCGCGGCCGGGCCCTGGCCAGGGGGGCAGCGGCTGCAACCTGGCAAACCTTGAGCTGAGCCCGGCGCTGAGCGGGCGCTGCCGTTGCTGCTGCCGCCGTAGGTGCTGGGCAATGACGTGTTGGTGAGTCGCCCAGCGCGCGGCCGGGGCGGCACCGTGCTGCCCATGCAGCCGACGGGCGCGTCCCGCCGGCGCACCGCTGCGGCGGCGGCGACGGCGGCGCGGCGCGCGCGGGTGTTGGTGACCCCACAGCCTCCCCGGGCAGGCCGCCTCGGGCGCGGGGGCTGCCGCTCTTGGGGTCTCCCGCTGACCCGCCTCCCCGCCCTTCCGCGCGCGCAGCACCCGGCCATAATGTACGCGCGCTGGCGCGAGTGGGACGGGCAGCCGGTGCCGGAGCGCCCCCTTTTCTACCACGGCATGACCGAGGACGCTGCGGAGCTCGTCGAGGCGGTGACGGCGGAGGCGCAGAGCGTCATCGACGCGATGTGTGCCGCGATGGGCCTGCGCTCCTCGGTCTACGTGCCCGGTGCGTGCGCCCGCCCAGCGCCGCGCCGGTCGAGCGTGGCTAGGCAGCAGCGCGCGCCCAGCGGTCGGAGCGGTCGGCGCGCTAGCGGCCGCGCGCGCCGCGCCAAGCCCCGCTGCCGCGCGGCGCGCCGTGCTCTGCGGCTCGCGACGCGCGAGCCGTGCTGCGCTGCACGTCCGCCGCCGTAGACCCGCGCACTGACCTCGCCGCGATCTACTCCGACTACGTGGGCGACCCCTCCACGCTGCACTCGGTCCTAACCACCAACGCCGCGTACGCGGGCATCTTCCACCCCATGCGCGCCGCCGAGGGCGGCGGCTTTGTGCCCGACTTTACCCACCGCCTCCTCGCCGAGGACGTGCCGTTTGGCCTCGTGCCGGTGCGCGGCATCGCGGAGGTGCTCGGCGTCGCCGTGCCCAACATCGACACGATCATCATGTGGGCGCAGCAGCGGCTGGGCAAGGAGTTCCTGGTCGGCGGCCGCGTGGCGGGGCCCGACGTCGCCGCGAGCGGCGCGCCGCAGCGCTTCGGCGCGGTCACGCCCGCCGCGCTCGTTATCACCGCGGCGGAGGACGACGGGGACGATGAGCTGTGGGGCGACGACGACGCGGTCGGCATCATGCTGCCTGGCGACGACGACGACGCGGAGCCGCTGAGCAGCAGCGGCCTCATCACGCGCGCGCTGTCCGCCGTCGCGCCGGGCGCGGCCGCGCTGCGCGCCGCGTCCGCGCACCTATCCCAGCTCTTCGAGGCGCGGCCGCACGCGCCGGCAGCCGCGCCGGCGGCGCCGCCCCCGCGCGCCGCGCGCCGCGGCGTGTGCGGCGCGACGGCGGCCGCCGCCGCCGGCGGCGGCTGCCCCGTCGCGCGCTCGCTGAGCCGCTCGCTGAGCACCCCCGCGCACGTGCACTGCTTTTGAGGCGCCCCCCGGCGCGTGGCCACTGCACTTGGAGGGGAGCGGTGGGGAGAGAGGCGGGGAGAGTCGGTTTAGTCAAGCAAATTGTGACCCGCGCGGTGACTTGCGGCCGTTGGTGCAAGACTTGCCCCGCACGCTTTGTGCTGACTCGAATGCCGCGCAGAATGGCGGGGTGTTGGGGGATGGGTTGAACGCAACACCGCGCGCGTGGACAGTCCGCACTTTGTTCGGCGTGAACTCGCCGAAAACTGCATTTGCTTGCTGCATCATGGGCCTCGGCCAAGCGCTGAGACACCGCGCCCTGCCCCTCGAACCGCGCCCGGCCGCCTTGTGTCAGGGTGTGTGCCCTTGCAACGTCCAAAGCAACCACTGCTGCTCCGCAAAGCCTCTCGCGCAACCGGTGTGCCCATGGCGACGCAGGGTTTAGGTTTTATGTTTAGGTTTTAGGGTTTAGGTTTAGGTTAGGTTTCAGGTTTAGGTTTTAGGTTTTAGGTTTTAAGGTTTAGGTTTTTAGGGTTTAGGGTTTAGGGTTTAGGTTTTAGGGTTTAGGGTTTAGGGTTTAGGGTTTAGGGTTTAGGGTTTAGGGTTTAGGGTTTAGGGTTTAGGGTTTAGGGTTTAGGGTTTAGGGTTTAGGGTTTAGGGTTTAGG